>OX235267.1:23260348-23665348 GCA_944472135.2 Trichobilharzia regenti
TCAAACCATATATGATAAGAGTATAATCAATAATATAGTTCGTATATCAAATATTACACTAGGTTCAATAATTGAGTGTTATAAGGGAAACAAGCGTGGTAAAGCAAGAGAACATTTGATGCATAAATATTTTAAGTATTTTAATATCCATCTAATTTAAGAGTTGAACATGCATGATTAATAAGTATTATTATATTAGTATATACATATGTAAAACGTTAAAAGGTGTGGATGCTATTACAATTATTTCCAGTGTTACTTTTACCAACACAACTTAGTGAAAATTATAGAGAATAGAAATCAGTAAATTAGTTAACGTTCGCTGCGTGAGTATTAGAGTCGAGATATACGTATGTGACTATACTGAAGACTGGACTGGCCTTCAATTTCCGTTCTACCAACAGTTGTGGTCTTTTAGACGAGCTAGGGTGGACATGTTAAAGTGTCTTTCTAGGCTCCGTTTGAACCCATCAGGGTTTTCACAACATCTTATTTCAGGTGGTAGTTGGTTCCAAAGAGTGCAATATTTTATGGTGAAAAAGTTTGCCCTAATGGATTTTCTGTGGGTAGCCACCTTGACAAGGTAGTCGTGGTTTCGCAGCTGATATGATTTAATATTTTCCCAAGTTATGGATGAGTTACTGTAGCAGTGTTTCCTAATGACTTTGAAGAGTAGAAATAGGTTGCACTTCACTCTCCTTAACCACAGAGGCTCTAATTTCAGACGTACACACCTGTCAACATATTCCACTTGTTGGTCGAACCCTATTATGCGTTTCGTGAGGAATCTCTGGACACTTTCGATTTTTTTTCTGTCTACAGTCCTGAGGTTACTAAATAGGAGAGCACAATATTCAAGTTTGGGACGGATACATGTCCTATATATAGCTAATCTTGCTTCTTGGGTGTAGAAGTTACGCAGTACAAAGCCAGTAAGTCGTTTACAGTCAGATACAACCTTATTTGCGTGATCGGAAAAGGATAAATCTGAGTATGTTATCCCGAGGTCTGTGACTGTGTTCAGTTTTGAGAGGAGCTTACCGTACATATATAGGCACATTATCGGTTTCCAGCGTCCAAGGTGGGTTATACCGCACTTGTCTGGGTTGAAAGTCAGTTGCCACTTTTCGCTCCAATCGCCTAGATCATTTAAGTCTTGTTGGATCTTGCTTTCGACGCTCATATCACCGTACCCATAATCATATACTATCTTGAGATCATCTGCAAAAAGGTATGGCTTGCCATACTTGATTACAGAGACTATGTCATTTATAAATAAGAGGAATAGAATAGGGCCAAGAACACTACCTTGTATTACACCACTGGTTATCGGCTTTGAGGAAGACAACTGGTGGTTGATTTTGACTAATTGCTCTCTTTCTGTGAGAAAAGAACTTATCCATTTGTGAAGATTTCCGGTTATTCCGTAGGATTGGAGTTTTGTTAGGAGTCTGATATGTGGGACTTTATCGAAGGCCTTGCTAACGTCAAGAAACAATGTTGTTACCGAACGCCCATTATCAATGCTTTGTGTGATGTAGTCAAAATAATCTAAGTGGCAAGTAATGCACGACCTTCTACTTAAGAAACCGTATTGGGATGGGGATAGTAGGTCATTTGACAGCAAGTACTGAATGATTTGAGTCTTAACTATCTTTTCCATTACACGTGAAACTACAGACGTGATGTTGATGGGGCGGTAGTTGTTGATATCAGCTATAGGCCCGTATTTATGGATAGGTACAATATAAGACTTCTTCCAGCAGTTAGGGTATGTCCCATCGCTTAATGAAATTGAGTATAACTTGAGTAAGAGTAAACTCATGTCATTACCACCTTTTTTCAGCAGAACGGAAGATATACCGTCTGGGCCAGTAGTGTTACTAAGCTTAAGATTTGCGACAGCTTTATCGATCTCATGTGTGGTGAAAATTATGTCACTTAAACATTCGTCTGTTTTACGTGGGAAATCCACGACTTCATCGTTCTCTAAGGTGTATAATCTGGCGAAGTGCTTGCTAAACAGTTCACATATCGCCTCATTATTTTCGTAAGCAATGCCGTCTAAGTATATTATTTTCGGATAGGGTGTTTTGGAGTTCATCAACCTACTTTTAAAAAGTTTGGCTATTTCTCCTGAGTTATGCGGTGCATGAATGGCCTGCATTTCTTTGTTTCTGAGGCCTATATTTCTCAACTCTTCAATTCTACTGAGAAGGGACGTTATGGCAATTAATGACGATAAGTCATGATATCTGTAGTATTTTATTGAGTGCTTACGTAGACTTCTTCTAAACGATGTCGGAATATAATCACTTTGGGGGAATCTGAAGTTAAGAATCTTCTCGGGTGCAATGACGTCGTGAATTGAGTTAATATTCTGATAGAAGTTGTTAAGAATTGCATCTAAGGACTGGTTCGAAAAGTACGAGTCCCAATTAGAACATCTAATTAGGTGCTGATACAAGTCCCAGTCAGCATGTGTGTACAATCTCATAGGTATCTGGCCAGCTTCATCTCTGCGTTTTGTTTCAGGAAAGATGTCAAAAGAACAAACTACTATTCTATGGTCACTACCTGGAAATTCATGTCCAACATGTACGGTAGATGGCGTTATGTTGTTCGTGAAAATAAGGTCTAGGATATTTGCGGATCTAGTGGGTGAATTTATGTGTTGTGTCCACCCTCCTGTGACGATGGAATTTATGAGATTATCGTACCTTTGGGGTCCTCGGAGTGAAGACCATGATACTTCTGGCAAGTTGAAATCGCCTCCGATAATTTTATAACTGAAAGGAAGATTGGCTGTAACATTAAAGATATTGCTAAGCATATTATCATATTCCCTGCTGGATGAAGGGGGCCGGTACACACAACCCACAAGTATAGGTTTACTTCTGACAACTTTTATTTCGACCCAGATCGAGTCATTGAGTTGTGACAGAATTGGGTTACTAAACTGGGTTGCACACATGGATTGTTCACAGTAAATTAGTGTTCCACCCCCACGACCTGTCCGTCTGTCCCCGCGAAAAAGGTTGTATTTATCAATCCTTAGGCTGTCATTGGAGATTTCACTTGTGCACCAGGCTTCGGTGATCATAATCAATGACGGTCTGCATATAGAAGCTATTGTACTTAGTGCTAAATGTTTGCTTAGAACTGATCTCGTATTTACTAGGATAATAGATAAACACTGGCTATGTGGTTTCAGTGAGCGGACAACATCTTGGTAAAATAATCCGTGAGTAACCTTGTCAATCACGTCTCATAAACCGTTAATGCCCAGCTCTCGCTTCGCTCGGGCCCACGCTGTTCTCCGAAGATTTTAGAAACGCTTAGTTATAACGGACGCAAAAACCAAAACACCGATCTGCCGCTTGATATTTGTTTATTGTTACACCAACATATAAAAGGAATAAGCGAACTAAGGTCTGAAAACAAATATTACAATAATAAATCATTGTATTACTTCTGACGATGTTTCACTCTTCTTTCTGAACAGCGACCGATGAGACGATGACTGTCGTATTGATGCCTCCGCGAAAATTGGGGAAGTTGATTTTGAGCAAACAACCAAGAATTGATCGTTCAATCTTCAACTCCATTGACACTCCCCGGGAAAAACAGGATCCAACTCTTTTTTCCTTCACGACCATTGCACGCTGACTTGGATGCCATTGCGAGAACCTGGGTCACATGGACAGAGCTGAAATGGAAAACAAACAGAAAGGCCAACACACCACAAGCATACTCACAGCACAATCTCACACATCAATGACGACCTGCGCCTCCAGACAGAGACCTCCTCTTGACATCTTGCAACACAATCGCCACTTGCTAGAATGACTCTTGCAGAACGGAACGTGACCACAGCAGCACCTCACGACACTCTACGCACATCCTCTTATCTACTCACTACCAATTACCACTGCAATCGCTTGTCACTCATTCTGCCTCACTTCTAGTAACGGTGACGTATGCGAGCCTCAGTCGTTTACACTCTTTCTCCCCGGCGTGTCGGACCGCAGCTAATCATTATCTCCGTATGCATGTCGTTCTCAGCAATAGCCTCCCCGGCGTATACGACCCATCTGCTGTCCTTAACATCAATCAATTCATTCATGGATGTAGAAGACTGGAAGCAACTTCAGAAATAATCACGACGAAAATTTTAACAAAATTACGCAATAACAACAAGGTACGAATACAACGAGTAAACACAATGAATTCAAATAACACCAATTGATATGACACACCACACATATATACAAATAGTACAAACAACCTCGCGGATCATGTCTTGATGGAATTCCTTTGAAGAATTGCAGGACTTACACCAGTACGCCTACAACCCTTCTCACGTTGACGATTGTAAGTTGTGGAATGTACGGACACAAACAAGATTAACCAACAATTACAATAATTGGAACTCACACAATTATTTAACACAAACATATGTACAATCAACACATCAAATGTTGTGGATTCTGGCACGACAAACTACCCTTGAAGAACTGTAGGACTTACAGCAGTACGCCTACATTCCTTCTCAGGTTGATGATCCAAGTGGAAGTCGTCCGGACACAAACAGAATTACCAACAGCTAGATGACAGATGATATCAATTCAGTATATACAATATGAACATATATACAAAATCACACACCTAGCACATTGGACTGCCCACTGATGCGCTACCCTTTGAAGAATTGTAGGACTCACACCAGTACGCCTACAACCCTTCTCAGGTTGACGCCCTAGGTTGGAAAATCGTCGCAGAGTTCATTTGCTGACTTCCTTCTATCAGCTATATCCTCAAATCAAAACGGTAACACGCCCATGTCATTATATCGTAGAATATAGATGACCAACAAACACACGACATATCTCATCAACCAAGTGCAGAAACAGAGTAATTTACACCAAAGATAATAACATTCAAATAGTAACTTGAAACTAGAAATGGCTTTATTCGTGCAAGTCAATTTAACAATTACTCTCTCGTTTACACTTGGCTTATCCACACTAAACTGACCATTGATATTCGTCCTTTCAAACGAACTGATACTATCATAGTCATTGCAGAAGATACTTGAGTTGATGGGCATCTGTTTCATTGTGGATGACAACACCAACGACGACTGATTGATACCAGTTGATGAACTTAGCGGTGGAACAAAAGCTGGTGTTGTCCGGCTATCAAAAAGTTGTCTAACTGCAAGATTACCACCAGTGCTGTCTTTCACTACTAGTTCGGGTTTAGCACTATCATCTGATGATAGGTGGGCTACATGCTGATCAATTACACTGACGGTCTCACAAGTACGCATGCCTTCTGCAACTGCACCTGCATTTATTTCTACTTCACGTTGTAGTTGTACAGAACCTTTATTTAACTTAGCAGTAGTAGGCATTCCCTCCATTTCATCATGATCAACCAAAGAGAAATCTGCACTATCATGATCATTATCACAAATATTCTATTTGCCGTCATGTTCATCATTTTCAAACTCTTTAATAACAGAAGTAGACAATTTTGGTTCATCCTCACAAATCATTAAAGGTTTTATATCTTCACAATGACTATTTATACTCTGTAAACTTTTGGAGTCAGAACTCCACTCTGAAGCAATAACTCTATGCTGTGACACTCTATTCAACAATGGCTTACCAGTCGCAATTACAGACTTCTTCACCGCACCGTTATCGTCACACAATTCGGAGTCAGGTCTGGAGTTTACATTTAGCTTATCACTGAACTTGCTCACTGTTTCACAGTTCGCTTCTGTATGCACCTCTTGCAAACGTGTAAAACAAGACCGTGTTTGTCTTGCATCTTGTAACTTATCTGTTGAGGATGTACTACGAATCCTGTTACACTCACTAGGTCTATATGCATTACTAGACATCATGGAGTCTTCTCGATATCCACCTCTCTGAGGCTTATTCGTCATCAATGAGTGCGTTTTACCCTCAGACTGCTCTATTCTAGGGGTGAGATCTAACAGACTGGAAAACTTGCTCATAGATTGATTGACACTATTATTTACCAGTTTCAGGATATCATCAAACTTTGGCTCGATACCCTCATCCTCCATACGGGAGCTTATCTTCACCCACTTCCTTTGCAGTCGAGTAGGTAGACGTCTTGCTATTACTTCTAGTATAAAACTCGAGTTGAGGTCACTCATGCGATTCATCGAAATCAATGCATTCTTGTAAATTAGCAAATTATCTAAAAACTCAGTGAGAGCCTGAGAGTCATCCTGTAGTTGACCACCATTGCCCTTAACAGCCTCGAATAATTTCCCTGCAATCATCGAGGGTCTTCCAAACCTTTGGCGTAATATGCTCATAGCCTCATCGTAGCCCTCTTTTGGCTTCATAAACTTACAACACTGTATAGCTCTTGCAGCATCTCCAGTGCAATATCTCATCAAATACATCAATTTCCATTCATCATTTAATAAAAAACCACTCAACATGATCTCAAACTCCTTTACAAATTGTAAATAGTCAGCTGGGTTTCCATCAAAACACCGTGGTTCTAATTTAGGGAGTTTGATGTTCCCATTATCCCTGAACGGCGAAACAATAACATCAACCATGTCATGCTTAACATCAGACACATCGTTACAATTAACAGACAAGTCACCATGACTTACTTTCCTGTTTGCATCCAAGACACTCTGTCCCTTCTTTGACCCAGGCATTGTTGAACTTGACCCAATTCCAAAAACGTTCCAGATATTGCTTGTTCAAAGAGGACTTGACCGGCACCAGGAAAGATGAACGGTGACTATCCAAACTTTCACCAACTGTTTGAATCCGCCAGATCTGTTTCTATCGTCAGAAACTGTCAATCACGTCTCATAAACCGTTAATGCCCAGCTCTCGCTTCGCTCGGGCCCACGCTGTTCTTCGAAGATTTTAGAAACGCTTAGTTATAACGGACGCAAAAACCAAAACACCGATCTGCCGTTTGATATTTTGTATTGTTACACCAACATATAAAAGGAATAAGCGAACTAAGGTCTGAAAACAAATATTACAATAATAAATCTCTGCATTACTTCTGACGATGTTTCACTCTTCTTTCTGAACAGCGACCGATGAGACGATGACTGTCGTATTGATGCCTCCGCGAAAATTGGGGAAGTTGATTTTGAGCAAACAACCAAGAACTGATCGTTCAATCTTCAACTTCATTGACAATCCTCTATATACATGTTATCAGACTCATTTACCAATATCTTTGGATCGTAGGAAGACTTCAGGTAGATTTTTGAGGTGGTAGTCAAGGATGGGCTTACGTTTTGATATGGTATGCAGTGAGAGACACCTGTGTGATAATCAGATATTAATATTTTAGAGATATTAGTATCCGCGTTTGGTGTCGACACTGTGTCAGCTATCTCCCGGGAAATATGCCTTGCCCAAGCTTAAGACTGTTCGCTATGCCAGCAAGGAATTGATCCGATATCATGCGTGCTATATGCATGATTCCAGGTGTTTCTGTTAACTGACGCTGGTGAAAATCCTGCCCTAAGGTATAACCGTTATGTGTATTCGGTAATTTGTTGCCAGTATAAGAATGAAGTGTTGGTATGTGTTTCTGGTATTCATCAGACCATGGCAAGTTTTGTGCAGAAATCGGCACATGCTCCCCACTAGACACATAAGATATATGAATGGGTTCTGTTGGCTTGCTAAATGTGGTCAGTGGCCGATGTTTGGGGTATTTTCTATAACTTTCAGTCGACAGAATATTAGAAGTGGGCTGGTTGACAAGGGGTTTACGTAGTGGATGTGCAGAACAATACCTACTACCTTGCTGTGCTGTTTGTCTAGAATTAGGGATTCGATAAAATTGGCTTTCCACTTGGCACCAATTAGGCCTACCCCTAGGAGCTTCGTCTACCATATTTGACTTTCTCTTACAAAGAAGGCCTACAGGTGCTTTCGTCTCTTTCTTATCAAAGGGCTTTCTTGCTCCGGGTTTAGTATTTAATTTATTTACTTCTTTTTCCCTTATCTTATGATCAACTGGCTGATGATGGCTAACAGGGCAGTCAGCACATGCTATATAGGGTCTCTGTGGCTTGGACACCTCATGAGCTTTAGTTTTCTTAATGGAAATGGGACGTTTGTCATAACGCCTAGAAAACTTGCCAACTTGGGTGGCTACATTCGACTGGCGCTTCACAGAGTGTGGATTGTCAGACCGAGGAGTAACTGACTTATAAGGAAATGGTTGGACCACCAGTGGGATGGGTTTTGATGGTTTCGGTGTCTTGACTTTTGCGTCAGTGTGAAAACGATGTATGTCATCAAAGTCTCATAAACCGTTAATGCCCAGCTCTCGCTACGCTCGGGCTCACGCTGTTCTTAGATTTCTCAGAAACGCTTAGTTATAACGGATGCAAAAACCAAAACACCGATCTGCCGTTTGATATTTTGTATTGTTACACCAACATATAAAAGGAATAAACGAACTAAGCAACTAAGAAAACTAAGGTCTGAAAACAAATATTACAATAATAAATCTCTGCATTACTTCTGACGATGTTTCAAACTTCTTTCTGAACAGCGACCGATGAGACGATGACTGTCGTATTGATGCCTCCGCGAAAATCGAGGAAGTTGATTTTGAGCAAACAACCAAGAATTGATCGTTCAATCTTCAACTCCATTGACACTCCCCGGGAAAAACAGGATCCAACTCTTTTTTCCTTCACGACCAATACACGCTGACTTGGATGCCATTGCGAGAACCTGGGTCACACGGACAGAGCTGAAATGGAAAACAAACAGGAAAGCCAACACACCACAAGCATACCCACAGCACAATCTCACACATCAATGACGACCTGCGCCTCCAGACAGAGACCTCCTCTTGACATCTTGCAACACAATCGCCACTTGCTAGAATGACTCTTGCAGAACGGAACGTGACCACAGCAGCACCTCACGACACTCTACGCACATCCTCTTATCTACTCACTACCAATTACCACTGCAATCGCTTGTCACTCATTCTGCCTCACTTCTAGTAACGGTGACGTATGCGAGCCTCAGTCGTTTACACTCTTTCTCCCCGGCGTGTCGGACCGCAGCTAATCATTATCTCCGTATGCATATCATTCTCAGCAATAGCCTCCCCGGCGTATACGACCCATCTGCTGTCCTTAACATCAATCAATTCATTCACGAACGTAGAAGACTGGAAGCAACTTCAGAAGTAATCACGACGAAAACTTTAACAAAATTACGCAATAACAACAAGGTACTAAAACAACGAGTAAACACAATGAATCCAAAAACACCAATTGATATGACACACCACACATATATACAAACAGTACACACAGACTCGCATTTCATGTCTTGATGGAATACCTTTGAAGAATTGCAGGACTTACACCAGTACGCCTACAACCCTTCACAGGTTGACGATTGTAAGTTGTGGAATGTCCAGACACAAACAAAATTAACCAACAATTACATCAATTGGAACTCACACAACTATTTAACACAAACATATGTACAATCAACACATCAAATGTTGTGGATCCTGACACGACAAACTACCCTTGAAGAACTGTAGGACTTACAGCAGTACGCCTACATTCCTTCTCAGGTTGATGATCCAAGTGGAAGTCGTCCGGACACAAACAGAATTACCAACAGCTAGATGACAGATGATATCAATTCAGTATATACAATATGAACATATATACAAAATCACACACCTAGCACATTGGACTGCTCATTGATGCGCTACCCTTTGAAGAATTGTAGGACTCACACCAGTACGCCTACAACCCTTCTCAGGTTGACGCCCTAGGTTGGAAAATCGTCGCAGAGTTCATTTGCTGACTTCCTTCTATCAGCTATATCCTCAAATCAAAACGGTAACACGCCCATGTCATTATATCGTAGAATATAGATGACCAACAAACATACGACATATCTCATCAACCAAGTGCAGAAACAGAGTAATTTACACCAAAGATAATAACATTCAAATAGTAACTTGAAACTAGAAATGGCTTTATTCGTGCAAGTCAATTTAACAATTACTCTCTCGTTTACACTTGGCTTATCCACACTAAACTGACCATTGATATTCGTCCTTTCAAACGAACTGATACTATCATAGTCATTGCAGAAGATACTTGAGTTGATGGGCATCTGTTTCATTGTGGATGAAAACACCAACGATGACTGAGTGACACAAGGTGATGAAGTTAGCGGTGGATCAGAAGCTGTTCTTTTTCGGCTTTCAGATAGTTGTCCAACTGCAAGATTACCACCAGTGCTGTCTTTCACTACTAGTTCGGGTTTAGCACTATCATCTGATGATAGGTGGGCTACATGCTGATCAATTACACTGACGGTCTCACAAGTACGCATGCCTTCTGCAACTGCACCTGCATTTATTTCTACTTCACGTTGTAGTTGTACAGAACCTTTATTTAACTTAGCAGTAGTAGGCATATCCCTCATCTCATAATGATCAACCAAAGACAACTGTGAAGTATCATGATCATTATCACGAATATTCACTTTACCGTCAACTTCATCACTTTCAAACTCTTTAATAACAGAAGTAGACAATTTTAGTTCCTCCTCACAAATCATTAAAGGTTTTATATCTTCACTCTGACTAGTTATACTTTGTAAACTTTTGGAGTCAGAACTCCACTCTGAAGCAGTATCTCTATTCTGTGACACACTATTCAGCAACGGCTTACCAGTTGCAATTACAGACTTCTTCACAACAACGTTATCGTCACACAATTCGGAGTAAGGCCTGGAGTTTACATTTAGCTTATCACTGAACTTGCTCACTGTTTCACAGTTCACTTCTGTATGCACCTCTTGCAAACGTGTAGAACAAAGCCGTGTTTGTCTTGCATCTTGTAACTTATCTGTTGAGGATGTACTACGAATCCTGTTACACTCACTAGGTCTATATGCATTACTAGACATCATGGAGTCTTCTCGATATCCACCTCTCTGAGGCTTATTCGTCATCAATGAGTGCGTTTTACCCTCAGACTGCTCTATTCTAGGGGTGAGATCTAACAGACTGGAAAACTTGCTCATAGATTGATTGACACTATTATTTACCAGTTTCAGGATATCATCAAACTTTGGCTCGATACCCTCATCCTCCATACGGGAGCTTATCTTCACCCACTTCCTTTGCAGTCGAGTAGGTAGACGTCTTGCTATTACTTCTAGTATAAAACTCGAGTTGAGGTCACTCATGCGATTCATCGAAATCAATGCATTCTTGTAAATTAGCAAATTATCTAAAAACTCAGTGAGAGCCTGAGAGTCATCCTGTAGTTGACCACCATTGCCCTTAACAGCCTCGAATAATTTCCCTGCAATCATCGAGGGTCTTCCAAACCTTTGGCGTAATATGCTCATAGCCTCATCGTAGCCCTCTTTTGGCTTCATAAACTTACAACACTGTATAGCTCTTGCAGCATCTCCAGTGCAATATCTCATCAAATACATCAATTTCCATTCATCATTTAATAAAAAACCACTCAACATGATCTCAAACTCCTTTACAAATTGTAAATAATCAGTCGGGTTTCCATCGAAACATCGTGGTTCTAATTTAGGGAGTTTGATGTTCCTATTATCCCTGAACGGCGAAACAATAACATCAACCATGTCATACTTAACATCAAATACATCGTTACAATTAACAGACAAGTCACCATGACTTACTTTCCTGTTTGCATCCAAGACACTCTGTCCCTTCTTTGACCCAGGCATTGTTGAACTTGACCCAATTCCAAAAACGTTCCAGATATTGCTTGTTCAAAGAGGACTTGACCGGCACCAGGAAAGATGAACGGTGACTATCCAAACTTTCACCAACTGTTTGAATCCGCCAGATCTGTTTCTATCGTCAGAAACTGTCAATCACGTCTCATAAACCGTTAATGCCCAGCTCTCGCTACGCTCGGGCTCACGCTGTTCTTAGATTTCTCAGAAACGCTTAGTTATAACGGATGCAAAAACCAAAACACCGATCTGCCGTTTGATATTTTGTATTGTTACACCAACATATAAAAGGAATAAACGAACTAAGCAACTAAGAAAACTAAGGTCTGAAAACAAATATTACAATAATAAATCTCTGCATTACTTCTGACGATGTTTCAATCTTCTTTCTGAACAGCGACCGATGAGACGATGACTGTCGTATTGATGCCTCCGCGAAAATCGAGGAAGTTGATTTTGAGCAAACAACCAAGAATTGATCGTTCAATCTTCAACTCCATTGACAATGTATTTCAACATTATTTCCCGTTGACTCATCTATGTCCACCATTTCAGTGTCTGCATCAATATCGTTATATAATGCTTGGCTAACATTGGCCACTACCTGCGAAAATGTCTGTTGCATGCCGTGATCAGATATTTCAATAGACGGAATAACGCACGGAACATCATCTACAGTTATCCTATTAGAGTTATCAGGGTTCACTGTTCCTGAGCGGCATCGCCTTTGGCATGGTGTTAAATCAGGTGCAACGAAGACGCAAAACGTGACATTCTGTCAACGACATATTACAAGCCTTAAGACACGAATTCTTAAGTTTGGCAATCGGCTCTCTGTCTGGAATGTTATAGGCCAAGACGTTATGTGAAGATATAATCCTCTTAACAGCTTCTTCAGCCAAATAGTCAATTATGCGCTCGGATTTGATTAGTGATTCAAAACAGATGTTTTGTGATGGGTCACACAGTTGCATGAGAGGCATAATGCTGTCAAACTTGCTCTGTAGTTCTGCCATTGACTTCTGAATTGTCAGTAAATCATTTTTGCTACAAGCCGCATTCTCTGTCAATTCCTCCATGATATCAGATACCATAACTCTGGTTGTGGCTGGTGTAATCAGTGTAGAATTGTCAAACGGAGATGAGGCCTTCAGATGGCTGACTAGTATTAGATCTCAGTCTCTTAACGGTACTTACACGTTTGATAGACTTACAGATGTAAGAAACTTCACAATTTCCGGAAAAAAGTCTTGAGGATATAAAAATAAGATAGCTGTATTATCGAAGTATCAAAACAACAACGATAAACAGATTTATATTGCAAAAATAAAGAATAATCCAAAAGGCGTGATAATTGCTGTTTTCTCAATTTCTTCCGGAGCGACTGGTATTCGATGATATGCCCTGACCAAGTCAACTTTAGTTAGAATGGTCTTTCCATGTAAGGTCAAGGAGAAGTCGTAGAAATGGGGTATAGGATAACGGTCTGGGACCGTAGCATTATTCAAAGCGCAATAATCTCCACATGGTCGCCAGTCGTGATTAGTTTTGGGTACCATATTCAAAGATGAAGACCATGGACTGTTAGATGGTCGAATGATGCCTAGCTGCATCATATGTTCGAAGTCTAACTTAGCTGCTGCTAGTTTATCAGGTGGTAACCGTCGTGGTCGTGCCTTCACAGGTTTTCCTGTTGTGATGATCTTATGCGTAACTGTATGAGATATATCTTCGACGTTGTATGATGGTTTAAGGATTTTAGGAAAGCGTTGTAATAAAGTAGAAAACATTTCACTCTCCGGCTTTTCTATGCAGATACTATGAACAGAATGATCACATGTGATACCGTGGATCTTGAGTTGGGTGCAGTTGTCAATCAGATTTTTCTTGATGATATCAACTAACAGATTTAAATGACCTAAGAAGTCTGCCCCTAGTAAAGCGTGACGTACGTCAGCTACTACAAAGATCCATGTGAAACGTCGGCGTAGTCCCAAGTTTAAAATCACTAACTGATCGCCATACGTCCGCATGCTGGTTTGGTTGTCAGCGCGGAGTGAAAGTTTCCCCCGTATTTTGGCCGATCGCCTGGATAGTGAGGTGGGAATAACACTGACTTCGGCGCCTGTATCTACCAGGAATAATGAGCCGGTAGTCAAATCCCTCACATAGAAAAGGCGACTAGGGTGATTGCCAGTAACAGCCGTCACCACTACTTTCTGGCTGGGGAGTTTCCCTGAGTTGAGTTACCACTGTTGTATATGCACGGTCGAACACACTTCGGGGCATTATGCCCATACCTCCTATGATACCAACAAATATTGCGGCTTTGAGAAGGTGTTCTAGAACATCGTCCAGCCAACAAGCAATTTTGCACTAAGGTTAACCGAGTCCGATCATCTTGGCACAGATCGTCATCAGGAGTGTCGCAGGGTTCTATCCTAGGACCACTGATTTTTTTGATTTTTATCAATGATCTACCACGCCGTCTAAGCTGTCCAACTCTCCTATACGCTGACGACGTAAGAATATGGAGGGCGATAAAGTGTCCGGAGGACTCAGATAGGTTACAGGAAGAACTAAACCTTCTGGAAGACTGGGCGGTGGCCAGTGGCATGACTTTCAACCTGAAAAAGTCCAGAGTAGTGAAGTTGCGCACTTGTAGACTGCAGATTTTTATGTTTATATGAGAATATACATTATTATTATTATTATTATAGAATGCAAGTTACACCCTGTGCAATGAAAGCTTGTCCTGCACAACGTCGGAACGCGACTTAGGTCTAGTTCTAACGGAAAAAATGGACACAAGCGTAAATTACACGGGGAATGTAGCGAGGGCATATGCGGTCATACACTTTACGCATAGACAGTTAGGTGCACTTACTCCTGAGCTCTTTCTAACGTTGTACAAAACACACGCCAGACCACACCTTGAGGTGCACAATATTATTGCACCCCAATGATGAGTGGATACGCCAACCTATTGGAAAGAGTTCAACGACGGGCAACAAAAGGAGTGGTTGGTCTCCGAAACAAACCATATGACGAAAGGCTGAAGAAATTAGGCCTGTTCACACTTAGTTACCGTCGGCTTAGGGGGGATTTGATTACTGCCTAAAAAATAGCA
This sequence comes from Trichobilharzia regenti, assembly GCA_944472135.2. NCBI lineage: Eukaryota > Metazoa > Platyhelminthes > Trematoda > Strigeidida > Schistosomatidae > Trichobilharzia > Trichobilharzia regenti. Next base: position 23,275,292 of record OX235267.1, read on the forward strand.
AATGACCAGAATCACCCAAACAAAGGTGTTCTGCCATTGAGTAGGTGTAGGTTCCCACATGGAAATCCCAGAAGGATAGCCCACCACAGGGCAAGGACCCCGGTGCGCTCCCACTTCTTTTCACTGCGGGTTTGCCGTCCCTGGAATTCCTTGCCGGCAGATGTAGCTATGGCACCATCTTTGGACGCCTTTAAGTGAAGGCTGGACAACCATGCAGCGATACAAGGACTGCATCCAAATGGCCTATCTCCTTAAAATCGCATATACCAATCAGGGGTAGACAATTAAACTCGTCGTTTTACTTCTTTACATTCTCTCCCGTCTTACTCTCCTGACAACTTATTAATATTATAATTATTATTACTGTTATTATTACCGATATATATATATATATATTATTCTTCAAACTTAATCAGCTGACTGTTGTTACGCTTTCTTATTTCCGTTTCTGTCTCTTAGTCTGAATAACTTCACTAATTATATCTATTATTAGCATTATTATTATTACTGTCTCTTTTCTCTTGTCGACGATACCGGAGGACTAACTGGCGAAAGAATCAACTCCAATCACAGTAGTAACAGTCTTAACACACCTCATACTGCAAACCACATATAATTAATCCTAGCACTATTCCCTTTGGAGTCAACCAAAGCTACGACAGTCGAGTGGCGGGACAAGCTACGCAGAAGTTTACCGAAGATCAGGAACCTATACCTTACAATCAAGAAGCGAGCACTAAGAAATCAAATTGGTTTGTACTAGGTCGTAAAAACGATATTGTATATCTGCTTTTAAGTTCTACTCCCTTATTTTTTCAAGTCTGGATACGCTACACCAATTATATCTATTATTATCACTAAAATCTTTCTTTCACACCACGCTGGACGGCTAACGGGTGAAAAGATCAACTCTACTCACACCGTCAACATGGTCTTAACATACAGCATACTACAAACCATATTAATCAATCCAAGCACCACTACTTTCGTAGTCAGCCGTTGCTACGGCAGTTTGTTGGCGAGACGAGCTATACGGAATTTTACCAAAGATCAAGAGCCTTTACCTTACAATCAAGAAGTAAGAACAAAGAGATTATTTGGTCTACCCTGGCTCGTGAGAACGAAGCGCGCTCCTTGAATAAGACGTGCTTTTCCTCTCTAAACGGAAATATCCAATTTTGTGAATTATTCGTTTGGGAAACCTGATCTTCCTACCCGGCGAATTTTATTCAACCATTTCTTCCTCACCGAGCCTGTGTGTGGTACTTCCCGCTGTCTCGAACTACTGCCAAAGCTTCAGGCGCTACTTCTGTAGCAACATCCTCCTCACTCTTTCAAATATACAGGACTTGTGGGTCTGTTACGTGATTGCTGTGAAGCCGAATAACCCGAAAGTTACAGGTAAAGTCAAAAGCTTTTACTTAAATACTTTATCCTTCTTTTCTGCGCTCTCTATTGTCTTTTGCTGTAAGTCTATTGGACAAAATAACAGTCTCTTATTATTTAATCACCGGTATTAATTTAGGAGTAAAATGACAATAGATTCTCACCCTAAAATAAGTAATGGGACATCATACTCTGTAGTCACCAGGGCTTCAGCCAAACTGGGCAAACAGGTGAAGCCGATGGACTCACGCATACCGGTCTTGAAGACCAGGGCTGATATTCCCAGCTCGTACAAATTACCTATGTCGCCACAGTCCTACAGTGAAGCTGTGCAAAGTCAGCCAAGTGGATGTGGCTCCACCCCTGTTAACATGACTAGGTTAACAGATCCGAGTGGGAAAATTGCACTAAGTGAGAACTGCATAACACCCATCCCCATGGTAGACCATGAAACAAATAGGAAGGCCAAAAAGAAACGTTCACGACGTCGCAAGACGACAAGAACGCTCCCCAAGAAGGCAGACGACTGCAAGGTCTGCGCTTCTGTTGTCGAACAAGCAGACTCTGCTTTCGAATGTAACTTTTGCAAGCGATGGGTGCATTGCAGATGCGACAATGGGGTACCAAAAGCATATTATGACTTTATGCGTAAAAACCCATGCCAATGGTTCTGGTACATATGCCCGAGTTGCCGTCCTGATATAGCCTCGAGTAGTCCTTTGAAAACTAAAGATGGCGCAGAAGTAGCGGGGAAAAAAGTGAAATGTTCGACCCCCACCAATCCGGAAATCAGTACCAACGCGCGTAAACCGGGGATACCAAAATCCTCACTGGTTAAACCTGTAACTCTTGACATAACCGCTCCAGACACAGAGGCTGGAGAACCACGGGTTTCCGTCGTTGGAAAAAGACCCCTCTCGTCTGCCAGTAATATTGGCCACAGCACTGAGACACAAAAAATACCCAGTCGAACCAGACGAACCAAAACGGTCTTAAAGGAAATCACAAATGTGCGAGGACCGAGCCCAAGCCCACGGTTAGTAGATCAAATTGTGTAATCCTCTTTAATGTACCAGACTGTAGCAGTAGTCTGATGAAAGATAGGGCCCTATTTGATCAGGAACAGTGGTCCATCTTGTGCAGCACACTGGGTTTGGATATCCAACCGGTAAATCTATGCAGATTGTACAGGGGCACTGCTGCACCTGAAGGCAAACCATCCCCACTGGGGGTAACATTGGGCTCTACTGAGGTTGTTGAAAAAGTGTTACTGGCTTCTCAAGTCCTTTCTATAGGGAGGGCCTGTAACATACGTGTTAAGCCAGACAGGCCGTGGAAGGAAAGACAAATGGCGAGGGAGTCGCCAGAGCTCATTCCTTCTGCCTCCATGGTTGTGCATGGCATTCCCGAACTGGTAACTGGGAACGCCTGCGAAAAGCATTGTCATGATGTACAACAATGGAGACGGTTGGCATCCCAGATGGCCCTGGGGAGTTCAGGGGCTGTCTCTATTTATAGACTGCCTCGACCCACTCATCTTATGTCAATTAACACGCCACGTCTGTTAGCTGTCAAGTTCAGCTCCCAAGACCAGTTGACTACCGCTCTCCAAAGATGGTACGAGACCAAGGACAAGGTCAGCAAACACATTCGCTGCTGCGAGAGCCGGCCTCGCACTCAAAGGAGAGAACAAAACGTAGTTAAAAAAATCCTCAACCCCTAGTCACACTACAGCGGTGCAGCACGGACGATGATAGCCAGTGTCATCCGAGTGCTCCAACTGAACTAGAAGAAAAAAACGCCAACAGGCCGGTTCCTGGAGAATCGGCCAACTAGTTTGTAGGATAACTCCTCAACCGATAGCCAATATCAAGTCAACTACCCCCCAATACGGGGAAGTGGTGAGACTGACTACCAGTTGCCTGTACAGTAATATGAGAGGGCTAAGAGGCAAAATAGCTGAACTTAGACACCTACAGTCACAACTGAACTCCAAAATCATAATACTGACGGAAACCTAGCTAACCTCTACGGTGGCAGACAGCGAAGTCAGTGTAAATGATATGGTCCTAGTCAGGCGAGATAGGGACCTGAAAGAAGGAGGTGGAGTCGCCATATACGTCGACAAACAGCTCAGATGTGGTCACGCGATGAACCTTCCCCTCACAGAGCTCCCTGAATCCATATGGCGCCACTCCACCGTTGGGTACTGCAAATATCTAGTGGGCAGCATTCATCGATCGCCTTCATGTGGAGCAGACCACAACCAGCTACTGCTAAATACAATCTCAGCAACCGAAGACATGGGTTATGATCAAATTGTCATAGCTGGTGACTTCAATGCCCCATCTCGTAACTTGGTGTCGGGAAAAGCCCATGATAGATTTGATCGAAATCTGCTGCATACCATCAGGAAGGCTGGATTCACTGAAAATGTCAAGATGGATACTAGATGGGCCCTGATGGGAAGTCTTCTAGACTGGATTACGCGCTCACTAGTGACCAGCTACTAGTGGATAACGATCAGATCATGACTCCCATAAAGAGTAGCGACCAAGCGGCTATAGTATTCGACATAGTCCTCCGCGAGCGCTTACTGTGGGACAATACACAGCCCTATCTGTGTTACAACAAAGCCAACTACACCAAAATGCGAAGACATACGTCTGAAGAAAATTGGCTTAAAAAATGGACAGAGCTAGCAGTTCAATATCCAAAATCCAATATCCTGATTACGAGCTAGTATAAACCAGTGATTTCTTTGAGCTCGCTTCTTGATTGTGAGGTAGAGATTTCAGATCTTTGGTGAGCTTCTGCGTAGTAAGTCCCGACACTCGACTGCTTTAGCTCTGGTAGACTCCAGGAGGAGTGGTGCGGGGATTGGTCGAGATGTGGTTTGTAGTATGCAGTATGTTAGGACTGTATTGCTGCCGTGAATGGAGTTTGACCTAACTCCCGTTGGTCATTCGGTGTAGTCATAAAAGCAGAATAGTAATAATAATAATAGGTTGTAGTGTAGATAATATAGGTTGAGATAAGTGGAATAATAAAGGTGACCTAAGGAAAAGATAGAGTGAGAGAAGGCAGAATAGGTCGTGGGGATTTAGTTTGTACGCTTATTCATTGACAGTGTGGTTTCAAATTTTATGAGGATAAGCCATTGAGACACAAACCTTGCATTTCTGCATGATTGTCTAGCTTCCGCTTAAAAATCTCCAGAGATGGCGCTGTAGTCACGGCCGCCGGTAAAGCGTTCCAGAGACGGCAAACACGAAGCGAAAAGAAATGTGATCGCACTCGAGTCTTTGGTCTCTGGTGTGCTATCCTTAGCGGGTTACCTCGTGGAAGCCTATAGTCACTTAATGGCAGGATGCTTTTATTTGGATGGGCCTGGTCATTTAGGATTTGGTAGACGGTGATGAGGTCTCCCCTGTGCCTTCGGTAACTAAGTGTGAAAAGACCTAATTTCTTTAGTCGTTCCTCGTATGATTTGTTGCGGAGGCCGATCACCCATTTTGTCGCTCGTCTCTGGACACTTTCTAGAATGTTAGCATCCCTTTTGAGTAGCGGAGGTGCAATGATATTATGCACCTCAAGGTGTGGCCTCACATATGCCTTGTATAGCCTTAAGAACAGTTCGGGTGTGAGAGCTCCCAGCTGCCTATGCATAAAGTGTAATGTTGCGTAGGCTTTGGCGACGTCCCTCGAGTAATTTCCACTGGTGTCTAGCTTTTCTGTTAGAATAAGACCTAGATCTCGCTCTGATGGAACACAACTCAAGTTCTGGCCACCAAGGGTGTAATTTACATTCTGTGACCTGCCCGAATGAAGTTGCACTACTTTGCACTTCTTTAGATTGAAAGGCATTCCGTTAGCCAGAGCCCAGTTTCCCAGAGTTTGCAGGTCAGCCTGCAATCTGTCTGAGTCTTCCGATGAGTTTATTGCTCTCCAAATCTTTACGTCGTCAGCGTAAAGAAACTCAGAGCAGTTCAGTTGAGAGGGTAGGTCGTTGATAAAAATCAAAAACATCAACGGCCCTAGGATAGAACCCTGAGGAACCCCTGATGCCGAGGTGTGCCAGGATGATCGGATGCAATTGACTTTGGTGCAGAATTCTCTCTCACCTAGGTAATCTTTCAGCCATGCGAGAAGTGCTCCAGAAACTCCCGCCTTGCCTATTTTGTGAAGGAGCAGACCATGGTGAACTGTGTCGAATGCTTTCGCAAAGTCGAGAAAGATCACGTGGGCTGGTACCTTTTTGTCTCACGATAGTGTCCAATCGTTCCAGGCTAGTAGAAGATTCGTCACGCAGGATCTTCCCCTCCTGAAACCGTGCTGTGCTTCGTGAAGAAGGTTAGTCCCATCGAAGTATTTTCTCATGTGGTCGTCAATGAGACTTTCCAATATCTTCGATATCACTGGAAGTAGAGCAACTGGTCTGTAACTGGTCACATTCTGCCGGTCACCACCCTTGAAGATAGGGGATAGGATTGCACGTTTCCATTCACATGGAAGTTTCCCTACATCAAAGGAGTGTTGGAACAGATCACTTAGGGGTTGACAGAGACTTTCTGAACACTGCTTCAGGACAGATGGTCTGATGTCATCACAACCTGAAGACTTTCCCGAAGCCAACTTTCCCAATTTTGCAAGTACCGTAGCCGGGGTAATTTGAAATGTCCACAGTTGAAGAACACTGGAGAGTGGTAAATGAGATCATTCACCAGGCGGTCTCAGACACTGTTCCTTTAGTCACACAAAAAGCTAGGAAGCAACGATCATGGCTAAAAAGGGGGACACGACGCCTACTGCAGGCGAAGCGAAAAGCCTGGTTTGCGTGGCGACGATCGAAGAGTCAACCCGAACATGAACTGTACCTTGAACTCAGGAATCGATGTAACATACGAGTCCGGAGGGATAGAAGGACATTTCAGGGAAACCTCGCCAATAAGCTTCTCGTGAACCCCAAAAGCCTATACAGGTTTATGTCCGAAAGAAAACCGACCAACCAGGGAGCATGCAATCTAGTGAGTTCTGATGGGAAATCTCTTACTAGTCTTGAAATGGCAGAGACATTCAGCCTAGCCTTTCACGGGCAACTAAACAGTAACGAGGATATTACCCCCAGAGAACACCCAGAATACATCTCAAAACCAACACGCTAAAACCTGCTGGGTACATTTCAAATTACCCCGGCTACGGTACTTGCAAAATTGGGAAAGTTGGCTTCGGGAAAGTCTTCAGGTTGTGATGACATCAGACCATCTGTCCTGAAGCAGTGTTCAGAAAGTCTCTGTCAACCCCTAAGTGATCTGTTCCAACACTCCTTTGATGTAGGGAAACTTCCATGTGAATGGAAACGTGCAATCCTATCCCCTATCTTCAAGGGTGGTGACCGGCAGAATGTGACCAGTTACAGACCAGTTGCTCTACTTCCAGTGATATCGAAGATATTGGAAAGTCTCATTGACGACCACATGAGAAAATACTTCGATGGGACTAACCTTCTTCACGAAGCACAGCACGGTTTCAGGAGGGGAAGATCCTGCGTGACGAATCTTCTACTAGCCTGGAACGATTGGACACTATCCTGAGACAAAAAGGTACCAGCCCACGTGATCTTTCTCGACTTTGCGAAAGCATTCGACACAGTTCACCATGGTCTGCTCCTTCACAAAATAGGCAAGGCGGGAGTTTCTGGAGCACTTCTCGCATGGCTGAAAGATTACCTAGGTGAGAGAGAATTCTGCACCAAAGTCAACCGCATCCGATCATCCTGGCACACCTCGGCATCAGGGGTTCCTCAGGGTTCTATCCTAGGGCCGTTGATGTTTTTGATTTTTATCAACGACCTACCCTCTCAACTAAACTGCTCTGCGCTTCTTTACGCTGACGACGTAAAGATTTGGAGAGCAATAAACTCATCGGAAGACTCAGACAGATTGCAGGCTGACCTGCAAACTCTGGGAAACTGGGCTCTGGCTAACGGAATGCCTTTCAATCTAAAGAAGTGCAAAGTAGTGCAACTTCATTCGGGCAGGTCACAGAGTGTAAATTACACCCTTGGTGGCCAGAACTTGAGTTGTGTTCCATCAGAGCGAGATCTAGGTCTTATTCTAACAGAAAAGCTAGACACCAGTGGAAATTACTCGAGGGACGTCGCCAAAGCCTACGCAACATTACACTTTATGCATAGGCAGCTGGGAGCTCTCACTCCCGAACTGTTCTTAAGGCTATACAAGGCATATGTGAGGCCACACCTTGAGGTGCATAATATCATTGCACCTCCGCTACTCAAAAGGGATGCTAACATTCTAGAAAGTGTCCAGAGACGAGCGACAAAATGGGTGATCGGCCTCCGCAACAAATCATATGAGGAACGACTAAAGAAATTAGGTCTTTTCACACTTAGTTACCGAAGGCACAGGGGAGACCTCATCACCGTCTACCAAATCCTAAATGACCAGGCCCACCCAAATAAAAGCATCCTGCCATTAAGTGACTATAGGCTTCCACGAGGTAACCCGCTAAGGATAGCACACCAGAGACCAAAGACTCGAGTGCGATCACATTTCTTTTCGCTTCGTGTTTGCCGTCTCTGGAACGCTTTACCGGCGGCCGTGACTACAGCGCCATCTCTGGAGATTTTTAAGCGGAAGCTAGACAATCATGCAGAAATGCAAGGTTTGTGTCTCAATGGCTTATCCTCATAAAATTTGAAACCACACTGTCAATGAATAAGCGTACAAACTAAATCCCCACGACCTATTCTGCCTTCTCTCACTCTATCTTTTCCTTAGGTCACCTTTATTATTCCACTTATCTCAACCTATATTATCTACACTACAACCTATTATTATTATTACTATTCTGCTTTTATGACTACACCGAATGACCAACGGGAGTTAGGTCAAACTCCATTCACGGCAGCAATACAGTCCTAACATACTGCATACTACAAACCACATCTCGACCAATCCCCGCACCACTCCTCCTGGAGTCTACCAGAGCTAAAGCAGTCGAGTGTCGGGACTTACTACGCAGAAGCTCACCAAAGATCTGGAATCTCTACCTCACAATCAAGAAGCGAGCTCAAAGAAATCACTGGTTTATACTAGCTCGTAATCAGTATATTGGATATTGGACGATATGGAATTGTAGGAGCGGCAAACTGAATGGCATAACAATCCTGTTGCCATGACAGCAAACACTACAGATTCTTTGGGGAATGTTGTCTGGTGGGGCTTATCACCTGCAATAAATTTTCGCTCTTGTCTCAGCGAGTTTCTATCCAATGAACAGGACTTACATGATAGTAAGCTTAACGAAAGTGTTACCTTCATTGAGACATTAATACAGGTTATAGTCTACTTTGTATTGGGATGGGGGATTCAAGGCACATAGTGAAAAGTATTTCTGCGGATTTGAAAAAGCCAGTGGGATTTAAAACGGTAATTTCGTTCTTTAATTTGGCAATAGTAATCGTAGTTTTATTTGATCGAGCCATTAATTGAAGCTTATGCTAGGCAGATGCTTCAACTGTATATTGCCCTTGAACCGAATAAAAGATTAAGCCTCCAGGGTAAGTGTGAATTTTTATTCTAATTCTGAAGAAAAGTCGGAAATATATTTAGAATTATATGGTAATATAATGGTCCGAGATATTTCATCAAAATATTTGACACATGTTGCTGACAAGCTGATAAGGTTATTCACATCCCTATTAATTACACTGCTTCAGAATGACAACTAATCTAGATGGCCATTTGTCTTTGACATTTATCGATGTATTTCACTTAAAATTCAAGGAGCGGGATATGTTGGAATCTGTACTTAAATTTTGGCGTGGCAGGGAAGGAACGAAATTTGATGCATCTAAATGTTGGTACGTTACTTGCCTATTTAAAAAGTGAATACTTGAGTTAACTTTCTAGTGAATTAACCAATTGTTTTAAATGACATAACTATTTCCTAAGTGAAGCTGCTTTGATCATTAAATTGCTATTGCCTCACACACGTCTTGACCGTTGAATGCATTTGGTGGTGAGCATCTGTGAAAACATTTAAACGATAAGAGAAAATGTGTATCTAAAAATGATAACATTGGCCTTATCCGATAATTGTTTAGAAACTTGCTGACTGTTTGGAAACTCACATGTTCACATTTCATTTCCATGGATTATGGAACACTTAGTTCTTTCTGGTTCTCCTCCGCTTTACTAATATATGCCTTGTATATCTGTGTTTTCGTCCATCTGTTGCACTATTGGGGGTTTCATTTTGTTGAATGAACTGAGTTAGTTGGCACAAACTGGTGTTTTGGATGTGTATTCATTAACTTATAAAGTCCTGTTTGTTTTGCTAGTATCATGGGTTTGTATATGACTATTATTTACTTAATTATTCTTCGTCCATTTTAGTTCTTTCCATTGGTGTTTGATTTATACTCCTTGTCCATACTCTTCTAGGGGAGCTTTTCTTGATCTACAGAATCTTTTTGTAAAGGTTTATGTTGATAAGTCAGTCAGTTGGTCATTAAAAAAAAATTCTTTTTGATTTGTTGGAGTCCGGAAAGTTTTGGCCTCATAGCTTTAGCTGAAGTTTATGCATTTTAATGAATTTGAAATTTTAAAATTTCTCACATTTTGAAATCTCTTTTAAATTTAAATTTTCTCACTCACTTGTCATAGGGCGTTACTGACACATATATGTTTAAAGTAAATTTTAAAATCTCTTTTAGGGACTTCCGTCTGAGGAAGCATCTTGGCACGCGATATGATGCTATTCCAAATGTTTTCGATTGGGACTGTAGTATTACGTTACATGATCGCAAGGTAAGTTCCCTCAAGTTGAATTCTTTTGACATTATTACTTAAGAAGTATATACTTACGAAGGAAAGAATTATTTCAAGCATCTAATCATGAGTGCGTATCTGTTCGTTTTGCTTGGTTTTGGAAGATGAGATGAATTTACCATTTATTCCATACACACTACCTGAGAATGCTTTTCTTTTCATCAGATATTTCAGTTTTATACATAGTTAAGATCACAACTTAATTGATTCAAAGTGCAAATATTGTAGAGAGGAAAATCACAAAAGCATTTTTCCCGTAACGTATTTGATTCCACTGACACGCACTGAAATGAATCAAGAGTTTATTTTCAAGAGTGAATTAATTGTTGTATTAAAATAGATAAATATTCACCTTTATGTGGAACTTTACCGTTATTTTGACTTTTAACTGCAGTTTGCTTAGTGGTATGTAATGAAATTCGTTGCAATGAAGTATTCTTTTAAAAGTTGGTTGCTTGATGTAAATAACAAACCAACATTTTACCAATACCGTAATTTTGATGCACGTTTGAATTGTATAGGCTTTTTTGCCATGTGATATTTGCGCTCATTGATTTTATATTCACTCAGTATAAGGAAGAGTTTGATGAAAACAGCTTAACTGAAAAAGTGAAAGAAGGTGGTTCATTAAATTTTATCCCAATTAGTGACTTAATATCCATGTGACTTAATAATCCTACTGTCGATCACAAATCAGTCTTGATAGTTGCCTAATGAAGAGATTAAGCCTTAGTAAATCAATGGTAGTATTTCATTCACCGACGTTTATGTACTGCCTTACAGGTTAGTAATGACTCATAGCAATATGTTGTTCAGAAGCTATTCAGTCTAACTTTATCGAGCATCTATATTTCACTAATGTTTCACCGTTGTTCTTAATGTTAGTGCAGTACATTTAGGAGCTTGCAAGAAATTAATTATTAAAGACATATATGTTTTATTTTTCCAAAGGCTACTCAGATTAATTCTAGAGAATATGCACATTGGCGTCACCATGGGAATGCATTTGAACTTCGAGAAACTAATTACAACACTATCAACAGGAGTTTAGCATCTGGAAGAGTGTTTAAAAATTCTGCTGGCGACAAAGGGGTTTATTGGGGTTACTGGGGTGATATAATCTGTTCACCATATTTATCATTTGGAATCGATACATCTGAATACCCTGAATTAAGTCGTCGTGTAAATGGAAAACATGCATATTCTGCAACAACAATATCTGAAGTAAATATACGTAAAATATTTTGGCAGTTGTTGAATCAACAACAATGTCCAATTTCTATTGCTGCACCTTTCTTGGAGACATCAACTACTGAAGATGATGGACAGGTTCCAGGTGAAAAATATGAATGTCAACAGGATAATTCTTTAGCTAATAATAATGAATTCATTAGTACACAGACAACGGACAAGTTAATTAATGGAGATGCAAAGTGTGAGTTATATAAAACTTTTTTAAACTGAGTTAAACTGAATTTTCAGCATAATACTTTGAAAAAAGTGAAATAATTCAAGTTTTCTCGCTTCACAAAACACACATGAAGGTACAGAAAAACGAAATTCACAATACATAATAAGCAGAGAAGGGCAATAAAAGAATAATTACACAGAGATTAATGGGAATTCAGTGGATCTGAGAGATTAAAGCGAGCTAATGAATGTGTACCGTTCAGAAGGACTTTAAGCCTTATCACCGAAAGTCTCTATCTATTAGTTCTTAACGTCATTGAGACCTTAACCAGGCAGTTTGCACCCTTATATTTCTCGAACGAACAGTCAAAGACTTCGTGGACGCTAAAAATGAAATAAAGTAAATAGAAAGAGAGGAGTTTACGTTTAGGTGAATAAGGCTATTTGCTAGTCTTATAGCTTACACTGAAGACTTAGTACTGAAATATACATATATATATGCCTTAGATATATGGAAGAATCATCAGAAAGCTCTAAAGCCATGTTTTATCCTTGTTGGCACTCGTTTACAAGGTGCATCTCTAACCTCAGAGGAACTGATGTATCTCCAACGATTTATGCACACTCACTGCTGCCGTAAGTTGCATTACTACTGAGCTGTTTGGGTTTACGGTTGACCTTCTGTGTGAATAAGACTGATACGCAGTTTGGTCACTAAAGAGTGATCAGTGGTGTCAAGTCCCCTAAACAAATAGTGTAAATCACACTCTGATTTTAATGGTAATCATCACTTTGTAATAAAACTTGCATTAATTAGAGGTGAGATTAACCGAGTAACTATAAACAGTTTCCAGAAATTCACATAATCATAGAAAATTATGTCTTCATGGTGGTTTTATAATTCCTTCTTTACCTCCATTTTGAACTAGTATATTATTTTTCATGTGAGCAAGATAGAAAATATGCTAAAACTCGGTTAGAAGTCGGTAATCTTACAGTCCATAGTGAAATTATTCATTTTTCTGGTAGTAATATTTTATCAGGTTTAAAAAGATTACGTGGTCAAGCATCTATCTTTAGATTTTTCTTGTCACTTTTTAACTCTTCCCCATAAAGAGTGGATGATAATCGAAGGAAATGTGTAACACAATTTGTTATCTGTTTAACAAATAGAGAAATTGGTTTTCAAACAATAATGTCAACTTCCAAGTTCAATGTACCAGTTGAAATTTATCGATTGGCAGTGCTAAGCGACATTTAGTATATAATTGTAACTTGAATAGCTTAGCTGGTTAGTCAGTCTCTAACCGTATTTTAAATCTCAGGGGAAATGTATACTTCTTCAAGGTGTGAAACATATGCCTTACTGACAAGCGTCAGTAAACAAAAAAATTGAGGTTAAACGTGGTTTTCTATCAACTGATTTCTAATGTGTAACTGTTCTATAAATAAATCAGTTTTTCGGACAAAGCTAACGTATGATACTGGGAAGTTTTTGGCCAATAGACGTAGGAAGATGATATCATTCACACAAATCCAAAGCCTGCATTTACTGTTGTTAAATATCAGTGTGCATTACAGGGTCGTTTAATGAGTCATTTTCTTCTGTAATATAGTCAAGTCAAGAAGTGATTTTGTAGAATTGGGACAACTCCTTGACAGTCTATTGTATTTGTATATGCTTACTATCAAGGCTAATGTTAGAAGTCAGAATCAATTGTCATTACATAGGTAAATATAGTCACAATGATTAGACTCAGAAGAAGATTAAAACCAGCAGTATTAAGTAAAGTAACTGTGAAGTCAAAGTAATTATCATTTGTTACTTTTACTTCCTCTGTTGACGCTTTCATCACATTTTTATACGAACATGAGATATCCTCTTCTAAGCTTTCAATTGGTTAGGAAATCAGTTACTTGAAAAAAAGTTCTCACTTACATTTGACTAGTTCAGTCATATATATTCGTTTTGTCAAATTATTATAGCCAAAGAATCAGAAGAAGGAGAGTTAACAATTACAGGGGCTGAAAAATCAAGCCAAACCTACAGCAATTCATTTGAAGCAAAATTTGAAGATATTGAGTATAGTAAGTCAACTTTAATGATTACTGGTACATAATGCCGGCTTTTAATGTTACGTTTGGGGAACTCAGAGTGACTATATGAAACCTCTCTCTCTTCAGCTCTACTACTTAAAAGTTTTAAGTTTGATCATGAGCTGATATCACGCCTGACCTGATGGATCCCCCTCACTGGTCACCACTTCTCACAAGAACTCCAGGCAACTTCATCCTTTAGTCAGTCACTAGAGAGCATTAGCTGAATTTTCAACACTTAGTTCGTACGGATTTAAGGACAAATACTCGCCAATCATGAGATTGGCTGGTGGTCACACCAGAATCATGGGCTAATGCATTGGGTTCCAGTGGCTAGATGGATTCGAATCCCACCGTGTACGTACTGATGAACAGTCCCAGTGTTATCCGCTGTAGGTCACCGAAAATGGTCCTTTTCACAAATTAATTTAAACTTTTTCTTGTTTTGTAGTCATTTTTATAAGTTGGGGACGTGTATACAATGACCCCTGAACTCATTCATATATAAAATCCTTTTATATTGCATTAGTTGGTGTGTATAGAAAGTAGATAAATGTTTACTTCTGGAAGACAAGAGGTTAAGTCAGATTTTTAATTATTAGGAAAGAAGTGATTTATAATTACTGCTGCTAGAAATCTTTTCAATTTTAAAGCAAATAGTTCCCCTTATGAATTTTGACAACACAATAGAAGATGTAGTTTATCTGAAACGTGTAATGCATTCACGCAACACATTTCGAACGCCCTGATCACACACATACTTATCATACACAGGTATACAGAAGGCGAGAAAGCATGAATCATTAGAATACACGTCGGATTGTGAGCAGGTCAAGCCCTACGGGTTAGGGCCATAGAACATATTCCAAAGTGGCTGCAACAACAAATAAAATCGCCGGATACTTTTAATTCCGGAAATAGATGTCTAACATCATTTATAGCGAAGCATAATAATACCTTTAAACCCCTATATAAAACACAAAATAATTGAGCCCAGAAATCCTTTTCGATGAATTCCTTTTCTGTCTTTACAATTATATATATATATATATATATATATATATATATATATATATATATATATATATATATATATATATATATATATATATATATATATATATATATATATATATATATATATGACTACAGCTTGATTTCATACTGTATTTTGGTACAAGTTTGGAATTTTCAGAATGGATATCGGCAGCCCAAATTTTGCAGGCCAACCATAGACATCAGGCGGGCGTCAGCAGAGGCTCGAACTTCAGACCATGTACATGGTCGGCGAGAGTACCAACCACTGTGCCGCCGACGTATATATGTTTATATACATAGAATATTCTAGACTAGTAGTCAATAACAATACTAGTGTTTCTTAAATAATATTGATTTGTAAAGTAAGATCAATGCAGCGCTGTTCTATCTCATCTTGTGGATACAGAACACAAGATTGATGTTAACCATGCTTTCAGGGTCATTTACCGCATACCAACGAATCTCAATTTTGCCTTAACAGTTCGACTACCAAATATTGTTGAAACTGGCTGTGGGAATCCATATTAACAAGCCTAATTTGTGCATCCCAAAGAAGTTAGTTCAGACATTATCCTTACCTTGGCTATCTAGGTTTGAATGATCCTGAATTTTATGGAATTTCCCTAATTTTAGTTGATAGTCTATTTGCTATTATATCTTTGTTATTATTATAATTTAAGCATCTTTAATGAACTATAATTGCATTGATCTTACTTTACAAATCGATATTATTTAAGAAACACTAATATTGTTATTGACTACTAATCTAGAATATTCTATGTATATAAGCATATATATATATATTATTTTAGAGACAGAGGAGCAATTCATCGAAAAGGATATTCTTGGCTCAATTATTTTGTGTTATATAGATGTGTGAATGAATATTTTCGCCATATAGAAAAGAAGGTTGGGTTACATACTTAAATTCGTTGAAGCAATGGCCATAAAAATATGTAAATCTGTCTTATACGTTCAGAAGTTATTTGTTATTACTCTAAACCTGCCTTGGTAATCCATTTCGAAACCATGGTTCAATCTACTTCATAATATTTTTTTGATGTGGTTTTGTTCTCTGAGCTGGATGGTTAGTTTGCGAAGCTTTCATCGCCTTACTGGGTGAAAGCTTCGCAAACTAACCATCCAGCTCAGAGAACAAAACCACATCAAAATTATCCACCTGAGCTACAAATCTTCTCTATCATATCTACTTCATAATATTCTGAACCCCTTCTTTGTTTTTTCTTCTTGCATCATCTTCCTACCCATTATTTGTGAACTTGACCTGCTCACAATCCGACGTGTATTCTAATGATTCATGCTTTCTCGCCTTCTGTATAACTGTGTATGTGTGTGATCAGGGCCTCCGAAATGTGTTGCGCAAATAAATTACACACCTTTCAATTTATCATTGAATAACATGAATTGTAATAAATACATGAGTAATCTTCATCAGTGAGAAACGAAACAAGTTGTTCAGCGATGAGATATTTTTCAGTATATTTATTTTCTTTCTCATTTTTATGCAGAAGAGGAGTGTGTTAATCAATACATAAGAGAAGTTGAATAAGGGTGATAGAGTTAAGTAATGAGATAGATCATATAAAGAATGATTTGTAATCAGGATGCACGTCCAAATAAAGTAAATAAGGTATTGCGTGAGTTTTAGTAAGACTCAAAAAATGAGGACAGTAAAAAATCCATTTGTTGAAAATAATAGTAGCAGGTCAGAATAATTACTCGTTGAAGACATTGGCTAGCAGTCGCGCTATGTCGTGAATTGGCAGAGGTTAGAATTCATGGGCCATTAGATCGGCTGCCAGTGGCTTTATGGTATACGAGCTAGCTCGCCTTGTAACCAGAAGGTCCTGGGTTCGAATCCACGCGGTGGGTGCGTACTGATGAAGATTCCCAAAATAGGACGAAATAGCTGTCCAGTGCTCCCTGCAGGTTTTCCAATGGTTCTCTAACTGATGCCAGCTCGTGATGAAATCCTGTAACAAATAGTAGAAGTGGTTGAGGCGATTGCTGTCTAAAGGTTAAAAACAAATCCGTGTGCACAAAAATATAAGAGAGACAATAGTGGTGAATCTTGCACAGCCCTGATGATTAGACTTACAAAATAAAGTTATAAAAATTTTTGGTTATGCCATGCATTCTCCTATTGTAACAACAGAAGACAAGGGTCGGAAACAGATCGTTTTATTACGGAAATCAGCACGTATTTATATATATTTCATGTACATTATTATAGCTTATTCAAGTAGACAAATACTGTCTTTTGATTTTGAACAAAGCAAGAACTACAGTTTTAGCAGAATAATATGGTACCATCATTTATTTCGTTGGCTTCTCATCAGCTGCTTACAGCCTAAGTGAATTATGAGGTTTAAGTTTTTCTGTCAAGAAATTTCTGTCAACTGACAACATGTAAAATTTGCAAGTATGTTAAAACATGTCTGTACTTAAACCTCATAATTTATTTAGGCTGTAAGCAGCGAAATAAATGATGGTACCATATTATTCTGCTAAAACTGTAGTTCTTGCTTTGTTCAAATTCATTAAGGGGAATAAATTTATGAAAAGTCTTTTGATTGGTTGTTTCGGGTTTCTCGGAAAGTGAGGCCATCTATCTGCGAATCTTATTTGCCCACGTTAAGTCTGCTATGATTGGTTGTTGAATCAGCCTTGTTCATACTTTCTCACGGCCAATATTAGTGACCTAGACATTGACGTAGATTAATGTCTACCAATTGGCTAGTAGCCTGCTCTCACCACACTATATCTTCACTTCTGTTATGCGACATTTTATCGTTTCATCTGACTTTCACTCAATTTATTATATTTTTGTTTATTTTTAAGAACATATTTTCTGTAGTTACTTAACCTATTGTATTTATGCACTCTTTCTAGTCAAACTTCATTTCTACCCCAAGAAATTTTTGAACTCTGCTTTTTTTCTCTCTCAAGGTTATTCGTCTAATGATCCTATAAATAGTCAATTCTTTTAACGCCTAGTAATTTAGCAACTTACATTCTTTCACAATTTTTTCCTATCATTTACTCCTTGTCATGGTCTAAAAGGTGTCTTTAAGTCTTTTATGTAATTTACGCTTTTGTATTGTTCAGCTTGTGAATATGTGAGGGGAAACTGGAGAATAATAAAGAAAAGCGGCTCACTATCATGATATATTCATTGTTCTTGCTTTGTTCAAGTTTAATAACTAGAAGAATTGTATGAAGATTTCTCTTTTGTATACCGAGATCAGGTTTTTCTATATTTATGTTTATAACTTCAGCAGAGTGAGAAAAATGTTCAAGAGAATTGTGGCTACTCACTTTGTAAATCACTGTGAAGGTGGAATTTGTTGGAAGAGAGTGGCCAGTGTCGATAAGGTGGTTCACTTGTTGCATTCTTTAGAAAGCCACTGCCACCCTTTTACAGCCATGAGACATATTATTCTTAAACCCTTTTAGGTAGAATATGCGTCGAACAACCAACACACTTGGCTCCACAAGAGCATGTGAAGGGATATATGTGCACAAGTGTGGTTATATACGCGATTATGCCTTTTAGACTTCCGAAGAGCAGTAAGCTACTGGAGAACACCACTCTTAGCATTTCTGAGAAGAATGTTCGCAGGTAATTTGAATGTTTTTTGCTCTTAAGGATATCAAATGCAAAGTCCCCTTTGAAACCCAGGTACATGTAAAGTTTCTTGCCTTTGGTTTAAATGATGTCCCATATTTCTGGATTTTCGGTTTTATACTCTTTTTGGTAGAGATGCATTTTCGATGAATGTCTAATTCTTCGTCTAGAGCATCATGACTGCAGATACATCAGTCACGAGTGGTAGAAGATAAAATTAGATTCCGTTTCCGTTCAAGTATCATCCAGCTTTTGAAGCTTATCAATTCACCCTTCCATAAAGGCTTCCTATAAACATACCTTATTAAAGTGTCTTTGGTTGCTTTGTTAGTTCAACATCAAGAAAGAGAATTTCAGATTCGTCTTCCCTTTCAAGATTGAATTTAGCCCTTTATGACAGTTATTAAATATCTGTAATAAAACCGATTATTCAAGTGTAGGGTTGTAGGGATTTGATTGGTTTACAGGATTTCATCATGAGCTGACATTGGTTAGAGAACCATTGGAAAACCCGGGAGTACCGGACGGCTGCTTCGTCCTAGTTTGGGACTCTTCATCAGTACGCACTCACCGGGACCTTCTGGTCACAAGGTGAGCTCGTATACCATTGAGCCACTGGAACCCGATCCAATGGCCCATGAATTGTAACTTCTGCCAATTCACGACATAGCGCGACCCCTAGCGATTATTCGTTATAACAAATAATAATTCTGTCCACATGCTTTGTATATGATCGAAAATTATTGATAGTCGACTCTCATGAATCATTCTAGAAGCCTGCTGTAGAGCTGTTCGCTAGCGATGGACACAAAAGTGATCTCATTACCATCCCATCCTTTTCTCTGCGAATGATGTCAATGAATGTGAATTGGACACAAAGGGTGTGTGTGTTTCAGCAGTCATCCGTTGAAACATACTGTTGGTAATTTTATCACCCTTATTTATTGTCTGTTATGTATTCGTTATCATTATCATCATTACATTTTGTCAACTTTCATAACAAGTCTGTGATTCAAAGTAAGCCTTCTACTTTCTGAAAATAAAGTGTCAATTTCCCCTTAATGTACACCTAGACGCATTGCCACGCACCTTCAGTTTAAGTATACGAATTCCCTAACAGTCACTTCATTCCCCTGAGGCTTGCTTCAACAAGTTGACATGTAGTTTGAAGCTAGTTTTCATGTGAAACCATCGTCAATTAGAAACCTACTCAAATTAAGAAGCATTGAACAGTTGTAATTTTTTAGCTTCAACCTAGTATCATCAAATCAAATCAGCCTTTCGTATCTGTGTTGACACTTCGTCAGCTACTAGTACATCAGGGTTGACTCAACTTCACAAATAAGTAAAGTTGCCAAAACGTCCAAACATTTCACTTCTTTTTTGTCCTAAACTAGCAGTTACCGCACACCAGTCCTGAAGCATCACTTTACCACTAGCAGGAGCAATTCTTTTAAGGTGTACTGAAGATTTTAAATGTTATAAGTCTCTTTACATAAAAGGAGTATATCATTTTTCATGCTCAAGATTGAAGAGACTTTTCCCTAGTAATAAAGTAATCTCTGGACTTTTTACTAGGGTTTAAGTCAGATTCCACTATATAGTGAAAAGTCAGAAACTAAGGCGAAGCAACCAGACACTTATTTCTAGTTTAGAGTGGTTTAGTTAGTAGACAGCGTCGATTTGTGGCATAACGTTGTTACATATATTCTGAGGATTACTGGTGTTAACTTAAATTATAGATATCCCGAAAAATTTATCAAGAAACACATAACAAAGAAAGCGGAAAAGGACTACTCACTGTCTGTAAACAAGAAGCCACTTTATATACGACTACAGTTCAAGGGCGATATACCAAGCTAAGATAATTACAAGGAAATTAAGAAAATCAGTTCAAAGAACTTTTAATGCTGCCGAACCACACGTATCATTCTCTACACGACCGATGGTGCTACCTCGACTGAAAGATGAAGTACCTAGATTAGCCGCTTCAAATTGTATCTACCAATTCAACTGCGCTTGTGGAGCGAGTTCTATTGACCGTTGCTCTAGGAACTTGATTTTTCGTGCCAGCTCGAGAACATCTCCCACTATGGCTAAGTAAAGTTGTAGTTAAAACCATTACCACTTCGATAAATAAGACCTTCTGGTGCAAACCGGCCACAAAGCCAGCCTGGAAGAATCCTTCTGTGTAGTCTACTGGGTGCATTTACTTGAAATGATGCACTTCTGTGAGAACTTACACCTATTTTTAAGCCTATCAGCCTGTTATAAATGTCTTCAAAGTAATAAGTGTGTGTTCAGATATATGGTGGTTGGGTGTGAAGTATTAAATAATGAAAACATAAAGCTAACTTAGATGTTGTGACCTGACTTTCGGTAAACAATTATTAGGTTTTGCAAAATTTAGATGTAGTCTGTTAACTGTGAATTTGATGAGTGTTAAATTGTATTCTGTTATTGGTCAGGGTCATAAAATTTCACTGGTTTAAGGCTCCTTATGAAATGTTCATGGTTAAAAATAGTTATGCCTGCTAGTGACTGGCTACAGAAAGAAGTTGCCTGGAGTTCTAGTGAGAAGTCATGACCAGCGGGGTTCATCTAGTCAAGAGTGTGGACAGAGCGCCCATCGATGTCATTGGTCTATCTATGGTAGCACTAAAATCTAGAATTGGTGGACTCGCCATTTATTCAGGTCTCAGTGGTCGAATAGTATACGAGCTTGCCTTGTAACCAGATGGTCGTGGGTTCGAATCCTGGTGGGTGCCTACTGCTGAAGAGTTCCAAACTAGGATGAAACAGCTGCTTAATACTCCCTGGTTTTCAGTGGTTCTCTAACTGATATCAATCGGTGGTCTAACTTCAAACAAAAAGATTTCCTATAAACCAATTCTTGAAAAAATATTGTATTTACACCTAATGAGTGAGACCTAGCCATTGAGAGTGAAAGACTTAAAAAGATTAGCTGTCTTTGATCATAGGTGCCTGCGTTCTATCACCCGTGTGAAGTGGTATAATAAGGTGAGCAATATTCACGTTAGACATCCATCGAGTGATAGGTAAGCAGGGGAAATCAGTCGATGAGGCTAGGAAATTACATCGACTGAGATGGTTAGGACATGTGTTACGTATGCTTGCCTAGTCATCGCCTTCCTCGACAATGGGCAATGTTAGCTGATATAGGGTCAGGCTGGAAAAGAGCTACCGGCGGTCAAACCAAAACATGGCTTCACCAGTCAATGAAATCTACAACAGTTAGTCTAAGCCAGTCACGTAGGAAGGTGTAGACTTCCTGACTGGTTGGAGTCCTCGGGACGGTAAAAACCAATGAAGGCTGGGAACAATTGGTGACAGACATGGCTCAAAATCGTTCTCAATGGCTAGCGCAGATGCATCCACTCCTTGTGACTTATGATTTCCAATGAAACTGTTTTGTTCTTCGTTATTACTATTCCTTTGTCTCACACCTCTGTTTACTATCTCTAATATGCATTTCTTGTACTTTCTTCTCTTTCTTTGTGTGCTACATGGAGGGAGTGTGGCGACTTGAACTGGCGCACATATGTGCAAAGTTCTATGTCGAAAACAGACAGACAGACCTAATGATGTTTTGGAATTTTTGTTTTGCCTAAAATGACAAGTCGAATTGTCACCGTCTGTATGTTACTATGTTTGTCTATCACACTCAAAATAAAATAAGAGGAATAATGCGTTGTAATTGGTGTCTGTAGGTCTACAAACTTATTTATTACAACAGTCAACACAAAACGATGCAATCTACTCTCTATGAATTGTGTTTATGTACTGAATGGTAAGTGAACTACCGATTCTGAAAAAAATGATTGTTACAACTTTCTTCTGAATTAAAATTTACTGCCTATACACTAGTACGATTAAAGGTTTCTGACTTATATTTTAGTAACATTTTACAATCGTTTCATTCTTTTTATTTTAGTTCCTTTAGATGTCGCAAACACATTCAAAATGAAGTTTCTTCCATTGAATAGCTTCTTAGACTTACCTACAAGATATCGATCATTATTTCTCAAAGATGATGATTCTCCGTCTTCAGAGATAAATCGTTTCCGAATAGTCTATATCGGAAATAGTTTAGTTCATCTGTTGTCTGATCTTCATTCGAGGGAAATGAAACGCAAAAATTTGAACGCAAAGTCACAGGACACTGAGACGTCAAAGGAGAATTTACAGACAATCAAAGATGAAACTGAAGTGAGAAAAGAAAATGGTTTAGGAAGTGACTTGTTAGGTACTGAGTTCTCCTTCACTGATCTCTTGGAAGATGAAGCATTATTGATTGTGGAATCTGTGTTGTAAGTTCATCAAAGCTTTTCAATAATAACAATATACCCTGAACATTATGGTAACAGATTTTAGGCCATTTCTTCTCGGATCATCAGTTATTGATTCATTTGGTTTTTCTGGTAATTTGTATTTCTCTGTTGACATGCCAGCCCCTTAGTAGGGATGCTTTGGCAGTATCTGCTGATTAAAATGAAGTTATTTTGTATGATGGTGACGGGAAATTGGAATTAGCTGAAAAACAAAATAATTAAAAAACCTGTTGCACAATGGGCGGCTGTCATAGCCTATTGGATAATACTGTGGCGTTTAGAACGATGCGTGCAATATTCGACTCTCAGTGGGAGAGCAGGAATATCTAACTGACGGGCTACAAACTGGACAAAACATGCTTCTTGAATTCCAGTGCTGGTCACCAGTAACTAATGTCAGCTCATCATGAAATCCTGAAACCAATCAAATCCCTACAAACCAACACTTGAATACCGATGAGATGCTCACTGGCGACTGGCCCTATTCAGGTAGGTAGTTACCTGAGTTCCAGTGGGAAGTCGTGACCAGTTGGGTGCAGCGGGTCGGGTGTGAGGACAAATACTAGCCGAAGGCATTCTCTAGGAGTTGCGCTATGTCGTGAATTGGCAGAAGTTAGAATTTATGAGCCATTGGACGGGGTCCCAGTGTTTGAATGGTCTATGAGCTCGCCTTGTAACCAGAAGGTCCTGGGTTCGAATCCCGGTGGGTACGTACTTCTGAAGAGTCCTAAACTAGGGCGAGACAGCTGTCCAGTACTCCCAGGTGGTTTTCCAATGGTTCTCTAACCAATGTCAGCTCATGATGAAATCCTGAAACCAATAAAATCCCTACAAACCAACACTTGAGTGTCCAGAATAATTAGTGGTTCATACTATTTCAAGGATTTCAGTAGAATAGTTCAAGCATACCACATTTAGAGTGACAGTTAATAAGTAAATGAAGGACTACTTCGGGGTTTTTGTAGTTCGACCCTTCTCATATCTTTCCATCCTGGTTTGGCTTCTTGGATGAATGGACATTTATTTATACAAATAACTAATTAGTTTTATCACTTTGAAATATTCCGAAATGATGACGAGTAAATTATATGCGGTGATTTTTGAATCTACTACTTTGCTACTACGGGGTGTCATCGACAGTTATACATCTCATCCAATAGTAATACGACAATGCTGCATGTCATGTAATCTATAACGGGAAACTTACGGAAGCTTTCGAAGTGACGTCGGGAGTGAGGCAAGGCTGTCTACTATCGCCAATGCTCTCCCTGATTGCAGTAGATTGGATAATGCGACAGACAACGGCGGGCAATGAGGAAACAGGCATAAAATGGACTCACACAAAATCAACTTGGAGGATCTGGACTTCGCTGATGACATATATATGTCTGATTTCCCACAAACTGGAAGATATGCAAGTGAAAAGCAATGAGCTGGCAGAAGAAGCATCCAGAGAAGATAGGACTTCAGGTGAACATAGAGAAAACAGAGGTGAAGATTCCTGGCACCAACACCAACAGCAACAACAACAACAGACAACAATCAGCCAGCATAAATGGGAGGAACCTGAAAGAAACAACCTCCTTTACCTATCGACCTGGGAAGCATCGTTTCAACTACAGGCGGATAGGACTGATGAGGATATCAAAGCAAGGATCGAGAAAGCAAGACAAGCTTTCATTAGTCTTAAGTCTGTGTGGAGGACAACAGCACTACTCAGCATCAAAAATAAGATCCGGATTTTCAACTCCAATATGAAGTCAGTCATTGCTACTATACGGATGAGAGACTTGGCCAGCGCGTCATAAAGAGCATCTCAAACAAACTACAGACCTACCTTAACAGTTGTCTTCGCTCGATACTACTCAAGATCAGATGGTTGGCCAGAAAAGATCAGAAACAGGAATCTCTGGCAATGAGCGAGCGAAACAAACCAGGAACCAATTGTGAAACAAATAGGCAGGAAGAAATGGAGATCGATTGGCCATACGCTGAGGAAAGAAACCATCAAGTGAGTGACATCACTAGACAAGCCATCGCTCGAGTAGAACCGGAAAGGGAAGCGGCGAGTTGGTCGTCAGTGTGAGGGTGACCTGGAGGAGGTCATGTGAAGAGGAGATGAAAGCATGTGGGCAGACATGGAGCGGGGTGAAAAAGTTAGCAGAAAACCGAAGACAACGGAGATGGGCAGCTGAAGCCCTATGTTCCACTAGGAATTAAAGGATAAAATAATTAATTTTTGAATTTTATGTTTGTCTATGTATCAGCCAACAGTCCACAAAAGTGTCTATCATGATACTGCAAACTATAGTAGCGATGATTATTCAAAGGAATTTTAATTGAATATTCCACTTACTTAATTTTTCTCTCTAGTTTGTTATCTTTTATTATATGAATTTATTTAATCCAAGGTACATAGTTGAAATTCGTGCTGAACAAGTCAAAGCCTATTGTGAACATGTAAAACAGATGGCATATGATCTGGATTTCGAAGTAAGTTCACCATCAATATATTGAAATTATGTGGTTTTAATGTTATCATTTGGGTTGGTGATTCCTGAAATTAATCTTGGTTGAAATACTACTTACTAGGACCTTAGATAATAAATACTAAAGCTTTATCTCAGACAATGTGTTAACACCTGGTACAGAAATTTCCAGCTTATTTAGTTGCAAAACATTTTCTTTTTGCACAGGATCTACATCTAAAATAATAATAATAATCTACAGTATATTATGTGACTTGGCCTTGTTCCATATGAAGAAAGACCCACTTCTCAACGGTGTTTTCTATCTGCTGTGTGTGTGTTTGGTGGTAAGTGTAATAGGATGAGCAACATTTCGGTTAGGGATCAGTAGAGTGCTAGGCAAGAAAGGGGAATCAATTGACGAGGGTGTCAAGTTACACCGATTGCTATGCTTAGGACATGTGTTACATATGCCTACCCTAGGCTTCACCCTCCTCGACGGGCGATTTTAGCTGACATAAGATAAGTTTGGAAAGAGCTAGCTGGTGGTCAAACCAAAAATTGGCATCAACCCATGAAATCTCTGACAGTCAGTTTGAGCCACATAAGCAGGTACAGACTTCCTGACTGCTGTTTTAGGGTCCTCAGAATGGTAAGAACCAATGAAGGCTGGAGACAAGTGGTAATACAGTTCAGAATCATTCTCAATAGCTGGTGCAGATGCATTAACTCTTTGTGATTTATCATGTACAGTAAGACTCTATTGTTCTTCCATATTGCTATTCTTTTCCCCTGACATTTCTGTTTGTTATCTGTCTTTTGAACCTTACTTTACTCTCTTCTTTTGCGTTGTGTGTTACATGCAGTGTGGCACACACATCTGTGAAAAGTTCTATGTTGAAACCAGTCAGTCAGTCATTTGGATATTAAGAAGAGAAAAGTGAGGTTCACTACAAATAATACTCTAAGAAAAACTAATAATAATAGGCATTCAAGTCTAAGTAATTAAATACTTTTGTATTACAGTTCAACAAACTACTTTAGATGATTGCGTTATTATAAATAGACTAGACTTCTTTATTGATATAAAATCAATGTGATCTGACTGATTCGTTTTAATTATTATGAGGCCATGTTTAGAAATTCTCTCAAACAAGGCCTATCTTAATGGTCAATAAGCCGCCGATATTCTAATGGAATTAGTGGGTTCTCATAAACTTATTAAACTTAACATACTATCCTTTACATAGATGCGTCACAGGTACTGCAGTATGATTAACTGCCGTAGTTTTCTAAGTGTTGAGTAAAAAATAATACAATCCGAATAAGTGAGGACATGCCATATGTACAAGTTAAATAAAGCTACATTGTATAGGAATAATTGATGTTGTTTATTATTGCGCTCCTATGCGTTTCCAGAGTTACATCGTGTCTCAAGCTAGAGCTTTGAAGTTTTGTTAGTAGTTGTGTTTGTCTTTAAGGGATGAGGTTGCCAGCCCCATGATCAACCTTCCTCCTTTACCAGTCTTATTACTGGCTTAGCGAGGTAAAGGAGTGCGTCGGCCAGGGATCGAATCCTGAACCATATTCATGGTTGGCAAGCATTATACTGCTCTACCACCGATGCATGTAGAAGAAAGAAGTCTGAGTAATTACTTGAAAGACTAAACACACTACACAGATAGCCACTTTTATTTGTATCAGCTTTGATTCAGCGACTTCAGGTGAAACAATGTTTGATATAATGCTTAACAGTTAAGCCTACACAAAATTATTGTCACATTATGCTCTGAATAGCTGTACGGAAGAAAATTCCCTAAATGTTCGTTTTCTCAACGACTATTTAACTTAAATGACTACATGATATTGTCCTAGATTTACCGACAAAACATTATGTAGCGAAATATCTAGCTGCTTGATATGTGACCAACTAAAGAGCTATTACACTGGGATATTTAGATTTCAGGGGAAAAATTGTGTAAATTTTTTCCTAAGAAATCCTGAACGATAATCTAATCGGCTAATTGAACCACATATTGGGTTACGCGTAAAATCCGAGACACAAGGTTTGTCCAAAGTACGGTATCAAATTCTACACAAAAAATACATACCTCAAGTAGTGGGGTTAAACACCGTCAAATGCACAGTCACTGTGTGAGTCAATAAACAAAACAGCAAAGTTGTGTGAAAAGCGATCCACGTGTAGACTAAATAACCTGCGAATGGATTCGAATAAAAAGTGATCAGTAGAGAAGGGTTTACATACAGCATATACGACAGATAATGTTTAACCGTGATAAGAAAGTGACTACAATGTGTAAGATGGAGTATTGATGCATTGAGTCAGTTAAACTTCAATAGCAATTACAATCTAGGTTATTGAGGAACAAAGTATAAACGCATACTACTTAATACTGGTAAGTAGCATAAAATGTGAACACAAAAGAAAAAAAATAACAAACCACAGAATGGAAAGAAATTAACGAAATGGAAACCCTTTAGTTCAGATAAAAATAAATCATATGAGTAATGAACTTCAGTTTCGGTTGCATCAGTCAATGATCCCCTAAGGTTTATATAACTGTACATTCCGAAATTTTAAAATGCATGTGCAAATATCATATTGATTTATTCTCTTAAGAATAAACATTTCTAAAAAGTGGACTTGTACCAGATCATATACTGCATTTGTTGTTGCTATCATATATTTGAAAACAACTAAAGTTGGTATAATGTGAATTGGAGTGAGGTACAGAAGACACTTTTGTCATTCATGCATTCATCTAACAGACTAAAGGCATTCATTGTCATCCATTTACCTTAACAAAACTCTCAAAGCTGATCTAAAATATCTTGGTTATTGGAGTAGTTAATGCTGTATGAATCTGTAGTTATTTATTTTGCACTGCCATTCCACTAATTTTATTATAACCAGGGTATATATTTTCTTTTGATGTGAGTAATTTGTATGAATATGCAATTGTTCAAGCTACCGAACCTTGGCGTAGGCATGATATCCGGTTATCAACCAAGGGTCGTGTATACTGCTCAGCAGTTCGCTCCGTCCTTCTCTATGGCTCTGAAACATGGCCAATACGAGTTGAAGACATGAAAAGGTTGACTGCATTCGATCATAGATGTCTGCGATCTCTTTCTCACGTTGGGTGGTTTAATAAGGTAAGTAATGCTGACGTTAGGCGTAGAGTGTTGGGCAAAGAGGGAAAATCAATCGACGAGACTATAAAGTTACATAGGTTGAGATGGCTCAGTCACGTGCTGCGCATGCCTAACCATCGCCCCCCCCCGACGGGCGTTACTAGCTGATATAGGTGCAGGTTGGAAAAGAGTAAGTTGTGGCCAAACAAAAACATGGCCTCATCAATCCATGAAATCCTTGACAGTTAAACTGAGTCAGGTAGGGTGGGAGATGCAGACTTCCGGGTTGGGGCCCTCCCCTCGGGACTCTAGGAATCAATGGCTGGAGACAATAGGTGACATGGCTTAAAATCGTTGTCAATAGCGCAGATGTATTCAGTCTCTGTAATCTTTCATATTTCTTTCTACCATTACCAATTCTGTTTCACTCTTATACCTGTCAAACTCTATTGATTCTCTTCACTCATCTTCTTGTCTACCTTTGTGTGCTATTTGGAACGTAGCAACTCGGACTGCTGCACTTCGGTGACAAGTTCTATGTTGAATCCAGACAGACAAGCAGACACAAAATAAGAGGAAGGGGAATGTGATGGAACTACAATAAACAAAAACGTATTGGAAAAAAATAGTTTGACGAAGATTGATGAGAATTTTCAGAATAGGAATAATAACATGAAGTGGATATATATATATATATATATATATATATGAACAGTGAGAATGATTTCGAGTAACGTCACCGACACTTTTCAACTATTGATTCTTGGCTAAGGAGGACTACAGAAAATGTGACAAAGTGGAGACATGGTGTTGAAGTCCTGTGTTCCACATGGGATCGAAGAGAACAGTAATAATAATAATAATCATAGTAATCTGGAGTATTTCATTCGGACAATCTGTAGTTTGCTAATTGAGAAAGATT
Source organism: Trichobilharzia regenti (assembly GCA_944472135.2). NCBI lineage: Eukaryota > Metazoa > Platyhelminthes > Trematoda > Strigeidida > Schistosomatidae > Trichobilharzia > Trichobilharzia regenti. The sequence continues at coordinate 23,304,625 of OX235267.1, forward strand.
GTTGTCAGCTTTGGTTCTAACTAGTCTTAACTCTTTTCCAACCTACACACATCATTGAATATCGCTCACTGAAGATATCAGTGGCCTGAAATTGTAGTGAGAGCAAGCTAGCCAAAAATGGTAGACAGCATTTTACGTCAATGGGTATGTCGCAAATATTGGTGGTGAGAAAATATGAACAAGACTGATTCAACAACCAATCACAGCAGACTTGGCGTATAGTTGATCTGACATTCAAGAAACAGTCACAAAGAGATGCAAAGTCAACTTTTTGTAAGAAACAACTAATCAGAAGACTGTGTTTGTCTGCTTGAATAAGCTATAATAATGTACCTGAAATATATATAAATACGTGTTGATTTCTTTAATAAACGATCTGTTGCCTGACTCTTGTCTTTTGTCGTTACAATATGAGTAACAAATGCCCTGGTTATCTCAGTCGAAGATGCTTAATGACCCAATAGACTAACTTTCCCTATATGCATTATACTCTCTGCTTTGATCGTTCATTATTACTGATTATAATAAATCATCCGATATGTAGAACTGACAGCCCACAGCAAAGGAAGGTCAAAGATGACTGACTTTTTCACATCTTTCACTTCCAAAAGCTATGTCTCATCGCTATAAAGAAGGACAGAGGACAAAGTGCTTCACAGTAGACATGTCACATTGTTGGACAATCCATTTGTTAGTCCGAATGAACAACACTGAATTTTTTCTCTGCAGACGATACCTTTCCATGCGCACTTATACACTTAAATAGGATTAAGGAAGTGCGCCTTGATTAGTAGTAGTAGCAGTAGCAGGATATGAATCTGCATGTAGACGCTATGAATTCATTTATTCAAAGTCAACACTCTGATTAATGTTCACATCGTATATTCTACATTCTACAATCAAACAAATACCTATTCATTCTTTTAGTAGCAAGTTTATAGCTAAAATGTTAGTGAATTATTCAAAATTCTGTCAGCGCCTACAACTCAAAATGATATGCATATCTTCCTTTTTTTTTATCTTATTGCTTTTTATCAGGTTTCAAAAGAAATCAATCCACTTGAAGATCATCATTTATATTTTCGGTTCAAGAGAAAATCAAGTTCTTCAAGCTTATAAAGTGTTTATCGAACAATGTTATTAGTCAAATAAAAATTTATCTTGACCAGCTTATTCGTTTTATATTGCTGAACATGTTTCAATTCTTCATGTAGACCATCTGCCTACTAGCAATTGCAATCGCTTCAGCGTTATTCGACTCAACTACTGCGATTGTTAACACACCTTTATTTCTACTGAGTACGAATCTACATCGTTCGCCTGTTCATGTTTCACCAATATACTTATTTTCTGTGGAAAATCCTTGCTTAACAGGTACACTTCGAGAGTAACATCTGTATTTATCATTTTTACCAAACAGTAAATAATTTTCAAGTGTTGATTTGGATAATTTTAAGTCTGACTGTGAACACATTGCGAATAGAGAGGTATCGAAAACCGGGAGTCCTGGAAAGCTATCCTGAACTGTTTCTAGGCGAGTTTGCCTCGTGACTTGCGGGTCGTGAGCTCAATCCCTGATGGGGCAATGGGTGCGCACCTCTCAAGAAGACCAATCTACGACCAAATTGTTGGCCGTTACTCATCGATATTGTGTAACTGAAGTGACTGCGTCATCACATCTGAAGTCATAAATGAGATAAACTGATAATCGGAGGTGTGATTAAACTTCGAGTATTTCAAAGTATGAATACTGAATAATAAACTAAAGTCTAAACATCCACAAACCCAGAAACCCAAAGACGGATTCACTTGTATAGTTCTGTTCGAAAACTTCTTAATTTCAAATCCTCTTGCCTGAGAAATGATAAATATATGGAAAGATTCAATGACAAATGAAAGTGGAATAAATTTCAGGAGATCAATTATAACTCATTCAAGGGCAAGTTAATCTGCAGCGTCTTAGGATTGATTCCACTCAACGTACTGAGTGACGTTAACTACAGGAATAAAGACTAGCTACTTGGTGAAAGCGGTGACGTGTGGAGTCGGCTTGAGCACTTTTAAAATATGCGGTTTGTTGTGAATAATTACTGTAGTTTCCCTGTGATATTCAAAATGTTCAAACCGCAACTGCCTCATCAATTTGACACCAAAAACTAGGTCCAAAATACAGGCATCAAAGATTGACAGAGTATCCATCATATTGACCCAGTTATGTTTTGTGTTAACCTCGCCAGATACTAGCTTGCTAGGCTAGTTTTCTCGCCGGTCCCAAGCCCGGGTAAAGAGGGAGGGTTGGGGCGTGGTGCTAGCAACTCCACCCCTGTAAAACAACCAAATCGCTACAGAAACTTCAACGAATAAATATATTAAAAACTCTAAAAACATAAACAATAGCCTTACTTTTCGCTGGAATCGGGGAAGTGAAATGACGCAGGCTGGTGAAAGCCTTCGAGAAGCCAGTCAGCCGATGTGCCTTCTTTCGATGAAAGCAAAAGTAAGGATGGGTACCTGGAATGTTCGTACAATGTACGAAACTGGAAAGGCTGCCCAGATAGCCGCTGAAATGAGAAGGTACAGAATAGAAGTGTTGGGAATCTGCGAAAGCAGATGGAACGGAACTGGAAGGTGCCAACTACCTACTGGAGAGACAGTAATCTTTTCCGGCCACCCAGAGGACAACCACGAGCACACCGAGGGAGTGGCCATCATGATGTCACCAACAGCAGCCAAAGCTCTCATGCAGTGGGAACCAATCTCCTCCAGGATAATGACAGCCAGGTTCAACTCAAAAGGAAGGAAAGTTACAGTCATTCAATGCTATGCGCCTACAAACGTCTCAGAACAAGAGAAGAAGGAGGCGTTCTACAGACAACTACAAGCAATAATGGACAACGTCCCAAATGGCGATATCAAAATCCTGATGGGCGACATGAATGCGAAGCTGGGACGAGACAACACAGGAAGAGAACTCACCATGGGTCGTGAGGCCCTCGGTGAAATGAACGACAATGGTGAACTCTTCTCAGACTTCTGCGCCTTCAATGATTTGGTGATTGGTGGTAGTGTGTTCAAACACAAGGATATACACAAGACGACATGGATTTCACCAGATGGAAACACCAAGAAACAAATAGACTTCATCTCAATTTCAAGAAAGTGGAGACGGAGCCTACTGGACACAAGGTCGAGGAGAGGAGCAGATGTGGGTTCAGACCACTATCTAGTAGAAGGGACTTTCAAGGTGAAACTAAAAGCCTCGAGGATAGCTGGGGATAGGCCACAATGCAAGTTCAACACTCAATTACTGAAGGACACAACCACAAAAGACACCTTCACTGCAACTGTCAGAGCAAAGCAGGAAACACTACGCGACATCACTGAAGAATCATGCGTGGAAGAACATTGGAAGTCTCTGAAGGCGATTCTCAACGAAACGTGTTCAACGGTTCTAGGAAGAAAGAAGAGACAAGACAAGGAATGGCTCTCAACGGACACTTGGAAATTAATAGAAGAGAGGAGAATGGTGAAAGAGAAAATGATTCAATGCAAGGACGGACAGGAGAAGGAGACGATGAGCTCAACTTACAAAGCATTGGACAAAGAAGTGAAGAAAAGTGCTAGGAAGGACAAAAGACGATTCTACGACAATCTAGCTACTGAAGCTGAGAAGGCAGCAGGCAAAAGGGACCTGAGGACACTATATCAGATAACCAAATCTCTATCCGGGAAGAGACCAACACAAGCGAAACCTATAAAAGACAGCCAAGGGAAGCCCATTACCAAGGAAGAAAAACAGATTAAACAATGGGCGGATCACTTCAAAGGACTCTTGAACCGACCACCACCTGCAACCCGTCCAGAAATACCAACAACAGCGCACACACAACTGCAAGTTGACACCAATCCTCCAACGAGAGCTGAAGTCTTGAATGCAATCAAGCTTCTGAAAGCTGGAAAAGCAGCCGGACCAGATGGAATACCCCCTGAAGCACTGAAAGCAGACCCAGAGACTACAGCAGACATGCTGACTCCATTATTGCAAAAGGTCTGGAAGGAGGGAAAGGTGCCTACTGACTGGAGGAAAGGTTACCTCGTGAAACTACCAAAGAAGGGCGACTTAGGACTCTGCAAGAACTGGCGAGGAATCATGCTCCTATCGACGCCAAGTAAAATCCTGAGTCGCATCATCCTGGAGAGATTAAAGGACGCACTGGAGACAGAACTCCGACCAGAACAAGCTGGATTCAGGAAAGGCAAATCATGTACTGACCAAATTGCAACTCTACGCACCATCATCATCGAACAAAGCATGGAATGGCAATCAAACCTCTACCTCAACTTTATAGACTTTGAGAAGGCCTTCGACAGCGTTGATCCCGAAGTAATTTGGAAATTACTCGAGTACTACGGTGTACCCCAAATATTCATCAACCTTATTCAACAGCTGTACGACAACGGCACATGTCAAGTGATCCACAACGGAAAACTCAGCGAGGCGTTTGGAGTAAACACAGGAGTCAGACAAGGGTGCTTACTATCACCAATGATATTCCTAATTGTGGTGGACTGTATTATGCGTCAGACAGTGGGAAACGAGAAGACAGGAATATCCTGGACCGACGTGAAGAACCTAGAAGACCTGGATTTCGCGGATGAATTGTGTTTGATGTCACACAAAATCGAAGACTTACAAGCGAAAACCGACAAACTGGTCGAAGAAGCAGCAGAAGACAGGACTCCAGGTGAACATAGACAAGACGGAGGTTATGAAAATAACCAACCAACAACAACAGCAACAACATCCAACGTCAATCACCATCAACGGGAGGGATTTGAAAGAGGTTACTTCATTCACTTATCTAGGGAGCATTGTCTCAACTACAGGAGGAGCGGACGAGGATGTCAAATCGAGAATCGGGAAGGCGAGAAACACATTCATCAGCCTGAAATCAATCTGGAAATCTTCGTCACTCAGCATCAACAACAAAATTCGGATTTTCAATACAAACGTCGTCAGTCAGTTCTTCTATACGGATCAGAAACTTGGCGGGTCACAAAGAATATTTCCAAAAGGTTGCAGACCTTTATTAACAACTGTCTTCGCTCTATACTGAAGATCAGATGGCCGGAAAGAATCACCAACAAGGAATTATGGGAACAAACAAAGCAAGAACCGATCGCCCAACAAATATGCAGGAGAAAGTGGAGATGGATCGGACACTCGCTGATGAGACCGCTGGGTGACATCGCGCGTCAAGCCCTCGAGTGGAACCCGAAAGGGAAGCGGCGAGTGGGACGTCCAAGGGTGACATGGAGGAGATCGTGTGAAGAGGAGTTGAAAGAATATGGACTAACATGGATGCAGGCGAAAAGTACAGCAGAAGGACAGAAGTAAATGGAGACGTGCAGTTGAAGCCCTATGTTCCACTAGGAGCCCAAGGGAGCAATAATATAATAATAATATGTTTTGTGTTACTACCGATCAACACAAACGACTCTTCCTGATAAAGGCGATTTTGATGATTGGGCCTTCTAAACTAGGTACCTGCCGACTTGGTGTCATTTATGATGTGAGAGAGAGAGAGATCGTTTGTTTGTGTTCATATGTTAACCTGCTTTATACAGCTATTCCTCTCATGAATTTCAGTTAGAAATTGGAAGACATGCAAGGCAAAGTGATATTATCTTGACCCAGCTTTACAGTCTACATGGTTGATGGCAAGCATTCGCTCGCTAAAATTAAATTGAGATGAAGAGCCACCTTATTAACCATACATTATTCAATAGGTGAAGTAGTCAACGGTAGGCAGAATTCAAAGCAGACTATATTCTGTTCACATATTTCAAGATTAGTATGACAAATACAGACTCGAAACGGAATTGTGTAGGATGGTTGAGAAATAATCATCTGTGTTCAGTGATGGTGGCGAACCAATAACAAATGGTTTGCAACAAATATTCATGCATTCCAACATTGATTATAATAATCTGGATTTCCTATCTGGCGCGATCAGCACATAGAAACGCGTTCATTTTGACGTCACTAGAACATTCATTTTGCTCCAAGGATCTGTAGACAAAACAATTAATACTCTGTGGAGTAAAAGCACTAGGAAATCCGTTTCCAGTCGTAGGCGTAGTGTGAAAGTGTCTGTGATGTTGAGAAAATTATGGGAGAGAGAGAGAGCTAAACGAATTCACTGTGTTGTCTACTGTTCTGTCTAGTTCTCGTTGAATGATAGTCTTCAAAGACGGCATTCATTATTAAGACAGATGTTATGTCAATATGTGGATATTCTTTTCGTCATGAAAGCCTACAGATACGCTCTGGTATCTCAAATATTTTGTTGTTGTTGCTGTTGTTGTTATCGGTAAGCATGCTAGATGTAAAGATATTTATAGTGAGTAATTGAAACATCACGTTATCTTGCGATGTCCATGTGTGTGTGTGTTCTGAATTACTGACTGTACTGTTTAGATCTTCACGTGGATGTACATTGTTCTGCATCGGTATTTACTTATTTCGGAAACATACAGTTGAGAAAGTTGTTTGATGTGTTCTTCTGTACAGAATGTGTCGTTGTCCTCCAGAATATAAATCACCTGTTGATAGTGAAAAAGACATCGCAAGGACTCTCAAATTATAGCATACAGAAATGTTTGTTGACCTTAGCAGGTTGACTGAATACAAGTCTTGCTGTTCAAACAACCAAGAAGAGATAATAATAAGTGGTGATGAGCTCGATTCGCGTTGGCATTTCACATTCGCTGAAAACTATCGGTAGTGAAATAATCTTTTGTGTACCGTTTTCTGATGAATGGAATCGACAGAGTTGAACTTCTCACACAGGTAGGAAGGAATAACGATCAGGCGAATTTCATGCGCGCATTCTCCTTGAAAATTACATGAACAATTACTGGAGAAGTACAACATGGATTCATTTCATTTCATTATTCCATTTCAAATTCCAATGAAATGTCTGATACATGTTAATTCATTCAGTGGAAATCCCCTGATCAGTGACTATGAGGAATTGATTAATATTAGGTAGGATCAGTAAGCTGTGTGAAGAGATCACAAATATGCTTAGATGATGTCAAATATCCAGATCACAATGATCCTCGAGCAGTAGCATAAAGCTCAGTAGACACAACAGTGTGCATCACGCTTCAACAATACAAGATGCGATAGTATCTTCTAGCATATGTTGAAATGCAGAATTTATAAACTGTCAGTGAGGCTGTATAAATTATCAAATGTAATTCAGATGATTCTTCAGTAGCGGAAGATGATTCTGATTACAGTAGTGAGTTGACGAACATATCCGATCTGAGGCATAACATGAAACTGGGAGCTACAGTCACATGAAATTAATAGGTGGACAGGTGATCTGGTAGTCGGAGCGAAATCATTTCCTAATAATTTGAAATGGATTAATTCAACGCCCAACACTGACGACTCGAAACAAATATATGTCCACAGCATAATTCTGAGTAGTCGACAACTGAAGTTAAACAGAATTCATGAATATCCGAATTATAGTTGGAAATCACTGAGTAGGATGGAAGGTGGTAGGTGTCTTCAACTTGGAGGCAGTGTGCCTCCATCGAAATATTGACGAATGAGTCCTATTTCAAGCAGAAAATGCTCAACATGCACAGTCAGTAGGAATGGGTAACCACCACAAGTGTCTGAAATTGGGCGAATTTCGTTACCGCCTGAATCTATTGTGAAATGAAATCATGTAAGGATGTTGGAATAAATCTGGACCAACCGAGTGTAAGTAATTCATTAATTATTTCTTCAACGCAATCTGTACCACCAAACGAAATTGTATTTTACTTTAGCAATATTGTCTTGGAAATCGTGATGAGTTTCTCATTCCAGTCATACAATGGATAATATGAGACACATTTTGGAATAGCCAACTAATCGGACAGGCGAGAACATCACCACATCACGAAACACGTTTCTTCGATAATTTCAATGTTTATAGGCACTCTTTCTCTCTGACGGATGGCGATTGTCATTGAGGATGATAATTCGAGTGAAATTTCAAGTTGCGATCACGATGTTGAACAGGATATCCACATACTTATACACTAGGTGACCCAGTCACATTCGCCTCCCATTCACTCACATCGTTTACAGTTCCCGTCCATCACGTCGTCTGTCTGTCTGTCTGTTTTCGACATAGAACTTTGCACAAATGTGCGGAAGTTCAAGTCGCCACATTCCGTGTAGCACGCGAAGCAAGAGAAGAAAGTACAAGAAAAGCATAATAGAAACAGTGAGCAGAGGTGTGAGACAAAGGAGTAATAAAGAAATACAAAACAGTTTCATTGAAGATCATAAGTCACAGGGAGTGGATGCATCTGCGCCACTGAGAACGATTTTGAGCCATGTCACCAATTGTTTCCAACCATAGATTTTTACCGTCCCGAGGACCCCAGCCTGGAAGTCTACACCTTCCTACGTGGCTTAGACCAACTGTTGTGGATTTCATTGACTGATGCCAAGTTTTTGTTTGACCGCCGCTAGCTTTTTTCCAGCCTGACCCTATATCCGCTAACATTGCTCGTCGAGGGAGGCGATGGCTTGGCATACGTAACACATGTCCTAACCATCTCAGTCTTTGTAGCTTCACGACTTCGTCGATTGATTTCCCCTGTTTACCTAGAACTCTACGCCTAACCTCCATGTTGCTCACCTTATTATGCCACTTTACACGGGAAATAGAACGCAGGCACCTATGATCAAAGACAGCTAGTCTTTTCATGTCTTCCACTCTCAGTGGCCAGGTCTCACAACCATAAAGGAGGACGGAGCGGACTGATGAGCAGTACACCCGCCCTTTGGTCGATAGTCGAACATCTCGTCTACGCCAGAGTCGGCGTAAACTAACAAATGCGAAACGAGCCCCTTGTATTCGTGCTGAGATTTCGTCAGAGATCAGCCCGTTGGGGCTGATGGTACTTCCCAAATAAGTGAAGCGGTCAACGTGCTCTACCACTTCACTTCCTATTTTTAAACTAGGCGTCGATGTAGTCCAGTCCTGTAACATCATCTTGCATTTGGCGGGAGCGAATCGCATGCCAAACATTCGTAGATTGCGGCTCAAGGTGTTTAGAAGACTCTGCATTTCGTCAGCGTCTTCGCCTAGAAGGACTATATCGTCTGCATATTCCAAGTCAACGAGATTATTCCCCGGTAGCAAGTCAATCCCTGAATCGCTGAAGTCACCTAGGGTTAAGTCCATTAACACATCTATGATGAAGTTGAATAGAAAAGGAGATAATGGGCATCCTTGACGGACACCACTGGTCGTCATCAGTTCAGATGACAGCTCGCCGTAAGCCCTCACCTGGCTGTATGAGTACGAATAGAGTGCCTTAATCAGTGCAATATATTTTCTTGGAATTCCCTTTACAGCCAAGCATCTCCAGAGAACTTCCCGATCGACAGAGTCGAATGCTGCCTTTAGGTCAAGAAATATAATGACTGTTGGACGCCGGTAGGAATGCCTATGTTCTAGAATCTGTCGGAGGGTGAAGATATGATCAATACACCCTCTTCCTGGTCTAAAGCCTGCCTGGCTCTCTCGTGTTTGTGCTTCCCGAGCACCACTCAGTCTACGCATGATTATTGAGCCTAAGACTTTAGATACTATATTAGTCAAGCTAATCCCTCTGTGATTATCACAGGAAGACTTGTCTCCCTTCTTGTATATGGGGATAATCAGTGACTTACACCAACCCGATGGGACTTCTTCTGATTCCCAGACGCTGCCTAGTACCTCAGTTAATCCGGACAGTAAGCTGTCTCCACCGTACTTAAATACCTCTGGAGTCATTCCATCAGGTCCCGCTGCTTTGCCTAGTTTCAGATTGGTGACAGCTTTAGTAACCTCAGTTAGTGACGGAGGACCTGTGTCTATATCCCATTCAGGGAGGTGTTGGATGCTCGGAAGGTTGAGCGTGGCTGTGGGCAAATTAAACTGCTCCTCATAATGCTCTTTCCAACGATCCAGTCGTCTATCCTGGAGCTAATTATAGTGCCATTTTTTTCCGAGATTGTCTCACTAATGATTTGTCTTCTCCCACCCGTTTCCCTGATGAGTCCAAAGAGTTGCCTGGTGTTGCCTATCCTCGAAGCTTTCTCCATCTCTTTGGCTTTTGTCGCCCACCACTGTTCACGGTCCTTGCGGAGACTTTTCGTAAGTTTCCTCTTGTGCAGCTTTCGCTCCTCATTGAATTCGGAGCTCGCCGGAATAAGTCTTCTAGCATCTATCAGTTCGGATGAGGCGGTGGAGATCCAGTGGTTTTTACTCACCTTTGGGTTTACCTTATTCACAGCTTTTACAGCTGTATCTATGGCTGCCTGGATATTTTTCCAAGCTTCTTCAGGGTGAGCACAGCTGTCGAACACAGATATGTGTTTAGCTAGTTCTTCCTGAAATACGGATTTAGTTTCCTGATCGAGCTGGGGACGTGATGGTTTTACCGCCAGCTGTTTCCTACGTCCGTTCAGTCGTAAGCACACCCGAGCGCGGACCAGTGCATGGTCGGTATCTACGCACGTGTTCCAGAAGGAGCGACAATCTCCTACCGACCCACGCCAACGATAGCTTATTGCTATGTGGTCTATTTGTGTCCAGCGTTGGTTTGATGAAGGGGGTCTCCAAGTCAAACAGTGTCTCTCCTTGTGTTTAAAGTTAGTGCTTACAAGAAACAAATGATTATCAGAGCAGAACTGTAGGAGACGGTCACCGTTGTCGGTTCGCTGGCACGGAACTCCATAGGTGCCACCGACATCCTTCTCAGATTGACACAATTTCCCTACTTGAGCGTTAAAGTCACCAGCTAGAACGACTATGTCTGAGCGTTTAGCCTTTCCACCAAACTAGACAGCTTTTGGTAGAACTCATCCTTCGTTTCATCTGAACTGCAGTCAGTGGGGGCGTAGGCGGAGATTACGAAAAGGCATCGGCGAGTAGTGCAGTCCTTCCTCCTTCTTACTGATCCGTTCAGGCGGACAGCACACATTCGGCTATCTACCGGGATCCAGTCAAGCAATGTCTTTTCTGCCCTAGTACTCAAAGCTATCCCTACGCCAGCTAATCCTCGTGAACTAGCTGTGGCATCTCCTGACACCCTCAAGGTGAATTTTGCAGATTCAACCTGTTGGCCAGGTGGGGTTAGGTGAATAACCACACTTGGGTCTTGTATGCGTGTTTCTGAAACACAGCATACATCAATGGCTCGTGATGCCAGGGTCTTGGCTAGTGATGCTTGTTGTCCTATTTGGCAAAGTGTCCTAACATTAAGAGCTCCTATATGAAATTGGTGGCGCGGCTTTAAGAGGCTGTCGGTGGTGGTTTTTTGGCTTCCATCGTTTTTAGTGGACGCAGAGTGGAGAGGAAGTGGAGAGCTATCAAGTCGAGGAGTTGCATCAGTGGAAGGAAGGCAAGATGATAGAGATGAAGATGAAGACAAAGATGAGTGAGTAATAGAGAGGTTTCGTGTGCATTTCGGATTGTGAGGGCGATTGTTACTTCCCGGCTGCCCACACCGTGGAAGTTGGTTGCGTGACCGCAGAGCCCAGGGGACAACTGCTTGAGGCCGGTCACACGCGGCCTGTTTTTGTTGTTCTTTTTGTTTGGTGTGTCTCAGTAGCAGATTTATCACTCCCGCCCTGTGACACGGCAGCAGGAAGCGCGGTCGTTGTTAATCCGGGCCACGGCCGATCCGGCATGAAATTTTGTAATTTTGTATTGGACATGATGTTGGATTGGGTAGCTGCTTTTTGTTTAACCGCTATCCAAACAACCTGCCTGGCATGGTAGAACCTCAAGAGACATAAGTCTCAGCCAGTATAGCTTGATTAGGTCATTGCGGTGTTCAAGCCCGACCACCACGTCAAGGTAGCAGCTTTCGGTCGGGAATGAATCACGTCGAATACTACTCGACTGGCTACCTATTCACATATTCGTGTATCTTAGTGGAAATGAGGGAGATTCGAGGACGAGGAGAATGTCTGATGATTGACGACGCTGGACGACCCACATCTTCCTTAATCGGTGTTAGAATTAGCAAGAAAAATAATCATGGGATGGTTAGCTACGACCACATTGTACCTAAATAACAGAAAATAGTAAATGTGGCACTAGACATAACTTGTTCTCTCAACAAGAGAACTTCAACTCTGCTCAATCGTAAATCATATCCCATATGCAAGCCACATTTCCCTGGATAATTCATTCTCAACGAGATGTCAAAATGAATTTCATCGCTGTACCCTTTGAAGAATCACTGACTAGAATAGGAAAGTGAAGATCGCTTCGTTTTGACTGCTCAATGTGTTCAATTGACCCCATTCACATTCGCTTTCTCGATGCACACTGAACGATCCCCTTGAAACAGCTTGAACATGAGTCATCCAACCTAAGATTTGTGCATATCATTGAACACTGACAGATACAACTTGACTTCGACAAACGAATTCACCACACATTTCAACTCTCCACCATTCGTTCGATTCACTCAATTACCACTCAGTTCACACAACAATGAAGTCAACGCTTTGATTATCATGAAGGCTTTATTACCGTCAGAGTTGAATGACACAAGAAGAGTGAAAACACGCAAAATCACACACTTCAAATCAAAGAAACACAAGCTTTTGTGAATGGAAACATCATCCAATTGTAGTTAACATGGATATACTGAATGTATTTATCTTCCAATTCCTCCAGGAAAACTGTGTAGATCCAATTTTCCTGCTCGACCTGAAGTAAAATGAATATAAATGTCGGTTTAGTTAGACTGATGAGAAAAGAATCAGTTTCGAAAAACACTCGGAAAGATACTCGTGATATTCATTCCATCTCTGACACAATTTGAAGATGACCAGAACGTTGGAAATGTGTTAGAATATATGTCTTTAATAACGAGGGAAATTTTTGTGGAAAATTTTGGAGAATTTGCATTTCGAAACTTACTTCTTCTTCTATGAGCACATCTTGTTGAATCTAATGCCCAATTACACAGAGCTATCTCTCACGCTTTAATATGTTGTGCGGTGCAGTACTTTCATGTCGACATGTTGAGCACAAATCCAAATTTTGTAATAAACACTTCTAGATCTGCATCAATTGACTCAGACTTTTGAATTGAATCCGAATCACGCTGGCATTTCTTTCTTCATTCACATCGATGTCGATGGAATTTCATACGATGAACTGGTGATCCATGAAGCTTTGGAGTGTCAGCAGGAAACTTATACTCAGTCACTTACCGACGATAATAATATTAAAAATAATGCTGACTGACATCACAAAATATACGTTCACATATGCCACATCTGAATTTATTTGCACAGGGTCGTATTATCCTCAATGAGATCGTTCCAAGTAGAAAAAGTTTGTATTAGAAATCAACCATAAATAGTGTGTCAAATGGTCTTAGGCTAAATCTTTGCAAACAACAGGTCGTTAATTTCACTTTGAGACGCGGGTGTGATTTACGTGAACGGTAGTGTACAGCTGAATGGGTGTATGGAATACGAGAATAAAATCGGAGTCAATAAAGAATATGGAAACGGAATATAATACATGTGTGGATAACTCCAGTCAAAAAATGCAGTGCTCACTTGAGAATAGTTATGGTCGACTTCCACAAATTGACAAGGTAATCCACGGATACGGTTGGCTGTTGAGGTGTGTCTCCTGGTGAAAATTGTTCACCGATTGTTGAAGAGAATTTATGCCATAGACGAGACATTACTGTACGCTGAGTAAAATACAACGCGAGTATTGACTGAGCAAGTAGTCAGTGGAAACTAGTGAGAAGAGGAAGCTGCAGACACCACAACGATATTTTCATCCAAACTTTGATGATTTATATACATGTTAATATACATATATCTGGATATACGTTTATTTCACAGAGAAGTCGATTAAACTAGAGTGATGTACAGTGTATCAATGTGTAGCATTCGGCAAAACCTGTCCACATTTACTTTTCATGACTCCACAAACTGCTTCGTTCGCATGATTTCACTGTCAAAGGCTGGAATGAAGTTGGAACAAGCTGGATCATAAATAGCTTCGACTGTGTATTTCATATGATCTCTACTCCACTTCCCACGACATATTAGTCTCTAAAAAGATATTTCGTCTAAAGTTTCACGAGAGAAGGTCAGGAGAGTCTGATATACCTTAGACTCTCTCCATAATATATATATATATATAATAGTGAATAGTTATTGTAGTGTTCAATGACTGCTTCACCTATCCTGCCTCGACCGTCGCCTCTATCCATCTGAAACACATTCATACTCTGCTTTTACTGTCGCCATTTCATGTTTGTCTTACTCTTTCGCCGTCAACTTTGCCTCTCGTCTTCACAGATAAATTCATCAATCCGCCATTCAACATTTTTCCACAACACTTCACCAATCCAAGCCAATCAGATTCTCACACGCCACACACGATTATCAGTTAATTATTATCAGCATATTACTATCAACATAATGTGGTCCATCTGTAAAATCAGTAAAATGTCTGGTCGAGTTCACAGTGTCGTTTCCCAGACATCCGATCATCAATGAAATCTCTTAACTAAGGACTACTCATTCGATCAGTGCACAAGAATTTTGTGGAGGCCAGTTCTATTGCTTGATTACTATCAGAAAACGCTGTTCGTTGTTGTCGTCATTGTCATCGTCAGCCCTAGCAACATCAGAAGTAACAGCAGCAATGCATTTCGCTAATTCATCCACACGGAAGTCTACCTGTGTGTGCTTATCACCGAACTGATATATCCTCACTCCTTTATCATGAATGCGATACACACAAAGATGATCTCGCATGCATATGCAGTGGTTGTCCCAGAAAACGTCTCCTCCAAATGGTTGTCACACCACAATTGATACGTTCTACTACCGACACATTTCAACCGTTGACATTAAATCTCTTCGGATTGCGTCAGTTGTCACGAAGAGAATGTTCCCTGCCCAATTGTCCTTCTCACGAACTAGTCATTTCTCAATTCATGGCTGAAGAGGCAGTTTGAGCACTTCTTACACAATCCTGGGCAGGAGAATAATGTACAGATAGTAAATAGAAGATGATTATGCAGATTAGTGGGTGGCCGTGATGAGGAAGATTTCATGCACATGACACGAATTACGAGGACAAAGAGATGTTGTGTTGGAGAGATCGGTGACCAGATGGAAACACATTTACAACAAAGTAAGCCCAGTCAAATGCCTCTCGTGTAGAGTGAATTCATGTCAAACGAATCGAAATGAATCCACATGTCACTGACTGATGTGTTTCACTCGGATGCTTTTATTGAGGCAGACGAATGGAGAAATTGTGCAGTAAACCGAAATCAGTGAGCATTGAATAGGGTCATTTCTCGAGGATCGAGTGTCATCTGAAATGAGACAGTATTACTGATTCCATACAATGAAACACTAACACTGAGACAAACAGAATACATACGACCACCACTGTTTGTCGATGATATTTCGTCATGCAGAGAATGACTGCTCATGCACAAGATAATTCACTCAAACATATCACTTCCATGTACATTTACAGTTGACTTGGTGATAATACCAGCACCATATAGAAGAGACAACAAACATAATAGTCGCTACAACATCCGAATAATTCAACGGAAAGCTGATAACTCACACACAGACACACCTGTATATCACTTGCTAATAGTATGTTGCACATCTGTGAAGTATATGAACGTGTTCACCGTATCTTCTGGTCTACATACAACATTTTCACATCTGTGTAATCCACCTGTTACATGATTTCAGGAAGAACATGTGACTAGTGTGTTTCACTGATTTCCCAGTTACTATGTACTTTCTCACAAATGAAGCAAGATTTGAGTGGTGTGAACTGTGCCTGAGAGAATTATATTCTGCTTACCAACATAACGTGATCATAGTGATCATGTAGTGAGTGAGTGAGGGGTGATTTGAGAATCATCATCTGCAGCTGAGGTGATTCTCGTGTTAGTATAAAGTACACATTAAGGCTACATGACTTGATATTATCCAACAACATGACACTAATTAGGCGGGTAGAATGGATTTGTGAAAATCAATGGGTGAATTACATCGATATTTGATTAGCGCGATTCCCACTCAAGGAATCACTCCTCAGATGTGTCTTCCACAAACACACAGTTCTTCCTGCAATACACATATACACCACAGAATACACAGCAAGCGATTTCTGTGATCTGTGCATAATACAGAAATTGGACAGATATCAAGAGAATGAATGACCGATATATATAAGTGAGAGATGTCTCACATATATTTGTTATGGGTCATCAGTCGTCTGATGAAGATGACGCGTGCATGTATAAACTGGTTGGAATAGTGAACAGGAACGTCGAATTTGATAGCATACTTGTCATTTGAATTCGCAATGTGAACTCGATTATCTGCCTGATTCTGCAATATTTAACATTTGAGGTGATATGAAAGTCGACAACTCGCTAAAAACATAAGTTGTAACTGACCAACTGGAAATTCTTTTTCGTTGACTGGAACATTGGCTTCTGAACAAACGTATCAGCCAACCGACTTTCGACAGTGGGTGAAGTCGGATATCTAAAGTCTGTTGAAAGTGACTTTGATGTCATGAGTGAAAACATGCTCAAACATAAATTATCACTGACTGACTGTACATTCTGATCGTATGTATGTTTTCATCTTTGACATATTCTGAGTAATGTGAATCTGCACACTGATTTCAGATTGACGAACGCCAGTGTTCAACATTTGAGGCCACCTGCATCTCGAAATCGGCTGGTTTCATGTCTCGAATTTTCCAGTAATACTAATTGATCGATACTATCTTGCATGGATTTAGTTTTCGTGTCTACGTCCATTGTTGACTACTGGCGTAAGGAATGTTATTACGAAGATATCAATAACAATTTTCCAACAATATCTTCACCAGTCTTCCAAAGATCAGAGTGAACAATGTTAATGAAATGTTTTCATTTTAAACTAATAACCCTAGTGGAGTTCACGTCACTATCAAGCCGATTGTTGGCCTTTGGAATTACTGAACACATCAGTTATTCATATATTCATCAGTCATATTATATCGAATTAGAGATCGGTCGAATCCTCTGCTCACTGATTTGTGAAGAATGTGACGAGAGGTAGGAGAAATTCAAGATGAAAAGGATGAAAACATGATTAGATTTTGACGTCACAAATTTACAAATAATAAATCGAATCAATGCAGCTCTGAAGAACGCGATAGATATCGATCCTTAATTCACATCATTAGAAAGCCATCACATTCTGATAGGCAGTCAAACTTTGACCCATCTCACCTGAAGTCAGTGGACGCAGATTCCGCTAAATGCCTAATCAACACAGTCAGGATTTCAACTAATAAATGAGAAGATTGAAATAATGAAATCAAACAAATAGGAGAAACACGAGTGGAGAATACGTATCCATCAAATTTTCTCAAGAAATATAGGAAGACCCATAATGAAGGCGAAATTAGTAGTGTAAACCATGCAGACAGCATAAATAACGAAGAAGTAACGTAGTTAGTCTGAGGCAGAGAGAGAGAGAGAGAAATAGAGGCTAATCATCGCATCTTTCTCCGTCGAAATAGCATCAAAGACGTGCATTCGAAATGAGAGGAGAGAACAAGAATTTCAGCAGAGCCAACTATATTTTCGGCCATTTCATTCTCGGTAGCTCTACAACCACATTCATGTGCATAAGTTTGCATGTATACAGTTATTATTCAATTCCACATAACAATGAAGGAGATTAAAAGTGATAATCATGACGTGGCGTCTATCCTGAATATGTGGAAAATCTCAGTGAGAAAACAGCGGGAAGTAGGACAATATAAAGCGAGTTATCAGCTAACGTGAACTCACTGATGATGTGATTATGCGCAGTAAATTGTGTTTAAAACTTAATTCAGCTATTAATACCATATCATTGTGTGTTACATTGAATAAATCTGTCGAATAATCGGATGCATATTTATTAAATTCTGTCACGATTAGGTATGATCTGATCTTCCACGTGACATGTGTAAGCAAATATGAAGTAAACAACATGAAACATCGCCTGTCTCACATGCACATGAGTCGACAGAAATCTTCATCCTCACAACACTAGTTACACTCTGATTATTATTGACATTTTTGAAATGTCTTGACAACAATGACCGTAACTGATGCTTATTTTTATCCGACCAACCCTGATGTACACACACACACACATATGAAAACAATTGCGTGTGTATGTGTGTGTGTGTAGATGCGATTGTACAGCTAAGTGAATCAACTCGTTGATAAGAAACTCTTCACTGAACCACGTGTTTTATCTTCAATAAAGTATGGATGATGATTATTCAGTATTCAGCTGGATTATTCCCATCCTAAACATCTCTTCTCTGTGAATTCTATTCTCCTGATAAATGCACTTTACGCATGGTTGAATTTCACATCTCTTAGTCACTGTTAATTGTGATCAGACCATTCATAGGCATGGGACACATATATATTCACTGGTTCAAACACATGTGGTATCTTTATGCAGCTGCATCTGTCTTCACCTGTGCTTTACTTACTACCTCTGTCTGTCGAAATATTTGTCGTATTCAGCTCACATGACGTGACGCTCATAGTCATTCGGTGTATTCTTCACCCATCAGTTCATCAATAGAAAAGTAAGAAACGCAAATCTGCATTACAATTTACATCCATGAAACTATTTGATAGTATTTAGATCGCGTGATTGAAGTTCCACTAAAAATTATGCGGTGAGTATTGAGTTAATGTGAGAGTGGATATTAGCCATAAAGAGAATATATATTTATGGAGGGATTCCCGGAAAAGTGTTAAGCGACTGTGGACGAAATAGATTACTTGTGTTAACGTCAGTCATCGGAAGTGACACATTTTTGAGGTGAGCTCAATGGACTGCCACTTACTCACTCCCAAGGTGGTTTTTCCTGCAGAAGTTTCGGCAGTTTAACTTTAGAGTGACAGAAGTGACCGAAACACTCACTGCTCACATATGTAGGCAATCTGTTAACATCTGTTCATAATATCATATGAAACAATGCAGGCGATATTTGGAGACAATTCACACTGATTAGGTGTCCCATATCAAGTGAAATGTATAAATTCAGTCTGATTCAGCATGAATTCTATTTCCAAAGACACCGTCAACGCGTTGACTGAGATCAAAAATGAGGCTTTCTTCAGTAAGTTGGAATTCAACTGAAATATTGCTTAGATCATTCGACGTGAAGTGATATTGAAATGTGTTCTGTCAGTTGTGCTTCTCGTCAGTGCATTCAGTGTCTTGGTGGAGTGTTCTGATGGAAAGAAAGGTAGGATATTACATTTTACTTCCACACAATGATCTTCAGTGGGACAAGTAAACACATATTTACTTACTCACTTACTTACGTATTAACTTAGTCAACTACTCACTTGAATATCTACATGCACCCGTCCATCCATGCATGCATGCAAACACACAAACATCCCATATGCTTATGTTATCACAACTGACTCACTCACTCATTCATTCACTGATTCACATGCAGTCTGTAACACTCAAGAAATCAGACCTGAACAACGCTCACAACATAACTGTCATATACTCAGGTGCACACCTGAATCAATTCATCGCAATAATCACGGCTGTATTCATGATCGTTCGTCACACTGACACCACATCATTTCATACTTCACTGGTTGCTTCTCGATTAGGTCAGCGCGACACTCGCGTGAAGTGACACCATCATGATTCGTGTGATGTCAATGGGATTGAAGCAATTCATAGGCGAATGTGACTGAGAATTTTGCCGGAGCTGGAATGAATATCAGGAGTATCATTCCGAATGTTTTCCGAAACTGATCCTTTTCTCATCAGTCTAACTAAATCGACTTTTATACTCATTTCACTTCAGGTCAAACAGGAAAAATGGATCAATTCGGTTTTAATGGAGGAATTGGAAGATAAATACATTCAGTATATCCATGTTAACTACAATTGGATGATGTTTCCATTCACAAAATTTCGTGTTTCTTTCAATTTAAGAGTGTGATTTTGTATGTTTTCAATCTCCTTGTGTCATTCAACTCTGACAGTAATAAAGCCTTCATGATAATCAAAGCGTTGACTTCGTTGTTGTGTGAATCCAGTGGTAATTGAGTGAATCGAACGAATGGTGGAGAGTTGAAATATGTGGTGAATTCGTTTGTCGAAGTCAAGTTGTATCTGTCAGTGTTCAATGATATGCACAAATCTTAGGTTAGATGACTCATGTTCAAGCTGTTTCAAGGGGATCGTTCATTGTGCATCGAGAAACTATTTCTGACCCCTGTCTAATATTCCGACTTTATCCTTGTCGCATTGATGTCCATAACTGTCTGAATGCATTGATACGAAAGAACATATGTCGAGTGGTTTCAGGGCTGATATGTGTTCTTGGATTCTGATTCGAAGGGGCCGTCCACTTTGGCCAATGTAATGACTGTTACCGTTCATACAATTTATTTATTAAATGCCATTAGTTTTATCTCTTTTTTCTGTTGGATCTTTCGGTTCACACAGTATCGAATTAAGCGGTTTGACTGACTTGTGTGCTATATCTATTTCGAACGGTTTCAATATTCTAGCTGTTATTTCAGAGATATTTCTCATGTTGGGTAGGATGAATTTCTTGTTGTTGAATCAGCCTTGTTCATATTTTCTCACGGCCAATATTAGTGACCTAAACATTGACGTAGAATAATGTCTACCAATTGGCTAGCAGCCAGCTCTCACCACACTCGTACCCCAGTCAATTAGCTTCGTGCTCAGACGTTCCGACTTTCTGGGTGCTACATCCTCCAGTTGAGGATTGTTACTGACTGGCTTGTCCCACTGTCACCATCTTTGGAGCTGACTGGCGTTAACTCGTTTCTGTTTATCACCTCTTCGGATGGTATATACTTGACCCCGTCTTTTTGTGATTGTGTACGGTCCTTCCCACTTTGGAAGGAGTTTCTTCGAGCCTGGCCCGCATCCAACTGTATATCTCTTGTCTCTACACTTCACTTGGTCCCAGACTGCAAAGGTATTACACTGAGTCTTTCCTGTCAGCTGAGACTTCGCGACATCACCCGGCTGCTTCTGCATTACATTCTTGACTGCTTCTTTCCGCTCTGCTTTTAATTTCGTCGTACTCCATTTTTGGTGAAGGAGCCAGGTCTCGTTGTGTATCGGTAATCATGGTTTTCTTCCATACATCAGTTGGAAGGGTGACTTCTTCGTTGTTTCCTGAGTGGTAGCATGATGTGTCAGTAAAATCAGTGGAGGCTCCATTTCCCAGTTACCGCCCTTCGAGGCCAGCCACTCTTTCAGTGTACGGTTGTTCCTCTCCGTTAGGCCATTCGTTTGTGGATGATATGGGGTCGTTTTGATCCTCTCGATGCCCATCTGTGGCGAACGGGAAGTAAATTCTTCACTCTCGAAACAGGGACCTTGGTCTGTCAGTATTGTCTTTGGTACGCCGTGGTCTGCAACAATGTGTCTAACTACTGCATCTGTCACGGTCCTTGCACGTTGATCTGGGATTGCTACGGGGTCTACCCATCGTGTCGCGTGTTCCATCATCACCAAGAGGTACTGATTACCATTGGACGTCTGAGGAAATGGACCCCATGACATCTACGAACCACAAGTCACCTATCGCGGTAACTGGAATCGACTGAAGTGGTGATCGTATACACCGGTCACCTTTCATCAGCTGGCACCGTGGACATCTAAGTACGTATCTTGCTACGTCTTCTCTCATACCTGGCCAGTACATGCTTTGTCTTAGGAGGTCGGTTGTTATGGCCACGCCTGTATGTGCTAGCTGGTGACATTCTTCTATTATTTCGTGGCGCGAGGATTGAGGTATGATAGCCAGCCAGTTTCCGTCGTTCTCTCGCCAGGTCAGAGTCCCGTAGGCATTCACTCTTACTCGATCTCTCTGCCTGAGTAGTGTGGTTAGCTCCTTACTCGCTGTAGCTTGATCCACTTCTATTCCGTTGGTGATCACCTGTATTAATGTATTCAGCGTATCGTCCAACCTCTGCCTGCGTGCAAGTCTTAGTGGGTCTTGTTCTATTGCATGCACTCCATAAGCGACCTCGCGCAACTCAGACTCCTCTTCTGGTCTCGATAACAAATCTGCCAAGACATTTTCACTTCCAGGAACGTGTGAGATCGTAAAATCGTACTCCTGAAGACGCAACATCCACCGTGACAATTTCCCCCGTGGGTCTCCCGCTGTCTTCAAAAACTGTAGCGGCTTATGATCAGTTTCGATGTGGAACCGACGGCCGAGTAAATAAGGTCTCCATTTGTCGACTGCCCATACCATTGCTAAACATTCTTTCTCTATCGTTGAATACTTTCTCTCTGTGTGTGTAAAAACCCGACTGGCATACTCAACGATTCCCTCACCTTGTCGCATTGATGTCCATAACTGTCTGAATGCATTGATACGAAAGAACATATGTCGAGTGGTTTCAGGGCTGATATGTGTTCTTGGATTCTGATTCGAAGGGGCCGTCCACTTTGGCCAATGTAATGACTGTTACCGTTCATACAATTTATTTATTAAATGCCATTAGTTTTATCTCTTTTTTCTGTTGGATCTTTCGGTTCACATAGTATCGTGGGATCGTTTTAGTCGTCGAAATTTTCTCCAGTAGTGGTTTAATCTCACCATTCTCCACTTTATGTCTCAACGGAGTAACATTATTTTTAGCTAACTGGGACTTGGTTTTGTTGACGCGTAGTCCAAACTCTTCGATGCGTCGCAGCACGGCTTCTACATGGTTGACGTGATCGTTTTCGTTTTGACTGTATATGACGAGATCATCACCATAAACCTCCACGTTTTTCAAGTTCCTAAGTAATAGCTTCATCAGTCGTCTGAACGTAAACGGTGCACCTGCTAGTCCAAACGGCATGCGTTTAAATCGATATTGTGTCTGACCCACGATGAAAGCCGTCTTATCTCTATCACCTTGTTTTATCGGTATCTGCCAGTATCCTGAGCGAAGATCGAGAACCGAAAACACATTCGCACCTTGTAGGCGATCTAAAGTTTCTACCACTGTTGGCATGGCACACGGTCTTAACTCTGTCATACTGTTTAACTGTCGAAAATCAACACAGAATCTATACTTCCCATTCGCTTTTTTTACTAACAGCACTGGAGAGTTGTACGGGCTATCAGCTTCCTCAATAATATCATCTTTTAACATCTCTTGCACTTGTCGCTCCACTTCGCCTTCCAGATGACATGGAACTCTTCGCGTTGTAAATGACCTTACTTTCGGATCACTTAACGGAATTTCATGATTCACCTTATCGCAATAACCGTATGGGTCCCCATCTCCAGTGAACAGATGATCGTATTTATTAATTAACTCTGTCACATTGTGTACCGTCGACAGCTTAATCGCTGCTATCTCGCTGGTCTCATACATGTTGATATGCCCGTATTTCGTGACCACAACGTTCGCTTGCGTGTCGATTATTGCACCAATCTCACGCAGAAAATCCGCTCCTAATATCGTTCGCTGTAGTTCGGGTACAACAATGAAAGGAAACGTCACCTCGCAGCCGCCAACAACGACCGTACAGTTCGATCTACCCGTGATACGCAACACATACCCGCCTACTGTTTGTACTGTCAATGAACACGGACTAACACTCTTACATAAATTCTTATCTATTAACGACACGGCCGCCCCTGTATCTATCAAACATACTACTTCTCGATCATTCACTCGCAACTTCGAATACAGAGCCCCTTTCTCAATAGCCCCCACTAAATCTAGGTTCATACGAGAGAAAGAACAAGCATTATACCGTCTGAAATTTTTTCTTTTTCGCCTTTCTGGGCAGTATCTTCTCCAGTGTCCCGGCTTACCGCATTCAAAACACCGGTCTTTTCTATCAGCCAACTTTAACGCCGCCACTTCCCGCTGCAATGCTTCAATTTTCTGCTCATATTCGTTTGGTTTTGGTTGGTCTATAGCGGCTACCGTTGTGCTCAGCAGCTGTCTGGTCACCTTCGCCAGCTCACTAATATCCATCGGCTGCGTTGCGTTAACCAGTTTTAATCGCTGAGAAATGTGGTCTGGGACACTCTCGATGAATTGGGAAGACAGTAACTGCGCTTCTGATTCTTCATCTAAAGTGGGAAGCGCGCGTCGAAGTAGATTCGTCAGTTTCACCGCCAACACTAGCGGGTCTCCATCAGGTCCAAGCTTCGTTGACCGAAACTGCTGCATTGCTAGCTGTCTGTCTGTTTCGCTGTCAAACTCGGACACTAGTCGTTCAACCAATTTCTTCCAAGACGCTGTGCCATTTGACCTGTCTACGCTGTCATATGCAGCCTTCGCTCGGCCTCTCAACAGCGTCCCCAGGACAACTGCCTTCGTCGCCTGCTCCTTGACACCCACCAGCTCAGCAACGGCCTCGAAGTCACGTAAGAAGCTCCGTATGTCTCCTTCTTCAAACGCAGCTGGCCACGGGATCTTCATTTTTGGAGGCAGCGACACCAAATGTAACAACAGAAGACAAGGGCTGGCAACAGATCATTTTATTACGGAAATCAGCACGTATTTATATGTATATATTTTATGTACATTATTAGAGCTTATTCAAGTAGACAAACGCCGTCTTCTGATTGGTTGTTTTCGAGTTCCTCGTAAAGTGAAGCCATCTATCTGAGAATCATATTTGCTCACGCTTAAGTCTGCTGTGATTGGTTGTTGAATCAGCCTTGTTCATATTTTCTCACGGCCAATATTAGTGACCTAAACATTGACGTAGATTAATGTCTACCAATTGGCTAGCAGCCTGCTCTCACCACACTAGCACTCTTCTTCACTTCTGTCTTTATTCAGTGCAGTGTACATTAAACTGAGCTTCTCCTTCTCTTGTCCATCTTTGCATTGAGTCATCACCATTCTGTTTCACCATCCTCCTTTTCCTTCTTCTATTAGCTCTCGCGTGTGTGTTGAGAGACATTCTTTCTCTTGTTTCTTCCTCCTCCCACAACAGATGTACACGTCTCCATGAAATTCACCTTCAGGGTGCGCCGATGTTGTTCCACACTCTTTTCCTGAATGATGCCATGTGGTGTCTCAGACTTTTCGCTGATATCTGTAGTGATGATACCTCTCGTGGTTTGTCCTTCAGTTTCTGAATCTTGAACAGGAATCGTCGTCTGTCTCCAGTTATTCTGGAGACTTTATGCTTCGCCCTGAAGGTTCCTTGAAGCAGATGATGATCTGAGCTCACATCCCCTCCGCTCCTCGACTTTGTGTCCAGCAGGCCGGCTGCATCTCCACCTTCTTCAGATGTATCGAGATGAAATCTATCTGGTTTTTGGTGTGTCAGGTGTGTCAGGCGAACTCCATGTTGCTTTGTGTGTTTCCTTGTGCTTGTACACACTGCCTTCAATCACAGAATCATTGAAAGCACAGAAGTCTGATACGAGTTCTCCGTCCTTATTCATTTCGCCTGACGATAGCCTCACAACAGATGATGAGTACTCTTCCTGTATTGTCTGCTCCCAGCATGGCATTCATATCTCACATTGTGATGTTGAAGTCGCTGTCAAAGAGAGAGAGAAATTGGAAATAGACGAAATCGATGAGAGTTTGACTGAATGGTATAATGGAGGGAGATGATTTTGTTCGACGTCAGTGGAATGTAGATTTGCAAAGTGGAAACAACAATTCAGTAAAACATTGTTATGGCTCTGATTTGCTCAGGTAATGCAACAAATACATCTACCGCCAAATGTCTGTCACTATTTCATATGCTTTTCTCATACAGTGAGTTTCATTTTTGGATAAACTCTTCATCATATTCATTCATTCAATGATCTGATTCAAAAACTACCTGCATCTCTGCTGTGTGTGTGTGTGTGTGAAGAAATCTAGTTCAGTGAACTTATTCGTATCTCAATCTCCTCTCAATTATATGGGGTTTCGATGTTGTCCCACACTCACCATCAGTTCATTTCATCAGACTTTGTCCACCAAGCACACTCTGAAATTGTGTAGCAAATATTATGAGATATTCTCGATATCCATGTTGTCCTTAAATTGATCTCTATTCTTATTTCTGTACTTCTACTTGAGAGCACTTATCTTCACTCAGAAAAAGCGTTCTTGGTTCTCACTGATATCTATCTGCTCAAGCGTGTTACATTTAGGTGACCTCACGAGTACTTCTGATTACGTTTCTCATATAACTGAGATAAACATTCAGTCACACTGATTGGTTGTTCCATATCAAGTGAAATGTATAAATTCAGTCTGATTCAGCATGAATTCTATTTCCAAAGACACCGTCAACGCGTTGACTGAGATCAAAAATGAGGCTTTCTTCAGTAAGTTGGAATTCAACTGAAATATTGCTTAGATCATTCGACGTGAAGTGATATTGAAATGTGTTCTGTCAGTTGTGCTTCTCGTCAGTGCATTCAGTGTCTTGGTGGAGTGTTCTGATGGAAAGAAAGGTAGGATATTACATTTTACTTCCACACAATGATCTTCAGTGGGACAAGTAAACACATATTTACTTACTCACTTACTTACGTATTAACTTAGTCAACTACTCACTTGAATATCTACATGCACCCGTCCATCCATGCATGCATGCAAACACACAAACATCCCATATGCTTATGTTATCACAACTGACTGACTCACACACTCTTTCATTTATTCATTCATTTATTGATTCACATGCAGTCTGTAACACTCAAGAAATCAAACCTGAAGAACTCTGTCAACATAACTGTCATGTACTCAGGTACACACTGAATAAATTCATCGCAATAATCACGGCTGTATTCATGATCGTTCGTCACACTGACACCACATCATTTCATACTTCACTGGTTGCTTCTCGATTAGGTCAGCGCGACACTCGCGTGTAGTGACACCATCATGATTTTTTTTATCTTTTTTATTTTTGATTTACAGCTTGATTCCACACTGTATTTTTGGTACAAGTATGGAATTTTCAGCATGGATATCGGTAGCCCAAATTTTGCAGGCCGACCATAGATATCAGGTGTGCGCCGGCGTGGGCTCGAACATCGAACCCTGTGCATGGTCGGCGAGAGTCCTAACCACTGTGCCACCGACGCAATGTCAATGGGATTGAAGCAATTCATAGGCAAATGTGACTGGGAATTTTGCCGGAGCTGGAATGAATATCAGGAGTATCATTCCGAATGTTTTCCGAAACTGATCCTTTTCTCATCAGTCTAACTAAATCGACTTTTATACTCATTTCACTTCAGGTCAAACAGGAAAAATGGATCAATTCGGTTTTAATGGAGGAATTGGAAGATAAATACATTCAGTATATCCATGTTAACTACAATTGGATGATGTTTCCATTCACAAAATTTCGTGTTTCTTTCAATTTAAGAGTGTGATTTTGTATGTTTTCAGTCTCCTTGTGTCATTCAACTCTGACAGTAATAAAGCCTTCATGATAATCAAAGCGTTGACTTCGTTGTTGTGTGAATCCAGTGGTAATTGAGTGAATCGAACGAATGGTGGAGAGTTGAAATGTGTGGTGAATTCGTTTGTCGAAGTCAAGTTGTATCTGTCAGTGTTCAATGATATGCACAAATCTTAGGTTAGATGACTCATGTTCAAGCTGTTTCAAGGGGATCGTTCAGTGTGCATCGAGAAAGCGAATGTGAATAGGGTCAATTGAACACATTGAGCAGTCAAAACGAAGCGATCTTCACTTTCTTATTCTAGTCAGTGATTCTTCAAAGGGTACAGCGATGAAATTCATTTTGACATCTCGTTGAGAATGAATGTGACTTGCATATTGGATAGGAATTACGATTGAATGCAGATAAAGTTCACTTGTGCAGAGGAGACGTTTTGTTCAGTGTTGTGTGTACGATCTCTAGATATCATGTCAGCATCTTTTCATAGGTAACCATCACATCATACTGATTTTCATTTATTGTAACACCGATCAATGAAGATTCGGGTGGTCAAAATTCGCCAATCATCAATCATTCGCCTCGTGATCGGATCTCCCTCATTTCCACTAAGATACACGAATATGTGAATGTGTAGCCAGTCGAGTAGTATTCGACGTGACGGACGGGATATATGGACGATTAGAGTGATTGAGCGACGGATGTGACCGGAGGATCCAGTGCATCAGTATGTGGATATCCTGATCAACATGGTGACTCTCATATATATAGTAAAGCAAGCTACATCAAATGAAACCAGCTGTCGGAAAATATCATGAAGTCACATGAAGTCACCTATCCTGCCTCGACCGTCGCCTCTATCCATCTGAAACACATTCATACTCTGCTTTTACTGTCGCCATTTCATGTTTGTCTTACTCTTTCGCCGTCAACTTTGCCTCTCGTCTTCACAGATAAATTCATCAATCCGCCATTCAACATTTTTCCACAACACTTCACCAATCCAAGCCAATCAGATTCTCACACGCCACACACGATTATCAGTTAATTATTATCAGCATATTACTATCAACATAATGTGGTCCATCTGTAAAATCAGTAAAATGTCTGGTCGAGTTCACAGTGTCGTTTCCCAGACATCCGATCATCAATGAAATCTCTTAACTAAGGACTACTCATTCGATCAGTGCACAAGAATTTTGTGGAGGCCAGTTCTATTGCTTGATTACTATCAGAAAACGCTGTTCGTTGTTGTCGTCATTGTCATCGTCAGCCCTAGCAACATCAGAAGTAACAGTAGCAATGCATTTCGCTAATTCATCCACACGGAAGTCTACCTGTGTGTGCTTATCACCAAACTGATATATCCTCACTCCTTTATCATGAATGCGATACACACAAAGATGATCTCGCATGCATATGCAGTGGTTGTCCCAGAAAACGTCTCCTCCAAATGGTTGTCACACCACAATTGATACGTTCTACTACCGACACATTTCAACCGTTGACATTAAATCTCTTCGGATTGCGTCAGTTGTCACGAAGAGAATGTTCCCTGCCCAATTGTCCTTCTCACGAACTAGTCATTTCTCAATTCATGGCTGAAGAGGCAGTTTGAGCACTTCTTACACAATCCTGGGCAGGAGAATAATGTACAGATAGTAAATAGAAGATGATTATGCAGATTAGTGGGTGGCCGTGATGAGGAAGATTTCATGCACATGACACGAATTACGAGGACAAAGAGATGTTGTGTTGGAGAGATCGGTGACCAGATGGAAACACATTTACAACAAAGTAAGCCCAGTCAAATGCCTCTCGTGTAGAGTGAATTCATGTCAAACGAATCGAAATGAATCCACATGTCACTGACTGATGTGTTTCACTCGGATGCTTTTATTGAGGCAGACGAATGGAGAAATTGTGCAGTAAACCGAAATCAGTGAGCATTGAATAGGGTCATTTCTCGAGGATCGAGTGTCATCTGAAATGAGACAGTATTACTGATTCCATACAATGAAACACTAACACTGAGACAAACAGAATACATACGACCACCACTGTTTGTCGATGATATTTCGTCATGCAGAGAATGACTGCTCATGCACAAGATAATTCACTCAAACATATCACTTCCATGTACATTTACAGTTGACTTGGTGATAATACCAGCACCATATAGAAGAGACAACAAACATAATAGTCGCTACAACATCCGAATAATTCAACGGAAAGCTGATAACTCACACACAGACACACCTGTATATCACTTGCTAATAGTATGTTGCACATCTGTGAAGTATATGAACGTGTTCACCGTATCTTCTGGTCTACATACAACATTTTCACATCTGTGTAATCCACCTGTTACATGATTTCAGGAAGAACATGTGACTAGTGTGTTTCACTGATTTCCCAGTTACTATGTACTTTCTCACAAATGAAGCAAGATTTGAGTGGTGTGAACTGTGCCTGAGAGAATTATATTCTGCTTACCAACATAACGTGATCATAGTGATCATGTAGTGAGTGAGTGAGGGGTGATTTGAGAATCATCATCTGCAGCTGAGGTGATTCTCGTGTTAGTATAAAGTACACATTAAGGCTACATGACTTGATATTATCCAACAACATGACACTAATTAGGCGGGTAGAATGGATTTGTGAAAATCAATGGGTGAATTACATCGATATTTGATTAGCGCGATTCCCACTCAAGGAATCACTCCTCAGATGTGTCTTCCACAAACACACAGTTCTTCCTGCAATACACATATACACCACAGAATACACAGCAAGCGATTTCTGTGATCTGTGCATAATACAGAAATTGGACAGATATCAAGAGAATGAATGACCGATATATATAAGTGAGAGATGTCTCACATATATTTGTTATGGGTCATCAGTCGTCTGATGAAGATGACGCGTGCATGTATAAACTGGTTGGAATAGTGAACAGGAACGTCGAATTTGATAGCATACTTGTCATTTGAATTCGCAATGTGAACTCGATTATCTGCCTGATTCTGCAATATTTAACATTTGAGGTGATATGAAAGTCGACAACTCGCTAAAAACATAAGTTGTAACTGACCAACTGGAAATTCTTTTTCGTTGACTGGAACATTGGCTTCTGAACAAACGTATCAGCCAACCGACTTTCGACAGTGGGTGAAGTCGGATATCTAAAGTCTGTTGAAAGTGACTTTGATGTCATGAGTGAAAACATGCTCAAACATAAATTATCACTGACTGACTGTACATTCTGATCGTATGTATGTTTTCATCTTTGACATATTCTGAGTAATGTGAATCTGCACACTGATTTCAGATTGACGAACGCCAGTGTTCAACATTTGAGGCCACCTGCATCTCGAAATCGGCTGGTTTCATGTCTCGAATTTTCCAGTAATACTAATTGATCGATACTATCTTGCATGGATTTAGTTTTCGTGTCTACGTCCATTGTTGACTACTGGCGTAAGGAATGTTATTACGAAGATATCAATAACAATTTTCCAACAATATCTTCACCAGTCTTCCAAAGATCAGAGTGAACAATGTTAATGAAATGTTTTCATTTTAAACTAATAACCCTAGTGGAGTTCACGTCACTATCAAGCCGATTGTTGGCCTTTGGAATTACTGAACACATCAGTTATTCATATATTCATCAGTCATATTATATCGAATTAGAGATCGGTCGAATCCTCTGCTCACTGATTTGTGAAGAATGTGACGAGAGGTAGGAGAAATTCAAGATGAAAAGGATGAAAACATGATTAGATTTTGACGTCACAAATTTACAAATAATAAATCGAATCAATGCAGCTCTGAAGAACGCGATAGATATCGATCCTCAATTCACATCAATAGAAAGCCATCACATTCTGATAGGCAGTCAAACTTTGACTCATCTCACCTGAAGTCAGTGGACGCGGATTCCGCTAAATGCCTAATCAACACAGTCGGAATTTCAACTAATAAATCAGAAGATTGAAATAATAAAATCAAACAAATAGGAGAAACACGAGTGGAGAATACGTATCCACCAAATTTTCTCAAGAAATATATGAAGATCGGCTAGGAAATAGAAGGAAGTAGTGTCAATTATGAAGATTGCACAAATAATGAGGATTTCAGAGCCTCGATATTATATCCATATGAAGAAGGAAATAGAGTCTCCTTGACTTGGACTCTCAATGAGGCTTGAATCAGAGTGGCAGTTAAAACAAACAAGTCACTCAGAGACAGTTTTGCCAGCCTAGACATTCGATAAATCTAACTAGGAACAATGATACAGCCTACCATGTAATACCATGTCATGACTGTGAGATGAATTGCATAAGTCAGACTAGTAAATCAGAGTTAGTCAGTTTATCGGAGCATAGGGATTCAGGAGGAGCTAAAGCGAGTGAGCCTGCTAAGACACAAGAAAATCCAGAGAAGAGCTTGGCCATCACAACACATTCACTTGCATGTAATTACACAGTGAAATGTGATAGGCTAAATGTTTTAAGCAGTAACACAGTAAGGCGGAGGCGACAGAGATAGAGGCTAATCACCGAATCTTTCTCCATCGACATAACATCAAAGACGTGCATTTGAAATGAGAGGAGAGAACAAGAATTTCAGCAGAGCCAACTATATTTTCGGCCATTTCATTCTCGGTAGCTCTACAACCACATTCATGTGCATAAGTTTGCATGTATACAGTTATTATTCAATTCCACATAACAATGAAGGAGATTAAAAGTGATAATCATGACGTGATGTCTATCCTGAATATGTGGAAAATCTCAGTGAGAAAACAGCGGGAAGTAGGACAATATAAAGCGAGTTATCAGCTAGCGTGAACTCACTGATGATGTGATTATGCGCAGTAAATTGTGTTTAAAACTTAATTCAGCTATTATTACCATATCATTGTGTGTTACATTGAATAAATCTATCGAATAATCGGATGCATATTTATTAAATTCTGTCACGATTAGGTATGATCTGATCTTCCACGTGACATGTGTAAGCAAATATGAAGTAAACAACATGAAACATCGCCTGTCTCACATGCACATGAGTCGACAGAAATCTTCATCCTCACAACACTAGTTACACTCTGATTATTATTGACATTTTTGAAATGCCTTGACAACAATGACCGTAACTGATGCTTATTTTTATCCGACCAACCCTGATGTACACACACACACACATATGAAAACAATTGCGTGTGTATGTGTGTGTGTGTAGATGCGATCGTACAGCTAAGTGAATCAACTCGTTGATAAGAAACTCTTCACTGAACCACGTGTTTTATCTTCAATAAAGTATGGATGATGATTATTCAGTATTCAGCTGGATTATTCCCATCCTAAACATCTCTTCTCTGTGAATTCTATTCTCCTGATAAATGCACTTTACGCATGGTTGAATTTCACATCTCTTAGTCACTGTTAATTGTGATCAGACCATTCATAGGCATGGGACACATATATATTCACTGGTTCAAACACATGTGGTATCTTTATGCAGCTGCATCTGTCTTCACCTGTGCTTTACTTACTACCTCTGTCTGTCGAAATATTTGTCGTATTCAGCTCACATGACGTGACGCTCATAGTCATTCGGTGTATTCTTCACCCATCAGTTCATCAATAGAAAAGTAAGAAACGCAAATCTCCATTACAAATGACATCCATGAAACTATTTGATAGTATTTAGATCGCGTGATTGAAGTTCCACTAAAAATTATGCGGTGAGTATTGAGTTAATGTGAGAGTGGATATTAGCCATAAAGAGAATATATATTTATGGAGGGATTCCCGGAAAAGTGTTAAGCGACTGTGGACGAAATAGATTACTTGTGTTAACGTCAGTCATCGGAAGTGACACATTTTTGAGGTGAGCTCAATGGACTGCCACTTACTCACTCCCAAGGTGGTTTTTCCTGCAGAAGTTTCGGCAGTTTAACTTTAGAGTGACAGAAGTGACCGAAACACTCACTGCTCACATATGTAGGCAATCTGTTAACATCTGTTCATAATATCATATGAAACAATGCAGGCGATATTTGGAGACAATTCACACTGATTAGGTGTCCCATATCAAGTGAAATGTATAAATTCAGTCTGATTCAGCATGAATTCTATTTCCAAAGACACCGTCAACGCGTTGACTGAGATCAAAAATGAGGCTTTCTTCAGTAAGTTGGAATTCAACTGAAATATTGCTTAGATCACTCGACGTGAAGTGATATTGAAATGTGTTCTGTCAGTTGTGCTTCTCGTCAGTGCATTCAGTGTCTTGGTGGAGTGTTCTGATGGAAAGAAAGGTAGGATATTACATTTTACTTCCACACAATGATCTTCAGTGGGACAAGTAAACACATATTTACTTACTCACTTACTTACGTATTAACTTAGTCAACTACTCACTTGAATATCTACATGCACCCGTCCATCCATGCATGCATGCAAACACACAAACATCCCATATGCTTATGTTATCACAACTGACTGACTCACACACTCTTTCATTTATTCATTCATTTATTGATTCACATGCAGTCTGTAACACTCAAGAAATCAAACCTGAAGAACTCTGTCAACATAACTGTCATGTACTCAGGTACACACTGAATAAATTCATCGCAATAATCACGGCTGTATTCATGATCGTTCGTCACACTGACACCACATCATTTCATACTTCACTGGTTGCTTCTCGATTAGGTCAGCGCGACACTCGCGTGTAGTGACACCATCATGATTTTTTTTATCTTTTTTATTTTTGATTTACAGCTTGATTCCACACTGTATTTTTGGTACAAGTATGGAATTTTCAGCATGGATATCGGTAGCCCAAATTTTGCAGGCCGACCATAGATATCAGGTGTGCGCCGGCGTGGGCTCGAACATCGAACCCTGTGCATGGTCGGCGAGAGTCCTAACCACTGTGCCACCGACGCAATGTCAATGGGATTGAAGCAATTCATAGGCAAATGTGACTGGGAATTTTGCCGGAGCTGGAATGAATATCAGGAGTATCATTCCGAATGTTTTCCGAAACTGATCCTTTTCTCATCAGTCTAACTAAATCGACTTTTATACTCATTTCACTTCAGGTCAAACAGGAAAAATGGATCAATTCGGTTTTAATGGAGGAATTGGAAGATAAATACATTCAGTATATCCATGTTAACTACAATTGGATGATGTTTCCATTCACAAAATTTCGTGTTTCTTTCAATTTAAGAGTGTGATTTTGTATGTTTTCAGTCTCCTTGTGTCATTCAACTCTGACAGTAATAAAGCCTTCATGATAATCAAAGCGTTGACTTCGTTGTTGTGTGAATCCAGTGGTAATTGAGTGAATCGAACGAATGGTGGAGAGTTGAAATGTGTGGTGAATTCGTTTGTCGAAGTCAAGTTGTATCTGTCAGTGTTCAATGATATGCACAAATCTTAGGTTAGATGACTCATGTTCAAGCTGTTTCAAGGGGATCGTTCAGTGTGCATCGAGAAAGCGAATGTGAATAGGGTCAATTGAACACATTGAGCAGTCAAAACGAAGCGATCTTCACTTTCTTATTCTAGTCAGTGATTCTTCAAAGGGTACAGCGATGAAATTCATTTTGACATCTCGTTGAGAATGAATGTGACTTGCATATTGGATAGGAATTACGATTGAATGCAGATAAAGTTCACTTGTGCAGAGGAGACGTTTTGTTCAGTGTTGTGTGTACGATCTCTAGATATCATGTCAGCATCTTTTCATAGGTAACCATCACATCATACTGATTTTCATTTATTGTAACACCGATCAATGAAGATTCGGGTGGTCAAAATTCGCCAATCATCAATCATTCGCCTCGTGATCGGATCTCCCTCATTTCCACTAAGATACACGAATATGTGAATGTGTAGCCAGTCGAGTAGTATTCGACGTGACGGACGGGATATATGGACGATTAGAGTGATTGAGCGACGGATGTGACCGGAGGATCCAGTGCATCAGTATGTGGATATCCTGATCAACATGGTGACTCTCATATATATAGTAAAGCAAGCTACATCAAATGAAACCAGCTGTCGGAAAATATCATGAAGTCACATGAAGTCACCTATCCTGCCTCGACCGTCGCCTCTATCCATCTGAAACACATTCATACTCTGCTTTTACTGTCGCCATTTCATGTTTGTCTTACTCTTTCGCCGTCAACTTTGCCTCTCGTCTTCACAGATAAATTCATCAATCCGCCATTCAACATTTTTCCACAACACTTCACCAATCCAAGCCAATCAGATTCTCACACGCCACACACGATTATCAGTTAATTATTATCAGCATATTACTATCAACATAATGTGGTCCATCTGTAAAATCAGTAAAATGTCTGGTCGAGTTCACAGTGTCGTTTCCCAGACATCCGATCATCAATGAAATCTCTTAACTAAGGACTACTCATTCGATCAGTGCACAAGAATTTTGTGGAGGCCAGTTCTATTGCTTGATTACTATCAGAAAACGCTGTTCGTTGTTGTCGTCATTGTCATCGTCAGCCCTAGCAACATCAGAAGTAACAGTAGCAATGCATTTCGCTAATTCATCCACACGGAAGTCTACCTGTGTGTGCTTATCACCAAACTGATATATCCTCACTCCTTTATCATGAATGCGATACACACAAAGATGATCTCGCATGCATATGCAGTGGTTGTCCCAGAAAACGTCTCCTCCAAATGGTTGTCACACCACAATTGATACGTTCTACTACCGACACATTTCAACCGTTGACATTAAATCTCTTCGGATTGCGTCAGTTGTCACGAAGAGAATGTTCCCTGCCCAATTGTCCTTCTCACGAACTAGTCATTTCTCAATTCATGGCTGAAGAGGCAGTTTGAGCACTTCTTACACAATCCTGGGCAGGAGAATAATGTACAGATAGTAAATAGAAGATGATTATGCAGATTAGTGGGTGGCCGTGATGAGGAAGATTTCATGCACATGACACGAATTACGAGGACAAAGAGATGTTGTGTTGGAGAGATCGGTGACCAGATGGAAACACATTTACAACAAAGTAAGCCCAGTCAAATGCCTCTCGTGTAGAGTGAATTCATGTCAAACGAATCGAAATGAATCCACATGTCACTGACTGATGTGTTTCACTCGGATGCTTTTATTGAGGCAGACGAATGGAGAAATTGTGCAGTAAACCGAAATCAGTGAGCATTGAATAGGGTCATTTCTCGAGGATCGAGTGTCATCTGAAATGAGACAGTATTACTGATTCCATACAATGAAACACTAACACTGAGACAAACAGAATACATACGACCACCACTGTTTGTCGATGATATTTCGTCATGCAGAGAATGACTGCTCATGCACAAGATAATTCACTCAAACATATCACTTCCATGTACATTTACAGTTGACTTGGTGATAATACCAGCACCATATAGAAGAGACAACAAACATAATAGTCGCTACAACATCCGAATAATTCAACGGAAAGCTGATAACTCACACACAGACACACCTGTATATCACTTGCTAATAGTATGTTGCACATCTGTGAAGTATATGAACGTCTTCACCGTATCTTCTGGTCTACATACAACATTTTCACATCTGTGTAATCCACCTGTTACATGATTTCAGGAAGAACATGTGACTAGTGTGTTTCACTGATTTCCCAGTTACTATGTACTTTCTCACAAATGAAGCAAGATTTGAGTGGTGTGAACTGTGCCTGAGAGAATTATATTCTGCTTACCAACATAACGTGATCATAGTGATCATGTAGTGAGTGAGTGAGGGGTGATTTGAGAATCATCATCTGCAGCTGAGGTGATTCTCGTGTTAGTATAAAGTACACATTAAGGCTACATGACTTGATATTATCCAACAACATGACACTAATTAGGCGGGTAGAATGGATTTGTGAAAATCAATGGGTGAATTACATCGATATTTGATTAGCGCGATTCCCACTCAAGGAATCACTCCTCAGATGTGTCTTCCACAAACACACAGTTCTTCCTGCAATACACATATACACCACAGAATACACAGCAAGCGATTTCTGTGATCTGTGCATAATACAGAAATTGGACAGATATCAAGAGAATGAATGACCGATATATATAAGTGAGAGATGTCTCACATATATTTGTTATGGGTCATCAGTCGTCTGATGAAGATGACGCGTGCATGTATAAACTGGTTGGAATAGTGAACAGGAACGTCGAATTTGATAGCATACTTGTCATTTGAATTCGCAATGTGAACTCGATTATCTGCCTGATTCTGCAATATTTAACATTTGAGGTGATATGAAAGTCGACAACTCGCTAAAAACATAAGTTGTAACTGACCAACTGGAAATTCTTTTTCGTTGACTGGAACATTGGCTTCTGAACAAACGTATCAGCCAACCGACTTTCGACAGTGGGTGAAGTCGGATATCTAAAGTCTGTTGAAAGTGACTTTGATGTCATGAGTGAAAACATGCTCAAACATAAATTATCACTGACTGACTGTACATTCTGATCGTATGTATGTTTTCATCTTTGACATATTCTGAGTAATGTGAATCTGCACACTGATTTCAGATTGACGAACGCCAGTGTTCAACATTTGAGGCCACCTGCATCTCGAAATCGGCTGGTTTCATGTCTCGAATTTTCCAGTAATACTAATTGATCGATACTATCTTGCATGGATTTAGTTTTCGTGTCTACGTCCATTGTTGACTACTGGCGTAAGGAATGTTATTACGAAGATATCAATAACAATTTTCCAACAATATCTTCACCAGTCTTCCAAAGATCAGAGTGAACAATGTTAATGAAATGTTTTCATTTTAAACTAATAACCCTAGTGGAGTTCACGTCACTATCAAGCCGATTGTTGGCCTTTGGAATTACTGAACACATCAGTTATTCATATATTCATCAGTCATATTATATCGAATTAGAGATCGGTCGAATCCTCTGCTCACTGATTTGTGAAGAATGTGACGAGAGGTAGGAGAAATTCAAGATGAAAAGGGTGAAAACATGATTAGATTTTGACGTCACAAATTTACAAATAATAAATCGAATCAATGCAGCTCTGAAGAACGCGATAGATATCGATCCTCAATTCACATCAGTAGAAAGCCATCACATTCTGATAGGCAGTCAAACTTTGACCCATCTCACCTGAAGTCAGTGGACGCAGATTCCGCTAAATGCCTAATCAACACAGTCAGGATTTCAACTAATAAATGAGAAGATTGAAATAATGAAATCAAACAAATAGGAGAAACACGAGTGGAGAATACGTATCCATCAAATTTTCTCAAGAAATATAGGAAGACCCATAATGAAGGCGAAATTAGTAGTGTAAACCATGCAGACAGCATAAATAACGAAGAAGTAACGTAGTTAGTCTGAGGCAGAGAGAGAGAGAGAGAGAGAAATAGAGGCTAATCATCGCATCTTTCTCCGTCGAAATAGCATCAAAGACGTGCATTCGAAATGAGAGGAGAGAACAAGAATTTCAGCAGAGACAACTATATTTTCGGCCATTTCATTCCCGATAGCTCTACAACCACATTCATGTGCATAAGTTTGCATGTATACAGTTATTATTCAATTCCACATAACAATGAAGGAGATTAAAAGTGATAATCATGACGTGACGTCTATCCTGAATATGTGGAAAATCTCAGTGAGAAAACAGCGGGAAGTAGGACAATATAAAGCGAGTTATCAGCTAGCGTGAACTCACTGATGATGTGATTATGCGCAGTAAATTGTGTTTAAAACTTAATTCAGCTATTATTACCATATCATTGTGTGTTACATTGAATAAATCTATCGAATAATCGGATGCATATTTATTAAATTCTGTCACGATTAGGTATGATCTGATCTTCCACGTGACATGTGTAAGCAAATATGAAGTAAACAACATGAAACATCGCCTGTCTCACATGCACATGAGTCGACAGAAATCTTCATCCTCACAACACTAGTTACACTCTGATTATTATTGACATTTTTGAAATGTCTTGACAACAATGACCGTAACTGATGCTTATTTTTATCCGACCAACCCTGATGTACACACACACACACATATGAAAACAATTGCGTGTGTATGTGTGTGTGTGTAGATGCGATCGTACAGCTAAGTGAATCAACTCGTTGATAAGAAACTCTTCACTGAACCACGTGTTTTATCTTCAATAAAGTATGGATGATGATTATTCAGTATTCAGCTGGATTATTCCCATCCTAAACATCTCTTCTCTGTGAATTCTATTCTCCTGATAAATGCACTTTACGCATGGTTGAATTTCACATCTCTTAGTCACTGTTAATTGTGATCAGACCATTCATAGGCATGGGACACATATATATTCACTGGTTCAAACACATGTGGTATCTTTATGCAGCTGCATCTGTCTTCACCTGTGCTTTACTTACTACCTCTGTCTGTCGAAATATTTGTCGTATTCAGCTCACATGACGTGACGCTCATAGTCATTCGGTGTATTCTTCACCCATCAGTTCATCAATAGAAAAGTAAGAAACGCAAATCTGCATTACAATTTACATCCATGAAACTATTTGATAGTATTTAGATCGCGTGATTGAAGTTCCACTAAAAATTATGCGGTGAGTATTGAGTTAATGTGAGAGTGGATATTAGCCATAAAGAGAATATATATTTATGGAGGGATTCCCGGAAAAGTGTTAAGCGACTGTGGACGAAATAGATTACTTGTGTTAACGTCAGTCATCGGAAGTGACACATTTTTGAGGTGAGCTCAATGGACTGCCACTTACTCACTCCCAAGGTGGTTTTTCCTGCAGAAGTTTCGGCAGTTTAACTTTAGAGTGACAGAAGTGACCGAAACACTCACTGCTCACATATGTAGGCAATCTGTTAACATCTGTTCATAATATCATATGAAACAATGCAGGCGATATTTGGAGACAATTCACACTGATTAGGTGTCCCATATCAAGTGAAATGTATAAATTCAGTCTGATTCAGCATGAATTCTATTTCCAAAGACACCGTCAACGCGTTGACTGAGATCAAAAATGAGGCTTTCTTCAGTAAGTTGGAATTCAACTGAAATATTGCTTAGATCATTCGACGTGAAGTGATATTGAAATGTGTTCTGTCAGTTGTGCTTCTCGTCAGTGCATTCAGTGTCTTGGTGGAGTGTTCTGATGGAAAGAAAGGTAGGATATTACATTTTACTTCCACACAATGATCTTCAGTGGGACAAGTAAACACATATTTACTTACTCACTTACTTACGTATTAACTTAGTCAACTACTCACTTGAATATCTACATGCACCCGTCCATCCATGCATGCATGCAAACACACAAACATCCCATATGCTTATGTTATCACAACTGACTGACTCACACACTCTTTCATTTATTCATTCATTTATTGATTCACATGCAGTCTGTAACACTCAAGAAATCAAACCTGAAGAACTCTGTCAACATAACTGTCATGTACTCAGGTACACACTGAATAAATTCATCGCAATAATCACGGCTGTATTCATGATCGTTCGTCACACTGACACCACATCATTTCATACTTCACTGGTTGCTTCTCGATTAGGTCAGCGCGACACTCGCGTGTAGTGACACCATCATGATTTTTTTTATCTTTTTATTTTTGATTTACAGCTTGATTCCACACTGTATTTTTGGTACAAGTATGGAATTTTCAGCATGGATATCGGTAGCCCAAATTTTGCAGGCCGACCATAGATATCAGGTGTGCGCCGGCGTGGGCTCGAACATCGAACCCTGTGCATGGTCGGCGAGAGTCCTAACCACTGTGCCACCGACGCAATGTCAATGGGATTGAAGCAATTCATAGGCAAATGTGACTGGGAATTTTGCCGGAGCTGGAATGAATATCAGGAGTATCATTCCGAATGTTTTCCGAAACTGATCCTTTTCTCATCAGTCTAACTAAATCGACTTTTATACTCATTTCACTTCAGGTCAAACAGGAAAAATGGATCAATTCGGTTTTAATGGAGGAATTGGAAGATAAATACATTCAGTATATCCATGTTAACTACAATTGGATGATGTTTCCATTCACAAAATTTCGTGTTTCTTTCAATTTAAGAGTGTGATTTTGTATGTTTTCAGTCTCCTTGTGTCATTCAACTCTGACAGTAATAAAGCCTTCATGATAATCAAAGCGTTGACTTCGTTGTTGTGTGAATCCAGTGGTAATTGAGTGAATCGAACGAATGGTGGAGAGTTGAAATATGTGGTGAATTCGTTTGTCGAAGTCAAGTTGTATCTGTCAGT
Organism: Trichobilharzia regenti; assembly: GCA_944472135.2. Classification (NCBI taxonomy): domain Eukaryota; kingdom Metazoa; phylum Platyhelminthes; class Trematoda; order Strigeidida; family Schistosomatidae; genus Trichobilharzia; species Trichobilharzia regenti. The sequence goes on from OX235267.1 coordinate 23,346,569, forward strand.
GTTCAATGATATGCACAAATCTTAGGTTAGATGACTCATGTTCAAGCTGTTTCAAGGGGATCGTTCATTGTGCATCGAGAAACTATTTCTGACCCCTGTCTAATATTCCGACTTTATCCTTGTCGCATTGATGTCCATAACTGTCTGAATGCATTGATACGAAAGAACATATGTCGAGTGGTTTCAGGGCTGATATGTGTTCTTGGATTCTGATTCGAAGGGGCCGTCCACTTTGGCCAATGTAATGACTGTTACCGTTCATACAATTTATTTATTAAATGCCATTAGTTTTATCTCTTTTTTCTGTTGGATCTTTCGGTTCACACAGTATCGAATTAAGCGGTTTGACTGACTTGTGTGCTATATCTATTTCGAACGGTTTCAATATTCTAGCTGTTATTTCAGAGATATTTCTCATGTTGGGTAGGATGAATTTCTTGTTGTTGAATCAGCCTTGTTCATATTTTCTCACGGCCAATATTAGTGACCTAAACATTGACGTAGAATAATGTCTACCAATTGGCTAGCAGCCAGCTCTCACCACACTCGTACCCCAGTCAATTAGCTTCGTGCTCAGACGTTCCGACTTTCTGGGTGCTACATCCTCCAGTTGAGGATTGTTACTGACTGGCTTGTCCCACTGTCACCATCTTTGGAGCTGACTGGCGTTAACTCGTTTCTGTTTATCACCTCTTCGGATGGTATATACTTGACCCCGTCTTTTTGTGATTGTGTACGGTCCTTCCCACTTTGGAAGGAGTTTCTTCGAGCCTGGCCCGCATCCAACTGTATATCTCTTGTCTCTACACTTCACTTGGTCCCAGACTGCAAAGGTATTACACTGAGTCTTTCCTGTCAGCTGAGACTTCGCGACATCACCCGGCTGCTTCTGCATTACATTCTTGACTGCTTCTTTCCGCTCTGCTTTTAATTTCGTCGTACTCCATTTTTGGTGAAGGAGCCAGGTCTCGTTGTGTATCGGTAATCATGGTTTTCTTCCATACATCAGTTGGAAGGGTGACTTCTTCGTTGTTTCCTGAGTGGTAGCATGATGTGTCAGTAAAATCAGTGGAGGCTCCATTTCCCAGTTACCGCCCTTCGAGGCCAGCCACTCTTTCAGTGTACGGTTGTTCCTCTCCGTTAGGCCATTCGTTTGTGGATGATATGGGGTCGTTTTGATCCTCTCGATGCCCATCTGTGGCGAACGGGAAGTAAATTCTTCACTCTCGAAACAGGGACCTTGGTCTGTCAGTATTGTCTTTGGTACGCCGTGGTCTGCAACAATGTGTCTAACTACTGCATCTGTCACGGTCCTTGCACGTTGATCTGGGATTGCTACGGGGTCTACCCATCGTGTCGCGTGTTCCATCATCACCAAGAGGTACTGATTACCATTGGACGTCTGAGGAAATGGACCCCATGACATCTACGAACCACAAGTCACCTATCGCGGTAACTGGAATCGACTGAAGTGGTGATCGTATACACCGGTCACCTTTCATCAGCTGGCACCGTGGACATCTAAGTACGTATCTTGCTACGTCTTCTCTCATACCTGGCCAGTACATGCTTTGTCTTAGGAGGTCGGTTGTTATGGCCACGCCTGTATGTGCTAGCTGGTGACATTCTTCTATTATTTCGTGGCGCGAGGATTGAGGTATGATAGCCAGCCAGTTTCCGTCGTTCTCTCGCCAGGTCAGAGTCCCGTAGGCATTCACTCTTACTCGATCTCTCTGCCTGAGTAGTGTGGTTAGCTCCTTACTCGCTGTAGCTTGATCCACTTCTATTCCGTTGGTGATCACCTGTATTAATGTATTCAGCGTATCGTCCAACCTCTGCCTGCGTGCAAGTCTTAGTGGGTCTTGTTCTATTGCATGCACTCCGTAAGCGACCTCGCGCAACTCAGACTCCTCTTCTGGTCTCGATAACAAATCTGCCAAGACATTTTCACTTCCAGGAACGTGTGAGATCGTAAAATCGTACTCCTGAAGACGCAACATCCACCGTGACAATTTCCCCCGTGGGTCTCCCGCTGTCTTCAAAAACTGTAGCGGCTTATGATCAGTTTCGATGTGGAACCGACGGCCGAGTAAATAAGGTCTCCATTTGTCGACTGCCCATACCATTGCTAAACATTCTTTCTCTATCGTTGAATACTTTCTCTCTGTGTGTGTAAAAACCCGACTGGCATACTCAACGATTCCCTCACCTTGTCGCATTGATGTCCATAACTGTCTGAATGCATTGATACGAAAGAACATATGTCGAGTGGTTTCAGGGCTGATATGTGTTCTTGGATTCTGATTCGAAGGGGCCGTCCACTTTGGCCAATGTAATGACTGTTACCGTTCATACAATTTATTTATTAAATGCCATTAGTTTTATCTCTTTTTTCTGTTGGATCTTTCGGTTCACATAGTATCGTGGGATCGTTTTAGTCGTCGAAATTTTCTCCAGTAGTGGTTTAATCTCACCATTCTCCACTTTATGTCTCAACGGAGTAACATTATTTTTAGCTAACTGGGACTTGGTTTTGTTGACGCATAGTCCAAACTCTTCGATGAGTTGCAGCACGGCTTCTACATGCTTCACATGATCGTTTTCGTTTTGACTGTATATGACGAGATCATCACCATAAACCTCCACGTTTTTCAAGTTCCTAAGTAATAGCTTCATCAGTCGTCTGAACGTAAACGGTGCACCTGCTAGTCCAAACGGCATGCGTTTAAATCGATATTGTGTCTGACCCACGATGAAAGCCGTCTTATCTCTATCACCTTGTTTTATCGGTATCTGCCAGTATCCTGAGCGAAGATCGAGAACCGAAAACACATTCGCACCTTGTAGGCGATCTAAAGTTTCTACCACTGTTGGCATGGCACACGGTCTTAACTCTGTCATACTGTTTAACTGTCGAAAATCAACACAGAATCTATACTTCCCATTCGCTTTTTTTACTAACAGCACTGGAGAGTTGTACGGGCTATCAGCTTCCTCAATAATATCATCTTTTAACATCTCTTGCACTTGTCGCTCCACTTCGCCTTCCAGATGACATGGAACTCTTCGCGTTGTAAATGACCTTACTTTCGGATCACTTAACGGAATTTCATGATTCACCTTATCGCAATAACCGTATGGGTCCCCATCTCCAGTGAACAGATGATCGTATTTATTAATTAATTCTGTCGTATTCTGTACCGTCGACAGCTTAACCGCTGCTATCTCGCTGGTCTCATACATGTTGATATGCCCGTATTTCGTGACCACAACTTTCGCTTGCGTGTCAATTATTGCACCAATCTCCCGCAGAAAATCCGCTCCTAATATCGTTCGCTGTAGTTCGGGTACAACAATGAAAGGAAACGTCACCTCGCAGCCGCCAACAACGACCGTACAGTTCGATCTACCCGTGATACGCAACACATGCCCGCCTACTGTTTGTACTGTCAATGAACACGGACTAACACTCTTACATAAATTCTTATCTATTAACGACACGGCCGCCCCTGTATCTATCAAACATACTACTTCTCGATCATTCACTCGCAACTTCGAATACAGAGCCCCTTTCTCAATAGCCCCCACTAAATCTAGTTTCATACGAGAGAAAAAACAAGCATTATACCGTCTGAAATTTTTTCTTTTTCGCCTTTCTGGGCAGTATCTTCTCCAGTGTCCCGGCTTACCGCATTCAAAACATCGGTCTTTTCTATCAGCCAACTTTAACGCCGCCACTTCCCGCTGCAATGCTTCAATTTTCTGCTCATATTCGTTTGGTTTTGGTTGGTCTATAGCGGCTACCGTTGTGCTCAGCAGCTGTCTGGTCACCTTCGCCAGCTCACTAATATCCATCGGCTGCGTTGCGTTAACCAGTTTTAATCGCTGAGAAATGTGGTCTGGGACACTCTCGATGAATTGGGAAGACAGTAACTGCGCTTCTGATTCTTCATCTAAAGTGGGAAGCGCGCGTCGAAGTAGATTCGTCAGTTTCACCGCCAACACTAGCGGGTCTCCATCAGGTCCAAGCTTCATTGACCGGAACTGCTGCATTGCTAGCTGTCTGTCTGTTTCGCTGTCAAACTCGGACACTAGTCGTTCAACCAATTTCTTCCAAGACGCTGTGCCATTTGACCTGTCTACGCTGTCATATGCAGCCTTCGCTCGGCCTCTCAACAGCGTCCCCAGGACAACTGCCTTCGCACCTGCTCCTTGACACCCACCAGCTCAGCAACGGCCTCGAAGTCACGTAAGAAGCTCCGTATGTCTCCTTCTTCAAACGCAGCTGGCCACGGGATCTTCATTTTTGGAGGCAGCGACACCAAATGTAACAACAGAAGACAAGGGCTGGCAACAGATCATTTTATTACGGAAATCAGCACGTATTTATATGTATATATTTTATGTACATTATTAGAGCTTATTCAAGTAGACAAACGCCGTCTTCTGATTGGTTGTTTTCGAGTTCCTCGTAAAGTGAAGCCATCTATCTGAGAATCATATTTGCTCACGCTTAAGTCTGCTGTGATTGGTTGTTGAATCAGCCTTGTTCATATTTTCTCACGGCCAATATTAGTGACCTAAACATTGACGTAGATTAATGTCTACCAATTGGCTAGCAGCCTGCTCTCACCACACTAGCACTCTTCTTCACTTCTGTCTTTATTCAGTGCAGTGTACATTAAACTGAGCTTCTCCTTCTCTTGTCCATCTTTGCATTGAGTCATCACCATTCTGTTTCACCATCCTCCTTTTCCTTCTTCTATTAGCTCTCGCGTGTGTGTTGAGAGACATTCTTTCTCTTGTTTCTTCCTCCTCCCACAACAGATGTACACGTCTCCATGAAATTCACCTTCAGGGTGCGCCGATGTTGTTCCACACTCTTTTCCTGAATGATGCCATGTGGTGTCTCAGACTTTTCGCTGATATCTGTAGTGATGATACCTCTCGTGGTTTGTCCTTCAGTTTCTGAATCTTGAACAGGAATCGTCGTCTGTCTCCAGTTATTCTGGAGACTTTATGCTTCGCCCTGAAGGTTCCTTGAAGCAGATGATGATCTGAGCTCACATCCCCTCCGCTCCTCGACTTTGTGTCCAGCAGGCCGGCTGCATCTCCACCTTCTTCAGATGTATCGAGATGAAATCTATCTGGTTTTTGGTGTGTCAGGTGTGTCAGGCGAACTCCATGTTGCTTTGTGTGTTTCCTTGTGCTTGTACACACTGCCTTCAATCACAGAATCATTGAAAGCACAGAAGTCTGATACGAGTTCTCCGTCCTTATTCATTTCGCCTGACGATAGCCTCACAACAGATGATGAGTACTCTTCCTGTATTGTCTGCTCCCAGCATGGCATTCATATCTCACATTGTGATGTTGAAGTCGCTGTCAAAGAGAGAGAGAAATTGGAAATAGACGAAATCGATGAGAGTTTGACTGAATGGTATAATGGAGGGAGATGATTTTGTTCGACGTCAGTGGAATGTAGATTTGCAAAGTGGAAACAACAATTCAGTAAAACTTTCAAGTATTGGTTTTTGTAGGGATTTAGTTTGATTGCATGGAGGATTTAATCATGAGCTGACATCAGTTAGAGAACCACTGGAAAACCTGGGAGTACTGGACAGCTGTTTCGTACTGCTGAGGAGTCCCAAACTAGGACGAAACAGCTGTCCAGTACTCCCAGGTTTTCCAGTGGTTCTCTAACTGATGTCAGCTCATGATTAAATCCTCCATGCAATTCAGTAAAACATTGTTATGGCTCTGCGTTGCTCAGGTAATGTAACCAAAACGTCTACCGCCAAATGTCTGTCACTATTTCATATGTTTTTCTCCTACAGTGAGTTTTATTTTTGGATAAACTCTTCATCATATTCATTCATTCAATGATATGATTCAAAAACTACCTGCATCTCTGCTGTGTGTGTGTGTGTGAAGAAATCTCGTCCAGTGAACTTATTCGTATCTCAATCTCCTCTCAATTATATGGGGTTTCGATGTTTTCCCACACTCACCATCAATTCACTTCATTAGATTTTGTCCACCAAGCACACTATGAAATTGTGTAGCAAATATTATCAGATATTCTCGATATCCATGTTGTCCTTAAATTTATCTCTATTCTTATTTCTGTATTTCTACTTGAAAGCACTTATCTTCACTCAGAATAAGCGTTCTTGGTTCACACTGATATCTATCTACTCAAGCGTGTTACATTTTGGTGACCTTACGAGTACTACTGATTAGGTTTCTCATCTTACTGAGATAAACATTCAGTCACACTGATTGGTTGTTACATATCAAGTGAAATGAATAAATTCAGTCTGATTCAGCATGAATTCTATTTCCAAAGACACCGTCAACGTGTTGGCTGAGATCAAGAATGAGGCTTTCTTCGGTAAGTTGGAATTCAGCTGAAATATTGCTTAGATCATTCGACGTGAAGTGATATTGAAATGTGCTCTGTCAGTTGTGATTCTCGTCAGTGCATTCAGTGTCTTGGTGGAGTGTTCTGATGGAAAGAAAGGTAGGATATTATATTTTACTTCCACACAATCATCTTCAGTGGGACAAGTAAACACATATTTACTTACTCACTTACTTACGTATTAACTTAGTCAACTACTCACTTGAATATCTACATGCACCCGTCCATCCATGCATGCATGCAAACACACAAACATCCCATATGCTTATGTTATCACAACTGACTGACTCACACACTCTTTCATTTATTCATTCATTTATTGATTCACATGCAGTCTGTAACACTCAAGAAATCAAACCTGAAGAACTCTGTCAACATAACTGTCATGTACTCAGGTACACACTGAATAAATTCATCGCAATAATCACGGCTGTATTCATGATCGTTCGTCACACTGACACCACATCATTTCATACTTCACTGGTTGCTTCTCGATTAGGTCAGCGCGACACTCGCGTGTAGTGACACCATCATGATTTTTTTTATCTTTTTTATTTTTTATTTACAGCTTGATTCCACACTGTATTTTTGGTACAAGTATGGAATTTTCAGCATGGATATCGGTAGCCCAAATTTTGCAGGCCGACCATAGATATCAGGTGTGCGCCGGCGTGGGCTCGAACATCGAACCCTGTGCATGGTCGGCGAGAGTCCTAACCACTGTGCCACCGACGCAATGTCAATGGGATTGAAGCAATTCATAGGCAAATGTGACTGGGAATTTTGCCGGAGCTGGAATGAATATCAGGAGTATCATTCCGAATGTTTTCCGAAACTGATCCTTTTCTCATCAGTCTAACTAAATCGACTTTTATACTCATTTCACTTCAGGTCAAACAGGAAAAATGGATCAATTCGGTTTTAATGGAGGAATTGGAAGATAAATACATTCAGTATATCCATGTTAACTACAATTGGATGATGTTTCCATTCACAAAATTTCGTGTTTCTTTCAATTTAAGAGTGTGATTTTGTATGTTTTCAGTCTCCTTGTGTCATTCAACTCTGACAGTAATAAAGCCTTCATGATAAGCAAAGCGTTGACTTCGTTGTTGTGTGAATCCAGTGGTAATTGAGTGAATCGAACGAATGGTGGAGAGTTGAAATGTGTGGTGAATTCGTTTGTCGAAGTCAAGTTGTATCTGTCAGTGTTCAATGATATGCACAAATCTTAGGTTAGATGACTCATGTTCAAGCTGTTTCAAGGGGATCGTTCAGTGTGCATCGAGAAAGCGAATGTGAATAGGGTCAATTGAACACATTGAGCAGTCAAAACGAAGCGATCTTCACTTTCTTATTCTAGTCAGTGATTCTTCAAAGGGTACAGCGATGAAATTCATTTTGACATCTCGTTGAGAATGAATGTGACTTGCATATTGGATAGGAATTACGATTGAATGCAGATAAAGTTCACTTGTGCAGAGGAGACGTTTTGTTCAGTGTTGTGTGTACGATCTCTAGATATCATGTCAGCATCTTTTCATAGGTAACCATCACATCATACTGATTTTCATTTATTGTAACACCGATCAATGAAGATTCGGGTGGTCAAAATTCGCCAATCATCAGTCATTCGCCTCGTGATCGGATCTCCCTCATTTCCACTAAGATACACGAATATGTGAATGTGTAGCCAGTCGAGTAGTATTCGACGTGACGGACGGGATATATGGACGATTAGAGTGATTGAGCGACGGATGTGACCGGAGGATCCAGTGCATCAGTATGTGGATATCCTGATCAACATGGTGACTCTCATATATATAGTAAAGCAAGCTACATCAAATGAAACCAGCTGTCGGAAAATATCATGAAGTCACATGAAGTCACCTATCCTGCCTCGACCGTCGCCTCTATCCATCTGAAACACATTCATACTCTGCTTTTACTGTCGCCATTTCATGTTTGTCTTACTCTTTCGCCGTCAACTTTGCCTCTCGTCTTCACAGATAAATTCATCAATCCGCCATTCAACATTTTTCCACAACACTTCACCAATCCAAGCCAATCAGATTCTCACACGCCACACACGATTATCAGTTAATTATTATCAGCATATTACTATCAACATAATGTGGTCCATCTGTAAAATCAGTAAAATGTCTGGTCGAGTTCACAGTGTCGTTTCCCAGACATCCGATCATCAATGAAATCTCTTAACTAAGGACTACTCATTCGATCAGTGCACAAGAATTTTGTGGAGGCCAGTTCTATTGCTTGATTACTATCAGAAAACGCTGTTCGTTGTTGTCGTCATTGTCATCGTCAGCCCTAGCAACATCAGAAGTAACAGTAGCAATGCATTTCGCTAATTCATCCACACGGAAGTCTACCTGTGTGTGCTTATCACCAAACTGATATATCCTCACTCCTTTATCATGAATGCGATACACACAAAGATGATCTCGCATGCATATGCAGTGGTTGTCCCAGAAAACGTCTCCTCCAAATGGTTGTCACACCACAATTGATACGTTCTACTACCGACACATTTCAACCGTTGACATTAAATCTCTTCGGATTGCGTCAGTTGTCACGAAGAGAATGTTCCCTGCCCAATTGTCCTTCTCACGAACTAGTCATTTCTCAATTCATGGCTGAAGAGGCAGTTTGAGCACTTCTTACACAATCCTGGGCAGGAGAATAATGTACAGATAGTAAATAGAAGATGATTATGCAGATTAGTGGGTGGCCGTGATGAGGAAGATTTCATGCACATGACACGAATTACGAGGACAAAGAGATGTTGTGTTGGAGAGATCGGTGACCAGATGGAAACACATTTACAACAAAGTAAGCCCAGTCAAATGCCTCTCGTGTAGAGTGAATTCATGTCAAACGAATCGAAATGAATCCACATGTCACTGACTGATGTGTTTCACTCGGATGCTTTTATTGAGGCAGACGAATGGAGAAATTGTGCAGTAAACCGAAATCAGTGAGCATTGAATAGGGTCATTTCTCGAGGATCGAGTGTCATCTGAAATGAGACAGTATTACTGATTCCATACAATGAAACACTAACACTGAGACAAACAGAATACATACGACCACCACTGTTTGTCGATGATATTTCGTCATGCAGAGAATGACTGCTCATGCACAAGATAATTCACTCAAACATATCACTTCCATGTACATTTACAGTTGACTTGGTGATAATACCAGCACCATATAGAAGAGACAACAAACATAATAGTCGCTACAACATCCGAATAATTCAACGGAAAGCTGATAACTCACACACAGACACACCTGTATATCACTTGCTAATAGTATGTTGCACATCTGTGAAGTATATGAACGTCTTCACCGTATCTTCTGGTCTACATACAACATTTTCACATCTGTGTAATCCACCTGTTACATGATTTCAGGAAGAACATGTGACTAGTGTGTTTCACTGATTTCCCAGTTACTATGTACTTTCTCACAAATGAAGCAAGATTTGAGTGGTGTGAACTGTGCCTGAGAGAATTATATTCTGCTTACCAACATAACGTGATCATAGTGATCATGTAGTGAGTGAGTGAGGGGTGATTTGAGAATCATCATCTGCAGCTGAGGTGATTCTCGTGTTAGTATAAAGTACACATTAAGGCTACATGACTTGATATTATCCAACAACATGACACTAATTAGGCGGGTAGAATGGATTTGTGAAAATCAATGGGTGAATTACATCGATATTTGATTAGCGCGATTCCCACTCAAGGAATCACTCCTCAGATGTGTCTTCCACAAACACACAGTTCTTCCTGCAATACACATATACACCACAGAATACACAGCAAGCGATTTCTGTGATCTGTGCATAATACAGAAATTGGACAGATATCAAGAGAATGAATGACCGATATATATAAGTGAGAGATGTCTCACATATATTTGTTATGGGTCATCAGTCGTCTGATGAAGATGACGCGTGCATGTATAAACTGGTTGGAATAGTGAACAGGAACGTCGAATTTGATAGCATACTTGTCATTTGAATTCGCAATGTGAACTCGATTATCTGCCTGATTCTGCAATATTTAACATTTGAGGTGATATGAAAGTCGACAACTCGCTAAAAACATAAGTTGTAACTGACCAACTGGAAATTCTTTTTCGTTGACTGGAACATTGGCTTCTGAACAAACGTATCAGCCAACCGACTTTCGACAGTGGGTGAAGTCGGATATCTAAAGTCTGTTGAAAGTGACTTTGATGTCATGAGTGAAAACATGCTCAAACATAAATTATCACTGACTGACTGTACATTCTGATCGTATGTATGTTTTCATCTTTGACATATTCTGAGTAATGTGAATCTGCACACTGATTTCAGATTGACGAACGCCAGTGTTCAACATTTGAGGCCACCTGCATCTCGAAATCGGCTGGTTTCATGTCTCGAATTTTCCAGTAATACTAATTGATCGATACTATCTTGCATGGATTTAGTTTTCGTGTCTACGTCCATTGTTGACTACTGGCGTAAGGAATGTTATTACGAAGATATCAATAACAATTTTCCAACAATATCTTCACCAGTCTTCCAAAGATCAGAGTGAACAATGTTAATGAAATGTTTTCATTTTAAACTAATAACCCTAGTGGAGTTCACGTCACTATCAAGCCGATTGTTGGCCTTTGGAATTACTGAACACATCAGTTATTCATATATTCATCAGTCATATTATATCGAATTAGAGATCGGTCGAATCCTCTGCTCACTGATTTGTGAAGAATGTGACGAGAGGTAGGAGAAATTCAAGATGAAAAGGATGAAAACATGATTAGATTTTGACGTCACAAATTTACAAATAATAAATCGAATCAATGCAGCTCTGAAGAACGCGATAGATATCGATCCTCAATTCACATCAGTAGAAAGCCATCATATTCTGATAGACATGCATGCATGCATGTGTACTCTAATTATTCTATTCTTCTGATTAATGCAATTCCCTCATTAAAAATATCTTCACTAATTATATGATAGTGTGAAAGGGCGAAAAACTGAAGAATACTTATGCCATTCCACAGATATATATATATATATATATATATATATATATATATATGTATATGAGTTGAGTTTTACATACATGACGTCTAATGGAGACGATTTTCGTGCAGAGAATGCTTCCTTGTAAACTAGACGTGTGATCCGCAATGAATTTGATGCATTCGTAGAGAGTAGTATATAGATATGACTTGTCAGTCGAATTTGAACAACAGATACCTTGGCCATTCTCAAGCTGTGGTCAGTTTCAGTGCAGTTAACACTTGTCAATCAATGAGCAATGCGTCGTCAGTAACCTACTGCTGACTGAGTGAGGCAGGATTCGATTTGGGGAAGGTAAACAAAAAACTAACCGATGAATCCGTTCACCGTCACTCCCACCAATCGCATGAGTGCAGAATATTGAGTCTGCAGTGTTCAATGGTAAAGTCACTGATGGTGAGGCAATTAGTGGTACACAACAAAACTGTTCACCACAGTGAGCACACATATTGCATCTCTCTCAATGTTGAATCTAGAGACATTCCCACTTCTCTCCACTTAATTATCATCTCTGCGATTGCATGCATTGTATAGACTTCCCAATATCACATGGCTGATTCTCTCACTCACACTCACTCACTCACTCACTCACTCACTGATTCTCTCTTCTGCGGCTGAGGAAGCGAATTTAGGATGTGTCAACTGATCCACTTCTGTATTTACTTCTGTCTTGTCTTGTAATCTTCTGTTATACTGAGACGAATGTAAATGGATTCAAAACTACTGAGCTGGAGGCCTAGTGGATGATGGAATAGGCTGCATTACTTGAACCTGACTCAATGTCATGCATAGTGTTGGACTGAATTAGATACTTGAGATTTCTCGGTCATCCCTGATGTATTTCAGATTATTCACACGCACACGCCCACACACAATTAAACAATTATCGAAATCAATCCACAGCAGGAGGTGAATTCATCAGGTCTTGTATTCACCGATTCGCGTAACAAGTTGACAAAACACTTCACTGACAACTTGATCATGCATCACTTAATATGTGTGGTGGCTACTTCACCGAGAAATGTGTGCACTACAACAATCAACATTCAGTAGACGCCAACGCTGTATCTTCCACTAAGCGTTATGTTGAATTGGCGGCATAGGATAAAATTCTACTCGACTGCAATGTCCGATTGTCAATCTCATGTGAATGTAACAAATTGAAACAGGAGATTAATTAAAAACAACAACGAATTAGTGTGACTGAATGTTTATCTCAGTAATGTGAGAAACCTAATCAGAATTACATTCGCTTCTGTCGAAACATATCAGCCAACCGACTTTCGACAGTGGGTGATGTCGGATATCTAAAGTCTGTTGAAAGTGACTTTGAGTGAAAACATGCTCAAACATAAATTATCACTGACTGACTGTACATTCTGATCGTATGTATGTTTTCATCTTTGACATATTCTGAGTAATGTGAATCTGCACACTGATTTCAGATTGACGAACGCCAGTGTTCAACATTTGAGGCCACCTGCATCTCGAAATCGGCTGGTTTCATGTCTCGAATTTTCCAGTAATACTAATTGATCGATACTATCTTGCATGGATTTAGTTTTCGTGTCTACGTCCATTGTTGACTACTGGCGTAAGGAATGTTATTACGAAGATATCAATAACAATTTTCCAACAATATCTTCACCAGTCTTCCAAAGATCAGAGTGAACAATGTTAATGAAATGTTTTCATTTTAAACTAATAACCCTAGTGGAGTTCACGTCACTATCAAGCCGATTGTTGGCCTTTGGAATTACTGAACACATCAGTTATTCATATATTCATCAGTCATATTATATCGAATTAGAGATCGGTCGAATCCTCTGCTCACTGATTTGTGAAGAATGTGACGAGAGGTAGGAGAAATTCAAGATGAAAAGGATGAAAACATGATTAGATTTTGACGTCACAAATTTACAAATAATAAATCGAATCAATGCAGCTCTGAAGAACGCGATAGATATCGATCCTCAATTCACATCAATAGAAAGCCATCACATTCTGATAGGCAGTCAGACTTTGACTCATCTCACCTGAAGTCAGTGGACGCGGATTCCGCTAAATGCCTAATCAACACAGTCGGAATTTCAACTAATAAATCAGAAGATTGAAATAATAAAATCAAACAAATAGGAGAAACACGAGTGGAGAATACGTATCCACCAAATTTTCTCAAGAAATATATGAAGATCGGCTAGGAAATAGAAGGAAGTAGTGTCAATTATGAGATTGCACAAATAATGAGGATTTCAGAGCCTCGATATTATATCCATATGAAGAAGGAAATAGAGTCTCCTTGACTTGGACTCTCAATGAGGCTTGAATCAGAGTGGCAGTTAAAACAAACAAGTCACTCAGAGACAGTTTTGCCAGCCTAGACATTCGATAAATCTAACTAGGAACAATGATACAGCCTACCATGTAATACCATGTCATGACTGTGAGATGAATTGCATAAGTCAGACTAGTAAATCAGAGTTAGTCAGTTTATCGGAGCATAGGGATTCAGGAGGAGCTAAAGCGAGTGAGCCTGCTAAGACAGAAGAAAATCCAGAGAAGAGCTTGGCCATCACAACACATTCACTTGCATGTAATTACACAGTGAAATGTGATAGGCTAAATGTTTTAAGCAGTAACACAGTAAGGCGGAGGCGACAGAGATAGAGGCTAATCACCGAATCTTTCTCCATCGACATAACATCAAAGACGTGCATTCGAAATGAGAGGAGAGAACAAGAATTTCAGCAGAGACAACTATTTTTTCGGCCATTTCATTCCCGATAGCTCTACAACCACATTCATGTGCATAAGTTTGCATGTATACAGTTATTATTCAATTCCACATAACAATGAAGGAGATTAAAAGTGATAATCATGACGTGATGTCTATCCTGAATATGTGGAAAATCTCAGTGAGAAAACAGCGGGAAGTAGGACAATATAAAGCGAGTTATCAGCTAGCGTGAACTCACTGATGATGTGATTATGCACAATTTATTTTGCATAAAACTTTATTCAGCTATTAATACCATATCATTGTGTGTTACATTGAATAAATCTATCGAATAATCGGATGCATATTTATTAAATTCTGTCACGATTAGGTATGATCTGATCTTCCACGTGACATGTGTAAGCAAATATGAAGTAAACAACATGAAACATCGCCTGTCTCACATGCACATGAGTCGACAGAAATCTTCATCCTCACAACACTAGTTACACTCTGATTATTATTGACATTTTTGAAATGTCTTGACAACAATGACCGTAACTGATGCTTATTTTTATCCGACCAACCCTGATGTACACACACACACATATGAAAACAATTGCGTGTGTATGTGTGTGTGTGTAGATGCGATCGTACAGCTAAGTGAATCAACTCGTTGATAAGAAACTCTTCACTGAACCACGTGTTTTATCTTCAATAAAGTATGGATGATGATTATTCAGTATTCAGCTGGATTATTCCCATCCTAAACATCTCTTCTCTGTGAATTCTATTCTCCTGATAAATGCACTTTACGCATGGTTGAATTTCACATCTCTTAGTCACTGTTAATTTTGATCAGATCATTCATAAGCATGGGACATATATATATTCACTGGTTCAAATACATATGGTATCTCTATGCAGCTGCATCTGTGTTCACCTGTGCTTCACTTACTACCTCTGTCTGTCGAAATATTTCTCCTATTCAGCTCACATGACGTGACACTCATAGTTATTCGGTGTATTCTTCACCCATCAGTTCATCAATAGAAAAGTAAGAAACGCAAATCTCCATTACAATTGACATCCATGAAACCCTTCTTATAGTATTTAGATCGCGTGATTGAAGTTCCACTAAAGGTTATGCAGTGAAATTTGAGTTGATGTGAGGGTGGATATTAGCCAGAAAGAGAATATATATATATATGAAGGGATTCCCTGAAAAAGTGTTGAGTAACTGTCGACAAAACAAATTACTTGTGTTAACGTCAGTCATCGGAAGTGACACACTTTCGAGGTAACCTCAATGGACTGCCACTTACTCACTCCAAATTTGGTGTTTTCTGCAGAAGATTCCGCGATTTTATTTTAGAGTGACAGAAGAGACCGAAACACTCACTGCTCACATATGTAGGCAATCTGTTCACTGCCGATCATAATTTCATATGAAAACATGCAGGCGATATTTTGGGAAAATTCACACTGATTGGTTGTTACATATCAAGTGAAATGAATAAATTCAGTCTGATTCAGCATGAATTCTATTTCCAAAGACACCGTCAACGTGTTGGCTGAGATCAAGAATGAGGCTTTCTTCGGTAAGTTGGAATTCAGCTGAAATATTGCTTAGATCATTCGACGTGAAGTGATATTGAAATGTGCTCTGTCAGTTGTGATTCTCGTCAGTGCATTCAGTGTCTTGGTGGAGTGTTCTGATGGAAAGAAAGGTAGGATATTATATTTTACTTCCACACAATCATCTTCAATTCAGTAACCTAATAACATAAATAAACACATACATACTTATTCATGTACTCTCTTGAATATTTACATGCACCTGCCCATGCATGCATGCATGCAAGCATACAAACACCCCATATTCTGATGTTATCACAACTGACTCACTCACTCATTCATTCACTGATTCACATGCAGTCTGTAACACTCAAGAAATCAGACCTGAACAACGCTCACAACATAACTGTCATATACTCAGGTGCACACCTGAATCAATTCATCGCAATAATCACCCAATCTCACAATCATCAACATTCTCTCTCATCAGTCTTTCACATTGTTCTATTTACAGATGAAAAGAGAACGTCGCGTTTCTACCGTTAACGCCAACAGTCAGGATAAAACCGTGAAGTGCCCAGTTCAAATTATCTGCAATTCCGTGATGTATTCATTCACAAAAGCTTGTGTTTCTTTGATTTGAAGTGTGTGATTTTGCGTGTTTTCACTCTTCTTGTGTCATTCAACTCTGACAGTAATAAAGCCTTCATGATAAGCAAAGCGTTGACTTCATTGTTGTGTGAACTGACTGAGTGGTAATTGAGTGAATCGAACGAATGGTGGAATGGTGGACAGTTGAAATGCGTGGTGAATTCATTTGTCGAAGTCAAGTTGTGTTTGTCAGTGTTCAATGATATGCATAAATCTTAGGTGGGATGACTCGTGTTCAAGCTGTTTCAAGGAGATCGTTAAGTATGAATCGAGAAATTGTATGTGAATAGGGTCAATTGAACACATTGAGCGGTCACAACAAAACGATCTTCACTTTCCCTGATCTAGTCAGCGATTATTCTAAATGTGCAGCGTTGAAATCCATTTCGACATCTCGTTGAGAAGGAATTATAACTTCTAGATAATCCAGGGAAATGTGACTCACATATGGGATAGGAATTACGATTGAATGCAGATAAAGTTCACTTGTGCAGAGAACGAGTTTTGTCCAGTGTTGTGTTTATGATCTACAGCTATTAAGACACAGTCTGTTCGTAGCTGACCATCACATTATGCCTATTCTCGATAATTCCAACACCGATCAAGGAAGATACGGGTCGTCAAATTTCTCCAATCATCAGTCATTCGCCTCGTGATCGGATCTCCCTCATTTCCACTAAGCTACACGAATATGTGAATGGGTAGCTAGTCGAGTGGTAGTCGACGTGAGGCTTACCCATTCCTAAGAAAATGATTGACGATGTGAGTGGATGGGCGATGAATTTGACTGGAAGACGCAGTGTATCAATAGGTGGATAACCTGTCGAACATGGTGACATCGACTTGAAATTTCACTCGATTTATCATCCTCAGCGACAGCCAACCTTCACCAGAGACAGAGAGAGAGAGAGAGCGAAAATTGTAGTTCTGTAAACATTGAAATTATCGAAGAAACGTGTGCTTCCTGATGTGGCGATGTTCTCGCGTGTCTGAACAGCTGAGTATTGCAAAAGGCGTCTCATATTATCGTTTCTATGACTGGAATGAGAAACTCATCCTGAATTCCAATATAATATTGCTAAAGTAGAATACGATTTCATTAATAAATTAATGAATTACTTACACTCGGCTGGTTCAGATTGATTCCGACATACTTCCATGATTTCATTTCATCATTGATTCATGTGGTCACCACAATCGCCCCATTTCGCATACTGGTGGTGATTTGGCATATTTGTATTATTACTATCATCATTCCTTCGGGTTTCAACTGGGACATAGAGCTTCAACAACACATCTCCACATTTTCCTAACTTCCGCGTTCTCCTCATCTCGGTACACGATTTCCCGTCTCATCTCTCATCTCCTCTTCACACTATCTCCTCCATGTCACCTTCGGACGAACACCCAGCTCGTCACTTCTCACTGGAATTCCAGTCGAGCAGTGATCTGCATTGAGCGCGGTGTCACTCGACGGCCTCCTCAATGTATGTCGATCCATCTCAATTTCCTCCTAAATATTTGTTGAGGAATCGGGTCTTCGTTGGTTTGTTCTCAGCCAGAGTTTCTTGTTGCTGATTCTTTCTGGTCAGCCGGCGGTCCATTCGATCTCCACTATGGAGCCAGTCAGTGAAGTGGGCAGCTGTTGACAAAAGTCTGCAGGCTGCTTGAAATCCTTCTCATGAAAGGCCAAGTTTCTGACCCGTATAGAAGAACTGACTGACTGACTGACTGACTTGACATTGGTGTTCGAAATCCGAATTCTGTTCTTTGTCCTGAGTGAGTGCAGAAGATTTCCAAACAGCTTGATGATTGAGGAAGGCGTATCTCGCCTTTCCAATCCTGGCGATAGTTCATATCTTCATCCGTTCTTCGTGTCGTAGGGCTTTTCGAAGTCAATGAAGTTAGAGCAGAGAGACGTTTGACTGCCATTCTATGCTTTGTTCGATGAGGAGGCGTAGAGTCGCGATTTGATCAGCACATGATTTGGCTTTCCTGAATCCTGCTTGTTCCGGACTGGTGGCGTTCTGCATCCAGTGCATCTCCTATTCTCTCCTGGACGATGCGACTAAGTATTTTACTTGGCGTGGACAAGAGCACGATTCCACGCCAGTTGTTGCAGAGTGAGGCATAAGTCCCCTTCCTTGGAAGCTTGACAAGGTGGCCAGTCCTTCTTCTTCCAATCGACTGGCACAATTCCTTCCTTCCAAACCTTCTCACAATAATGGCGTGAGCGCGTCGGCCGTAGTCCCTGAGTCCGTCTTCAATGTTTGCTGGTTGGAGAATTCCGTTTGGTCCTGCTGTCCTCTCGGTTGGTGTTCAGTAGCTTGATCGAACTCAGAATTCCTGATGTCGTTGGAGGATTGGTGTCCACTGACAGGCAGTTCTGTGTGTGTTGTTGATGGTGGTGGTATTTCTGGGCGAGTTGTAGGTGATGGTCGATTCAGGACTCCTTTAAAGTGATCAGCTCACTGTTTCATTTCTTTCTTTTCCGTGGTAATTAGGTTCCCTTGAACATCTCTTGTTGGCCTCATCATCTCGGTTGATCTCTTCGCGGATAGAGCCGTGGTTATCTGACGTAATGTTCTGAGGTCTCGCTGACCTGCGGTCTGCCTGTGTGCTTCAGTAGGAGGGTAGTGCGTCGTAAAATTATCCATCAGCTCTCCTAGCACTCTTCCTAACTTCTGTCTTCATTCAGTGCAGTGTAGATTGAATGTACTTTCTCCTTATGATGTCCATCTTTGCATTGTGTCATTTCAAGGAATACACTTATCATCTGAATGCATCGCTCAAGTCAGCCTATTTCACGTTATGTATAACTTGGAGACATAGAAATGTCTCATATTTGCAAAGGATGGGGACAGTCGAATTGGTGACGATATTTCACTAATCAGATGGCGAAATTTGAAGAAATACCCAACTGTTAATTAACTGTTTATGAGGATTATTGCAAATTCCAAATGGAATTGTGCCTTGTGAAACACACTTCATCAATTTTTCATACGCGATTGTACACACAAGGTGAAGGCACTTCCAAATAATCAAAGCTATCTCACCATCCACTGAGCCTCCATCTGAGGAGTTTTCAAACCATCTACATTCGTCTCAGTATACTAGAAATATGCAAGCCAAATGGAAGTAAATGCATAAATGCATCAGTTGACACAATCTAAATTCGCTTCATCAGCCGGAGAAGAGAGAATCAGTGAGTGAGTGAGTGACTGACTGACTGACTGACTGACTGACTGACTGACTGACTGAGTGACTGAGTGAGTGAGTGAGTGAGTGGATCAGCCATGTGGTAACGGAAAATCTATACAATGCATGCAATTGCAGAGATGATAATTAAGTGGAGAGAAGTGGGAATGTCTCTAGATTCAACATTGAGAGAGATTAAATCTCTGTGTTCAGTGTAGTGAACAATTTCGATCTTTTCCACTTACTGACTCACCATAGGTGACTATATCATTGAACGCTGCAGACTCAATATTCTGCAGTCATGCGTTTGGTGCGACTGACGGTGAACGGATTCATCGGTTTGTTGTGCGTATCGGTCAGACGACTGTTTGCCTTCTTCGAATCGAATCCTGCCTCATTTAGCCAGGAGTACGGTACTGATGACATTTTGTCCATTGATTGACAAGTATTCAATGCATTGAAACTGACCACAGCTTGAGAATTCCCACAGTATCTGATGTCAAGGTCTCGGAATAACGGAATAAATCCACACCAAGCCATTGAATGACTTCCCAGTAAATTAATCACTGAGAAATCTACAACTGCCACTGCGAAATTCATTTCCACGTAACCAGCAGAGCACAAAGCTATGCGGTAGGCCCAATTGTTTGTTTGTGTGACAGTCTCTGAACGTATATGCTGTCAAGATTTCTCCCAAAAATACTCAGACCGACGAGAGACAACTCAAAAGCTGGAATGTTAGATTCATTTGAATTAAGTGAGACGACTAGGAAGCACTAAAATAGAAGAAGAGGAAATACTAGTCAGGTTTGATGTAAACAGTCTGTATACTAAAATACCCATTCAAATGACCATGAACGCACTGAAAACGAGACTAAAAGAAGATAATGTCCTAAAAGACAGGACACAGTTATCCAGGAAAGAGATAACAAAAGGAGTGGAATTCCATCTAACAACAACAACAACATATTTTACGTTTAAAGGAAACATATGCCAACAAAATGAAGGGGTAGCTATGGGATCGCCCACGTCACCAATAATAGCCAATATATTCATGGTTTTGTGGGGAGAGAATGCACTTTTAGAGCATTTAGGTCATCAATAAAAATGTTGGTGGAGATATGGAGACGACACTCTAGTAATAATGAGAAAGAACCATGTTGAGATATTCTACTAGCACATAAACAGTCATGTCGACTCAATACAATTCACTATGGAAAAGGAGAATGAATTAGGGGAACTACCTATGTTAGACTGCAACATACAAAGAGTAACAGATGGTAGCATAAAAACGACAATATAGAGAAAAACTACACACTCTGGAAGATTCCTTGATTATCATTCAGCTCATTCACTCAATCACTCACTCACTCACTCACTCATTCACTCACGATGAAACGAGGATTAATACAAGATCTTGCAGATAGAATACGCAGGCTTACTACAATACCAGAGGACCAGCCCAAAGAAATAAACGCCCTATTCAAAATGTTCCTCAACAACTACCCAAAGGAATTTATCAAAGATAATATAAAAGAGGGATAAAAGAGAGTAAGACTGGAGAATGACAAGACGCAGGAAGCCAAACAAACAGTCACAAGACCATACAAAAATGGTACATCAGGGGCAATTCGAAGAAAACTCAAAAATATCGGGATTCACACGACGTTCAAACCAACCAATCTAATAAGAAATAAAATAAATCAGCTGAAATATCCCATAAAAATGATGGATAAAAACAGTGTGATTTACAAAATATCTTGTGCTGAGTATCCGACTAAATATGTGGACCAAACGTCCAGATCACTCAAACCAACAGTGAATGAACATAAACGCTTAACTAAAGGTCAGCCAACAGGAACACAAGCCTACAAGAATTTAGAAAAGCATTCATCTATAGCTGCACAAGAATGGGACAAAAACCACAATATCGATTGGAACAATGTTTGTATTCTAATAACTAATATGAACAAACGGAACGTGAAATCAATAACAGAATCTATATTCATTAACCTCCCACCCCATACATGTGACAAGGGTAACTCGGCACCACAACTGTCAACATCCTCGAATATAATTCTGAATTCACAAAACGAATGAACGAAACAACGATATATATACATGTATATATATATATATATATATATATGAGTAGAAATCATAAATGTGTGAATTAGAATACAAAACAATACCAACTGTGGTGTGAACATGGGCAGTAATTTTGCTCGAAATATTACCAAATACAAACATTATCATTGCGTGTAAACTATTGAAATATAATTATACTTTATTTGATCTATTCCACAATGCTCAAACGCTTTACTGACATTAGGTCTCTGAATACTGCCATATACCTGAACCTCGTTCGATAGATAAGCAGTCCTTCTTATTCCTAACTCACACATCAGCGACGTTTTGGAATACAACCTCGCTCAGTTATCTGGCTTGCTAGTTATCTACCTGGTCCTCAATCCATGTAAAGCGAGAACGTCGGGGGTGGGCTGGCTACCCTACACCAGATAGCCAATCGAAATGATACAGAAACTTGAACGCACGGAATACACATTAGAAATACAAGCGACATGAATAGGAAGCGTATTCTTCGCTGGAATGGAAGAAGCGAAATGACGTTGATTGGTTACAGGAACATCTCGTCCACGTCCGAAGCCTCTTCAAAATCTGCTGAAGTATTTCTAACAGTTGACACCTCCCATTTCCGAACCATATATGTGGATTATCTCGTTGATTTGTGGAAGTCGATCTATACTATATTCTCAAGTGGCAATTGCTTGTTATGACTGATTTATCCGTATGTCAATCATACACTCTCTCCATAAACTTCATGGTGTTGGATTTTGTCCAAGTACTTCCTGCACCCCTTCAGCTCACTGTTCAATCCTCTACCGTTCACGTAAATCACACCCGCGTCTCCAGGTGGAATTAACGACCAGATATTTGGTGGAATTCAGCCTCACACCGCTTGACACAATACCATAATAGAAAGCTTGTCATCTGGGAACAGTCTGATTATGGATATCACGACTGTGAGTAAATATATATTCAGATGTCGCATATGGGAACTTATCTTTCGTGCTGTCAGTCAGCATTGTTTTTAATATTATTATCATCGGCGGAAAGTGACTGAGTGTAAGTTTCCTGCAGACACTCCAAAGCTTCATGGATCAACAGTTCATCGTACGAAACTTCATCAACATCGATGTGAGTGAAGTATAAAAAATGCCAGCGTGATTCGGATTCACTTGGAAAGTCTGAGTCAATTGATGCAGATCTAGAAGTGTTTATTACAAAAACTGGGATTTAGTTAAGCTCAACCAGTCGACATGAAAGCAATGCACCGCACAACATATTCAAACGTGAGAGAGAGATGTGTGTGATTGGGAATTAGATTCAACAAGATGTGCTTATTGAAGGAGAAGTAGGTTCCGAAACGCAGATTCTCCACAATTCTCCACAGCTGTTCCCTTCGCAATGAAGACGTAAATTCTTACACATTTCCAACCTTCCGCTCACCTTCAAATTCTTGCAAATTAATGGAAACTCTAAAACATGAATAGGCTAGGGAGGAAATAATTCTGGTAGTGTTGTGAGTCATAATGAAATTTATGATCGCCCAGAGTGTGTTGAGAATCATTGGGTAGCAAAATTCTTGCTATTTCACATAATTGTTCTCTTCAGACATTCCTACTCACTGTGCATGTTGAGCATTTCCAGGTTAGAATAGGACTCGTTCGTCAATATTTCTATGGAGAAACACTGCATTCAAGTTGAAAACGCCTACCAGCTTCCATCCTACACAGTGAATCCCCACCATTGTACGGATATTCATGAATTCTATCTAACGAATCACGGAATATACACATTGGGTCATAGGATTTATTAAAACGAAAATTGCAGCGATGAAAATTTTTTTTCGACGAAGTCATCATCTAGGCTGTACATTCGTGTATTTATATCAAATGGATGGGAAAATTCCAGAATAATTTCCGGTTAAGGTTCAAATTATAAAAATTACAATTAGGAGTTAGAATGCCATAATAAACAGGGGGACGGATAAAACTCAAATAAAGTAGCGTCATAATATCTAAGATGATTGACATTGTGCAATTAGGGGTTAGAAATGTAGAAATAACAAAATAGACAGGATGTTTGGATAAGAAAGTAATGTGATGAATAATTGTTTATGCAATCAGAGATTAAATATGTAGAAATAGTAAAATGACAAAATAAACACGAATTTCGGGTATGAAAATATGTTAGCGTAAACAGGGACTAGGAAAAACTTAAAATAACATGAATAAACAGGGAGTTTAGGTGGGAAAGGCGATGGGATGGTCATTACTAAAAAAATACCTGTTTATGATGGCAGTGGCAGGGACACAGGTTGGACGTATTTCTCTTGGATACAAGGCGTGGGTTCGAGCTTTTGTATAGCTAGCGCCTCGGCTATGCTCAGATGTCTTGATTTCACTCCCTCTGATAAGTTTGATTGGATCTTGTATATTACTTTGAAGGATTTTTCGAAAGGCGCTAAATGTCCTGAATTGACCAGATGTTCTGTCACTCAACTGTATACACGCTTTTGGTCTCCTTTTACTAACCAGGCTGGGTATTGTTTACTAGCGCGTTTTTCAAGTTGGCACATGGTACGGCCAACGTACTCAGCTCCACAAGAGCAAGTAGACTGGTATATGCACTTTGAGGTGGCCCAATGCGACAGCTTGTCTTTCGCGTTCTGGCTGAACAGTTTCTTGCAGGAAAACGTCAGTCGTAGGCTCGCGGCGAAGTATGTTTCCTCAGCGATTTGGAGAGACGTTTGCGAAGGATTTCTGCTTCGATGTCACCTTCGAATTCCAGATAAGGCAGAAGCATTTTCTTTGGAACGGATTGGACTTGTTCGGAAGTCTTCGTAGATATGGGATTAGATTTGAGATTATCTCGAATCGTCAGTGTTTGGCGTTGAATTAATCCATTTCAAATTATTAGGAAATGATTTCGCTCCGACTACCAGATCACCTGTCCACCTATTAATTTCATGTGACTGTAGCTCCCTGTTTCATGTTATGCCTCAGATCGGATATGTTCGTCAACTCACTAGTGTAATCAGAATCATCCTTCGCTACTGATGAATCACCTGCATTACATCTGATAATTTATACTTCCTCACTGACAGTTTATAAATTCTGCATTTCAACCTGCGCTGGAAGATACGCTCGGATCTTGCATTGTTGAAGCGTGATGCACACTGTTGTGTATACTGAGCCTCATGCTACTTCCGTGTCGAGAGTTCTATCAATGTTTGTTAGACGAAATGGTACACCACAACCTGATGCTCTCAATAACACGCTAGTCTCATTTGACTGTCAGCGTATTTCTCTGAGACATCGATCACCAACTCCTTCCTACTAATAGCTGGCAATTTCAATTCTCCTACAATTCATGTCTTCTCGATTCACTGAAGCGGAATTGAGACTCGGGAATCCCTTACTATTCAGCTCTCCAATTTGACAATTGTTCCTGTAAAATGTTTGAATTTTGTTCTTATAGCGTTCTTTCGGTTTTTGACTGCAGCACGGGTCGTCTAAACATAGACGCCGTACTCGTGATTTCCGATTTGGACGCCACTCGAGATCTTGGGACGCGACCACACTCACCGTTCGCCTGAGGCTTTGTTCCACCAATCTTCATCTCTCTCGGTATATACACATATATGTCAAGAAGTATCAGTATTGTGTTTCTATCTGTTGCATCCAACACATTTCACAACTTGGTTGAATTACAACAAATCCTAATATCTCGCTGCTATTCTTCTATCCATTGTGATTTGTGCAGAAATAGTACCGGAATCTTTGATTTCTTTTCCCAGCATAATAATCTCCACCTGTTGAGACGAAGAAATTTCACAAGGATTGTATGATAATAATCCACTACAGCGGTAAAACTAGTGGAATTTATTTATTTTTTTTCCGATTCCTTCTTTCAAGCTCTCTGTGACTGAGCGTTACTCTTTGACAATTCTATCAAGATAAAGAATGTTTGGATGTACGATAATGTAATATTTATTCCATTTATTCTGGTGGTTAGATGAGAGCAGTCAACAGAATACATTTTTCATCATAATCAATTCTATTCAAGTTCTCATTGAGTAGTTCCACAGTCATTGGACACCGGTTGCAAAGTAGGCATATGTTAACCTAATTCCTCACAAATTTCAACAAAACTGAAATAATTCACTACAACTCGTCCAAACCTCTACTTCGTGTATAGGTTATTGTGTGTCTTTCACTCCTGTATATAATATCGACTCATATTTCAAATGTCGTTTAGTTCACTAATACATTATTGATTATTTTAGTGAAGCCCACTTTTTGTGCATATTCAATGATCTATGCTGCTATAACTGCATAAATATGCTTATATAGACTGAGTTGAATGGACTTACATACTGACAGATAGATAAATAAAAAAATATAGAAAAATTTAATTCTATTTATTTACCATTAGTTTCATTTTTGTTGGAGTAAAGTTTATTCTCTGAAGAGAACGAAACAAGAAAAAACAGAGAAAGGAAATCATTTTGCATAGTTGATTATCTTATAATCAGTATTCATATTAGCAAAGGCATTACTACATTCAGTCATCTACTCAACTAGCTCATCACGGAATACACAATCGATTTCAACCCTAAAAAGCTGAAATGTCGGATCCCTTTGCTCCAAAGGTAAACTAACTGTCAGTTTACTCTGTTTCATTGTTATGTTTCATTACTCTTTCACATTTTATTCGTAAGCTGTTGGATCATGCGGCTTCTCATTCAATGTGGTAGTGATATCAGCACTTGTCTATGTCTTCACACTGCAATATTGATTTTCTTTCTGGCTACAAATGCGAAACAACTCACCCTACTGTCAATCGATAGATGAAGCAAAGCGATGCTTAAATCATCATTCTACCAGGCAAATGTGAATGTAACACACTACAAGTTTATTAGATTTTTATGCAAGGTGTGATGCTACCTCTTTATTGTCAGTCTTCCGACACACCAATATAAGGCATTATTCACATATTTTACTAACCAACCGTAAACAACTGACTGTATTGTGGTGAAAACTCAGGTTTTTCATACACACCTAGTTTGGCCCAATTTTGCCTTTCACCTTGAAACAACTATTTACGAGCTACCGCACCCTGGTGGGAGCCCTCTTTTCTTCACTCCGTGTGGATCGCTTGATTCCTGTTGCATGTCAATACTTTTACTGCATCACTCGATCACTTACCGCGCTTTCAAAGTCATTCTACTGTATACACACAGAGTTACTGTCTAGCAGTTCGACTGTTGTTTGAGATGGTGAAAGCGCTCTCATCGATGTCCAGCTTTTCTTTTGTCTTTGTGAAGCGGACATGTTATTCTGGCTGATGATGTTGTTGACGTGCGATTAGGACAGATTAGACAGCGCACCAAGATAATGTTCGATCATAATCCATCAGGTTGCACTTCCGGCCATAACAAGCTTTTCTCTTTCTGCCATATAACACCAGAAGCACTCCACTAATCCAACACTATCACTACTCTGGCTCATCACTACTTGATTGTCAGAATGTGGCTCGAATTCAGGGAGCCACAGGTGGTTTTCGTTGTGACAGTATATGAGTTTCATACATTGTGTGATGGCTGATGATACCAGCCAATTGTCCAGGCTGAAGTAGATTTGCCTTGATCCTGCTGGTTAAGCCAGTCAACCAGTGATATACTCACACGAACAGATATCAATAATTTAAATATTTTTCCAACAAATACTTGTTCGAAATTACTGTCCTTGTCAAACACTTTGATGCAACAATAAAACGACGAAAACAGTTTGAGAAGATAGAGCTGTGAGTAATTGGGAATTAGATTCAACAACGTGTGCTTATTGAAGGAGAAGTAAGTTCCGAAATGCAGAGTCTCCACAATTCTCCACAAAAATTCCCTCGTTAATGAAGATACAAATTCTTACACATTTCCAACATTCCGCTCACCTTCAAATTCTTGCAAATTAATGGAAACTGTAAAACATGAATAGGCTAGGAAGAAAGTAATTCTGGTAGTGTTGTGAGTCATAATGAAATCTTATGTTCGCCCACAGTGTGATGAGAAGAAGAGATTCAGTTGATCAGATGCGTTGGTAAGTCTTAAATGGATTTAACCGCCTTCCCCAAAGAGATCCTACAACACAAATATACGTAGCTCAGTCTAGAAATCCCTACAGCTTTCGTCATTAAAGCAAAACTGATGTCCGTCATTTACAGGCGCTGCGATGATGCTTGCGTGTTAGGTGAAAAATTCAGTCTTGCCTTCCTCCTGTCGGAATGCGTCTGAACTCATTTAGAAAATTATCCAGTTGAAGTGATAACTTTCACTGATTTTACCTAAGTATACTTAAATGCAGTGCATAAAGAGTAGATCAAAATAAGCGTGAATATTTACTGGCTTTCCTTCGTATTTGGCTCTGCCTTGCTCAGGTAATGTCAGAAAAACATTAACCATCAAATGTATGTAGCTTTCCAATATATTGTGCATCCATTAGCTCACCTGCTCATGCAAGTTACATCGTCTTGTGCAATAAGTCAATTCACAAACACATCTGACGACTCTAAGCATCCACACAACTAGAATCTCTCAGCACTTCCACTGAAACCCAAATATGTCGTCCATCTTTCATCTCTATATTACTTCACCTGTTCTAATTTGAGATGATTGGTTCAAGAGCATTTCAACTCACCCAGTGATTCCCTTAGTGCTCATCAATTCAACAGTGAGTTTAATTTGCATAAACTCTCCATCATATTCCTTCATCACTTCATGTGATTGAATCCCGCTCGTTCAAAAAGTGCCTACATCTCTGCTGTGTGTGTGTGTGTGTGAAGAAATCTCGTCCAGTGAACTTATTCGTATCTCAATCTCCTCTCAATTATATGGGGTTTCGATGTTTTCCCACACTCACCATCAATTCACTTCATTAGATTTTGTCCACCAAGCACACTATGAAATTGTGTAGCAAATATTATCAGATATTCTCGATATCCATGTTGTCCTTAAATTTATCTCTATTCTTATTTCTGTATTTCTACTTGAAAGCACTTATCTTCACTCAGAATAAGCGTTCTTGGTTCACACTGATATCTATCTACTCAAGCGTGTTATATTTAGGTAACCTCACGAGTACTTCTGATTACGTTTCTCATATTACTGAGATAGACATTCAGTCACACTGATTGGTTTTCGGTCACCGCGTTGACGTTTTTAAGAAATCTCCTGTTTCAAATTGTTACAGTCACATGTGAGTGAGAATTGGACATTGCAGTCGAGTAGAATTTTATACTAGGCTGCTAATTCAACATAACGCTTAGTGGTAGATATAGCGTTGGCGTTTACTTAATGTTGACTGTCTGTAGTGCACACACTTCTCGGTGAAAAAGACATCACACATATTAAGTGATGCATGATCAAGTTGTCAGTGAAGTGTTTTGTCAACTTGTTACGCGAATCGGTGAATACAAGACCTGATCAATTCACCTACTCCTCTGGATTGATTTCGATGATAGTTAAAGTGTGTGCGTGTGTGTGTGCATGCGTGTGAATAGTCTGAAAGACATCAGTGCCGACTGACAAATCTCAATTATCTATTTCAATCCAACACAATGCAGGACACTGATTTTACAAACGCCTCAAGTGAACAACAATGAACAGGCAATCACTCATTCATTTTATCAGCTCTGTGGTGGTATATTTCGGTCATCACTACAAAGATGTAGTTCTGAGTAGAGAGGAGATGACACTTTCCCATTGACAGAAATAGTTTATTGGAAAGAAGCTTTGAGTTGAATTCCAGAAACTTGATCACAAATATCTAAATTGTTAATGTTCAACACTTCCTCTTTCACAAGAAGCTGCAAGTTGGTTCGTAGTCGGAATAGTTGAAGTGTAACATGATGTTTACTCTCATCATTTGATTCAACTATCAAGAGAGAGTGAGAGAACGTTTAGAAATAAATGAAATCGATGAGTCTTTGCCCGAATGATATAATGGAGGTAGATGATTTTGTTCGATGTCAGTGGAATGTAGATTTGGAAGTTAAAAACAACAAAATCAGCAAAAGCAAAAACAACATGGTTGATGGGTTTATCACCACGTCTTAGACAGCTGTGAACTCATACATGATGAGCTGAATTATCACACTACATTTATTTCATTGGGATGTTACTCGAATTCGCTTGTGTTGCTCTTGCATTTCTCTCCTCCCCTCTCCGTCCATTGTCATCTTCATCTTGATTTCTAGGTTTGCGTAGTCTCATCTTGGATGGTGATGCTGATTTTTAGGAATACATTTATCGTCTATATGCATTTCTTAAGGCAGCATACTTCATGTTATGTATAACTTGGAGACAAAAGTATATCTTATATTTGCATGGGATGGGGACATTCAAATCGGTGATGATATTTCAGTAATCGAACTAAAATTTATCGAATTTTTTATAAATTGTGCAGTATGAATTATGCATAAATCAAGTGGAATTGAGTTCTGCCAAACACTCGTCATCAATCAATCACACTCGATTCTGCAACCAGGTGGAGGCAGTTTCAATATGTGGAAGCTGTCTCATCAACCACCTAGCCTAGCCCAGCTCAGTAGTTTTGAAACCATTCACATTCATCTCAGTACAGCACAAAAGTATAAGCCACCATGAAAATTATTACAATAGTGCATCAGTTCACTCATCCTTAATGTCGACTATTATTTCACATCTCTATACCCTCTTACAACGCATGGAATCCATCCAGAAGTCACGCTTATCTTATACGCAAGCATCGACTATGGAAAGAAAATGCTCTCTTACGCATATCTGTTATATGATATGGAAACTACATGATTTGTCCTCGTTTAGGATATCTTTATTCTTGAAATTCTGTTTATCGGTCATTTGAAGAAAACCATGCTTCGAATACCAAAATGAGTTTTTGACTTGTACATCTTAATAAGAGATAGTAAACGACATATTTGAAGTGTAATATGAAAGGATCATACTTGACTATGTTATATTTAGGATAATGCCAGATGGTACAATATTCAGTTTGAATACTATTATTCTTATTTTTCCTTTCCTTGATGTTCAAAAATCTGCATGCAGTTTACGAAAGTGCCTATTTTTGACCCCTAATGAGAAATACTTAAAAGCATTATATTTTATTCTGTATTATAGCGTGAATGTATAAGTATTCATATTGGTCAGGCCGGAGTTCAAATGGGAAATGCCTGCTGGGAACTGTATTGTTTAGAACATGGAATACCGACAGACGGTGACATGAAGAAAAATAATAGACTTCTAGTTCCTAATGATGATTCATGTGCAACATTCTTTAGTGAAACCTTGAATGGAAAATATGTTCCGCGAGCTGTTTTTATCGATTTGGAGCCAAGTGTCATAGGTAAGGCTTTGTGATAATGGACTGTCGTGTTTTTGATTAGTTAATTAAGTGTCTAAGGACTTCTACAATTGTACACTCTGGTTAGTTTGCAGATATTTGGATCCATTAAAAACTAAAAGAAAAGACAAAAGTCGTAAGAAACATTTTCCTTCATTGTAATCTTCTCATCAATGATCATTCAAAGTCCTGTAGATCAAACTCAACCCATTCATTCCGGTTACTTTGATTCAAATTAACACACGACAGTTTTTGAAACTACTATATATTTTCAAATAAGTACCCGAGAATATCTACAAAGTGTTTATTGATCCTAATCAAAATAGTCAACAGAAAGAGATAACAGCAGATTATTCGAAGAAGCTGACCACTCTTTGTTTCTTCAACACTGGAAGAATTATAGTGGACGCGTCTGTTGTTGTGTGCGTCGTAAAATTATACATCAGCTCTCCTAGCACTCTTCCTAACTTCTGTCTTTATTCAGTGCATTGTGCATTGTATTAAGCTTCTCCTTCTCTTGTCCATCTTCGCATTGTGTCATTTCAAGGAATACACTTATCATCTGAATGCATCGCTCAAGTCAGCCTATTTCACGTTATGTATAACTTGGAGACATAGAAATGTCTCATATTTGCAAAGGATGGGGACAGTCGAATTGGTGACGATATTTCACTAATCAGATGGCGAAATTTGAAGAAATACCCAACTGTTAATTAACTGTTTATGAGGATTATTGCAAATTCCAAATGGAATTGTGCCTTGTGAAACACACTTCATCAATTTTTCATACGCGATTGTACACACAAGGTGAAGGCACTTCCAAATAATCAAAGCTATCTCACCATCCACTGAGCCTCCATCTGAGGAGTTTTCAAACCATCTACATTCGTCTCAGTATACTAGAAATATGCAAGCCAAATGGAAGTAAATGCATAAATGCATCAGTTGACACAATCTAAATTCGCTTCATCAGCCGGAGAAGAGAGAATCAGTGAGTGAGTGACTGACTGACTGACAGACTGACTTACTCATTGACTGAGTGAGTGAGTGTGTGAGTGAGTGAGTGGATCAGCCATGTGGTAACGGAAAATCTATACAATGCATGCAATTGCAGAGATGATAATTAAGTGGAGAGAAGTGGGAATGTCTCTAGATTCAACATTGAGAGAGATTAAATCTCTGTGTTCAGTGTAGTGAACAATTTCGATCTTTTCCACTTACTGACTCACCATAGGTGACTATATCATTGAACGCTGCAGACTCAATATTCTGCAGTCATGCGTTTGGTGCGACTGACGGTGAACGGATTCATCGGTTTGTTGTGCGTATCGGTCAGACGACTGTTTGCCTTCTTCGAATCGAATCCTGCCTCATTTAGCCAGGAGTACGGTACTGATGACATTTTGTCCATTGATTGACAAGTATTCAATGCATTGAAACTGACCACAGCTTGAGAATTCCCACAGTATCTGATGTCAAGGTCTCGGAATAACGGAATAAATCCACACCAAGCCATTGAATGACTTCCCAGTAAATTAATCACTGAGAAATCTACAACTGCCACTGCGAAATTCATTTCCACGTAACCAGCAGAGCACAAAGCTATGCGGTAGGCCCAATTGTTTGTTTGTGTGACAGTCTCTGAACGTATATGCTGTCAAGATTTCTCCCAAAAATACTCAGACCGACGAGAGACAACTCAAAAGCTGGAATGTTAGATTCATTTGAATTAAGTGAGACGACTAGGAAGCACTAAAATAGAAGAAGAGGAAATACTAGTCAGGTTTGATGTAAACAGTCTGTATACTAAAATACCCATTCAAATGACCATGAACGCACTGAAAACGAGACTAAAAGAAGATAATGTCCTAAAAGACAGGACACAGTTATCCAGGAAAGAGATAACAAAAGGAGTGGAATTCCATCTAACAACAACAACAACATATTTTACGTTTAAAGGAAACATATGCCAACAAAATGAAGGGGTAGCTATGGGATCGCCCACGTCACCAATAATAGCCAATATATTCATGGTTTTGTGGGGAGAGAATGCACTTTTAGAGCATTTAGGTCATCAATAAAAATGTTGGTGGAGATATGGAGACGACACTCTAGTAATAATGAGAAAGAACCATGTTGAGATATTCTACTAGCACATAAACAGTCATGTCGACTCAATACAATTCACTATGGAAAAGGAGAATGAATTAGGGAACTACCTATGTTAGACTGCAACATACAAAGAGTAACAGATGGTAGCATAAAAACGACAATATAGAGAAAAACTACACACTCTGGAAGATTCCTTGATTATCATTCAGCTCATTCACTCAATCACTCACTCACTCACTCACTCATTCACTCACGATGAAACGAGGATTAATACAAGATCTTGCAGATAGAATACGCAGGCTTACTACAATACCAGAGGACCAGCCCAAAGAAATAAACGCCCTATTCAAAATGTTCCTCAACAACTACCCAAAGGAATTTATCAAAGATAATATAAAAGAGGGATAAAAGAGAGTAAGACTGGAGAATGACAAGACGCAGGAAGCCAAACAAACAGTCACAAGACCATACAAAAATGGTACATCAGGGGCAATTCGAAGAAAACTCAAAAATATCGGGATTCACACGACGTTCAAACCAACCAATCTAATAAGAAATAAAATAAATCAGCTGAAATATCCCATAAAAATGATGGATAAAAACAGTGTGATTTACAAAATATCTTGTGCTGAGTATCCGACTAAATATGTGGACCAAACGTCCAGATCACTCAAACCAACAGTGAATGAACATAAACGCCTAACTAAAGGTCAGCCAACAGGAACACAAGCCTACAAGAATTTAGAAAAGCATTCATCTATAGCTGCACAAGAATGGGACAAATACCACAATTTGAATAAGGCATTAAGAAGACAAATTTCGCGAGATGTTATCTTTATTTCGTAGTCTCTTCACAACCTCTTAACAACTAACATGGTTGACAATGATAAAATAAAGTTCGTGAAAATTACTCAGTTAAATAAAAACAAGGGTACATACTAATTAATGACCAATCATATGTAGATAGGTCATTTAGTCAAGGGTAGGCGAAGATTGAAGTCTATTGATTTTTGTACACACAGTTTAGGCTGTATGTGATTAATCCATGTGTGTGCTTCCATCACCTTGAATAACCAACGTTGAATTAGAGTTATGTGAAATAATTGTGAAACAGCCATCAATATTGATTTTGTGACCAGACATTAATAAGTGTTTTGCAATGGAAGATGCTGGATTTCTATTAAGATTAATCGCGTTAGGATTTTCGATATGATTTAGTAGCCATTTTGGAACATGTTCTTTTCGACGACACTGGAACATTCCTTTAGGTCTGCGCATATAGGTGTCACCGCAGCTGCAGGTGAACTTGTAGATACAGCGTAAATGAATTAGAGTCCTCAGAATTTCGTCCTTTAATCGTAGGTACAGGGATCGAAGATGTTCGGCAGGTGAGAAAAAGAGATGTGGTGGCGTACAATGTGTGTTTGATGGCTGACCGAAGTCTTTGAGCTAGCTGTCAACTGCATAATCTGGTCAAACTTGAATGGTAGGTTAATAAAGATAGCTTTCTTTGGTACAAAAGCTGTCTTTTCGAGATATGGTGTGACAAGTGATAAAGTTTTCCGGATAACCATTAGCTAATAGAACTGAATGTATATGTCAAAACTCATCCATCAATGCGTCACTCGTGCATATTTTTCGGGCCCTTGAGAACAAACATTTCCCTAGGGAACGTTTATACTGGATAGGAACAAAACTGGTAAAATGAAGATATTGTCCACTCCATGTCTGTTTACGAAAAATAGAGCGCTGAATCCTTCCATCATCTCTCCTAGTCATAGAAATATCCAGGAAACCGAGTTTGTTATTCGATTCTAGTTCGGAAGTCACTCGAATATTTGGATGAATTGGATGATTAAATAGGGTAATAAAGTTTTCAATAGATCTACTATTATCCTCAGTAATAATAGTATCATCTACATAGCGTTTTTACAGCATAAATTCTCCAAGCATACCTTTCATTTCTTTCTCTAATTTCAACATAACTATATCTGCTAACAGGGACCCCAGAGGGCTCCCAACACAACACCATCGATTTGTTTGTATGCCTTTTCTTGGAATGTGAATCGAATATTTTCTGTACACATTAAGATAATGTCTTTGACGTAAGCTAATGGAATAGGTAAGTTTATCCCATTGCTTGTGATGTAACCGCAAATGAAATCAACAGTTTCATGAAGGGGAACATTGGTGAATAAAGATTCCATGTCAATTGAACACATAACCTTTTCCTTAATGTTCAAGGTGTCTGGCATTTCTGTAAGATCAAATGAACTTTTTACAAAATGATGTGATAATGAGTCTCTTACAGGCATAAGGACCTCTGTAATCCATTTGGCGATTTTATGGTAAGGAGAATTCGACATGTCTAAGATGGGTCTCAGTGGGTTCCCAGTTTTGTGGATCTTCGGAAGGCCATAAAGCTGAGGAGTATGTGACCCAACTGCTTCAAGTTGTTTATAAAGGTTTTCATTTACAAAACCATGCATCAGTAAAATCTGAAGCTGACGATTGATCTGCTTTTCCACAAGCTGCACATTATCAGTAGCATTGTCCACCAGAAATTTGGACTGATCTTAGAGGATATCATTCATTTTACTTTGATAATCCGATTTCTTCGTAATGACAAGGCCTTCTGACTTATCAGGTTTAAAGATCACAAGATTATCTTTTTCGATGAATTCCTTAAGTGCGGCGTGGTGTTCTTTACATAAACCATTTTTCTGGTGTATTCTAGCATTCAGAAATTGATGAGAAATGTCCACCAGTTTAGCTGTAAACCAGACCAGATAATCTCTACTAGAAGGAGTCAAATCAGAGATTTGATCATAGAGGTTTTCATACTGTGACTGGACTTCCATTTTGTTAATTTTCATGCGAATAGTTTTCTACTTCAATCCATAAGACAATGCTTCCAAATGTAGTTGGGATAGAGTGCAAGTAGATAACTTAATTATATGTTTGTGGATATCTTGAGAAAATTCCAAAATATGATTCGGGTCTTTCAAAGATTTTGTTAATATTTGTTCGGTGGAACTTATGGTCTTTTTTACCATATCATTGAAAAATACCGTCAATTAAATTCGACATACTAAAGATAAATTATCCAAAACAAGAAATAGTCTTTGGTGTGTTCCAATAAAATTCGAAAGTTTCTCATTAAGAGAATAAAAGACAGATTCTGCGAAAAAAATTTTCTTTATCGACGAAATCATCTTCAGAGGCTGTACAGTCGTATTTATACTTAGAAAAATGCATAGTGGTCTATTACTGAGTAATAGGGGGTGATATAATAATAAAGTGCAAAAACAGAACCTGCCACTGCGCCCAATCTTTGACATGAAAAATTCCCCATATCATGCTACTGCCAAATGGCTCACAGAAATCCTCCTACCTATCAGAACTATCCTCTGCAAGCATAGTGTTTCTGATTCGTTTGAACTCGTCGACTCAATAAATGATGCTAATGTATCCGGGAAGAAAATGATATCTATGGATGTTACTTCGCTTTTCACCAACGTTCCCCTCACTGAAACTATCTGATTTATATGCAAATTCATTGAGGATAATAATGTGGACGTATGTGTTCCGATCCACTACTTAAAGGAACTACTTTTGAGGTGCACTCTGAATGTCCAATTCAAGTTCAACAATACGATTTATAGACAAAGAGATGGGGTAGCAATGGAATCACCATTGGGTCCTTTACTTGCAGACTGCTTCTTGGCCAGTTTGGAGAATAGTATTTTACGGCCTACTATCGACAGTTTCCATCTGTACTTAAGATACATGGATGATACTTTCATCATATGTGACGACAATACTGACATCGAATTGGTAACTAAGGAGTTCAACAGCTGCCATCATGCCATCAAATTCACGTTGGAATCAGAGATTAACTCGGAATTCCACTTTTTGGATGTTTTTCTAAAGAGGAGATCTGATGGCTCTCTTCAAAGATCGATCTACAGGAAACCAACATAGAATGGTCAGTACACAAATTTCCATAGCTGGGTCCCTTTAAGAAGCAACAGAAATTTGATCCATTCCTTATCCTCAAGAATAAGGAGTGATACAATCGATGGGGAATTGGAGCGACTCAGGCAAGTTCTCATAGAGAATGGATATCCTCCAAGATTTATCGAGAAAAACATGAAGTTAAGAGAAAAGCCTGAAAGAATTCAGACTGTGCCGAAGAAACTGCTCTTTATGAGTGTTGAATTTAAAGGTGATACTGCAGCCGAGATCTTGAAGAATCGCTTACGCAGATCATTGAGGAAAGCCTTCTTTATGGCTGAACTACGTATCAATTTCTACAGCCGACAAATGATCAACGGATGTGTCAAGGATAAACTGCCGCCTTGAGCCACCTCAATGTGTGTTTATAAATTCACATGCTCGTGTGGAGCAAGTTATATTGGCCGCACAAAACGCACGCTTTCCAAACGCATCTCTGAACATTATCCGGCATGGTTAGCAAAGGGACAATACAAGACAATTACTAGCTCAATTCTCGAGCATTTGGTGAACTCAGGCCACATAGCTCCACCAGAGTCATCTTTCAACATCATCTACAAAGTGAAGCCAAACTGTACAAAGGGCGTCAGGTTCCGGCTTTTGTGTATGGCGGAGGCGCTGGCAGTACATCAATACAACCCTGATCTCTGTATACAGAAAAAGTTTGTCCAGTCTCTTATTCTACCTTGGTCTTAACCGCTTCACTTATCGTTCCCTGTAAAATATTTTTGATTTTGTTCTTAATCTTTAATTTTACTTTTAGTTTGCTTTTGCTTTAATAATTAATTCACTATTATCACACCTTCTTCACACTTGTTAAATTGACACTCTAATAACTTTATTCTCACATAAGAGCAATTTTAACCTTTTCTAAATTCTATCTTTGTTCCGTCGAGTACCATGTAATTTACAACTTTTAAATTTCACCTCTAAAGCCACTTATGATTAATTAGATCAATTATGTCACCCCCTATTACTCAGTAATAGACCACTATGCATTTTTCTAAGTATAAATACGACTGTACAGCCTCTGAAGATGATTTCGGCGATAAAGAAAATTTTCTTCGCTGAATCTGTCTTTTAATCTCTTCATGACTCAATAGGTATTTTCCGTGGTTTCTCATTAACTTCATCAATTGCTCACTCACCAAGATGCTGAAGGTTGGAGAGTGAAGACTTTGAATTATTCCGAAGAAGTGATTTGTAAAA
The DNA here is from genome assembly GCA_944472135.2 of Trichobilharzia regenti. Lineage (NCBI taxonomy): Eukaryota > Metazoa > Platyhelminthes > Trematoda > Strigeidida > Schistosomatidae > Trichobilharzia > Trichobilharzia regenti. The sequence continues at coordinate 23,385,070 of OX235267.1, forward strand.
TGAAAAAAGGATATCGATTGGAACAATGTTTGTATTCTAAAAACTAATATGAACAAACGGAACGTGAATTAATAACAGAATCTATATCCATTAACCTCACACCCCATACATGTGACAAGGGTGACTCGGCACCACAACTGTCAACATCCTCGAATATAATTCTGAATTCACAAAACGAATGAACGAAACAACGATATATATACATGTATATATATATATATATATGAGTAGAAATCATAAATGTGTGAATTAGAATACAAAACAATACCAACTGTGGTGTGAACATGGGCAGTAATTTTGCTCGAAATATTACCAAATACAAACATTATCATTGCGTGTAAACTATTGAAATATAATTATACTTTATTTGATCTATTCCACAATGCTCAAACGCTTTACTGACATTAGGTCTCTGAATACTGCCATATACCTGAACCTCGTTCGATAGATAAGCAGTCCTTCTTATTCCTAACTCACACATCAGCGACGTTTTGGAATACAACCTCGCTCAGTTATCTGGCTTGCTAGTTATCTACCTGGTCCTCAATCCATGTAAAGCGAGAACGTCGGGGGTGGGCTGGCTACCCTACACCAGATAGCCAATCGAAATGATACAGAAACTTGAACGCACGGAATACACATTAGAAATACAAGCGACATGAATAGGAAGCGTATTCTTCGCTGGAATGGAAGAAGCGAAATGACGTTGATTGGTTACAGGAACATCTCGTCCACGTCCGTAGCCTCTTCAAAATCTGCTGAAGTATTTCTAACAGTTGACACCTCCCATTTCCGAACCATATATGTGGATTATCTCGTTGATTTGTGGAAGTCGATCTATACTATATTCTCAAGTGGCAATTGCTTGTTATGACTGATTTATCCGTATGTCAATCATATGCTCTCTCCATAAACTTCATGGTGTTGGATTTTGTCCAAGTACTTCCTGCACCCCTTCAGCTCACTGTTCAATCCTCTACCGTTCACGTAAATCACACCCGCGTCTCCAGGTGGAATTAACGACCAGATATTTGGTGGAATTCAGCCTCACACCGCTTGACACAATACCATAATAGAAAGCTTGTCATCTGGGAACAGTCTGATTATGGATATCACGACTGTGAGTAAATATACATTCAGATGTCGCATATGGGAACTTATCTTTCGTGCTGTCAGTCAGCATTGTTTTTAATATTATTATCATCGGCGGAAAGTGACTGAGTGTAAGTTTCCTGCAGACACTCCAAAGCTTCATGGATCAACAGTTCATCGTACGAAACTTCATCAACATCGATGTGAGTGAAGTATAAAAAATGCCAGCGTGATTCGGATTCACTTGGAAAGTCTGAGTCAATTGATGCAGATCTAGAAGTGTTTATTACAAAAACTGGGATTTAGTTAAGCTCAACCAGTCGACATGAAAGCAATGCACCGCACAACATATTCAAACGTGAGAGAGAGATGTGTGTGATTGGGAATTAGATTCAACAAGATGTGCTTATTGAAGGAGAAGTAGGTTCCGAAACGCAGATTCTCCACAATTCTCCACAGCTGTTCCCTTCGCAATGAAGACGTAAATTCTTACACATTTCCAACCTTCTGCTCACCTTCAAATTCTTGCAAATTAATGGAAACTCTAAAACATGAATAGGCTAGGGAGGAAATAATTCTGGTAGTGTTGTGAGTCATAATGAAATCTTATGTTCGCCCACAGTGTGATGAGAATAATTGGATAGCGACATTCGAGCAAATTTACAGTATCGCGGTGGTCAGCCTTTCCTACTCACTGTGCATTTTGAGCATTTCCAGGTTCGAATATAACTCATTCGTCAATATTTCGATGGAGAAACACTGCATTCAGGTTGAAAACGCCTACCATCTTCCATCCTACAAAGTGATTTCCCACTGTAGTACGGATATTCATGAATTCTATCTAACGAATCACGGAATATACACATTGGGTCATAGGATTTATTAAAACGAAAATTGCAGCGATGAAAATTTTTTTTCGACGAAGTCATCATCTAGGCTGTACATTCGTGTATTTATATCAAATGGATGGGAAAATTCCAGAATAATTTCCGGTTAAGGTTCAAATTTATAAAAATTACAATTAGGAGTTAGAATGCCATAATAAACAGGGGGACGGATAAAACTCAAATAAAGTAGCGTCATAATATCTAAGATGATTGACATTGTGCAATTAGGGGTTAGAAATGTAGAAATAACAAAATAGACAGGATGTTTGGATAAGAAAGTAATGTGATGAATAATTGTTTATGCAATCAGAGATTAAATATGTAGAAATAGTAAAATGACAAAATAAACACGAATTTCGGGTATGAAAATATGTTAGCGTAAACAGGGACTAGGAAAAACTTAAAATAACATGAATAAACAGGGAGTTTAGGTGGGAAAGGCGATGGGATGGTCATTACTAAAAAAATACCTGTTTATGATGGCAGTGGCAGGGACACAGGTTGGACGTATTTCTCTTGGATACAAGGCGTGGGTTCGAGCTTTTGTATAGCTAGCGCCTCGGCTATGCTCAGATGTCTTGATTTCACTCCCTCTGATAAGTTTGATTGGATCTTGTATATTACTTTGAAGGATTTTTCGAAAGGCGCTAAATGTCCTGAATTGACCAGATGTTCTGTCACTCAACTGTATACACGCTTTTGGTCTCCTTTTACTAACCAGGCTGGGTATTGTTTACTAGCGCGTTTTTCAAGTTGGCACATGGTACGGCCAACGTACTCAGCTCCACAAGAGCAAGTAGACTGGTATATGCACTTTGAGGTGGCCCAATGCGACAGCTTGTCTTTCGCGTTCTGGCTGAACAGTTTCTTGCAGGAAAACGTCAGTCGTAGGCTCGCGGCGAAGTATGTTTTCCTCAGCGATTTGGAGAGACGTTTGCGAAGGATTTCTGCTTCGATGTCACCTTCGAATTCCAGATAAGGCAGAAGCATTTTCTTTGGAACGGATTGGACTTGTTCGGAAGTCTTCGTAGATATGGGATTAGATTTGAGATTATCTCGAATCGTCAGTGTTTGGCGTTGAATTAATCCATTTCAAATTATTAGGAAATGATTTCGCTCCGACTACCAGATCACCTGTCCACCTATTAATTTCATGTGACTGTAGCTCCCTGTTTCATGTTATGCCTCAGATCGGATATGTTCGTCAACTCACTAGTGTAATCAGAATCATCCTTCGCTACTGATGAATCACCTGCATTACATCTGATAATTTATACTTCCTCACTGACAGTTTATAAATTCTGCATTTCAACCTGCGCTGGAAGATACGCTCGCATCTTGCATTGTTGAAGCGTGATGCACACTGTTGTGTATACTGAGCCTCATGCTACTTCCGTGTCGAGAGTTCTATCAATGTTTGTTAGACGAAATGGTACACCACAACCTGATGCTCTCAATAACACGCTAGTCTCATTTGACTGTCAGCGTATTTCTCTGAGACATCGATCACCAACTCCTTCCTACTAATAGCTGGCAATTTCAATTCTCCTACAATTCATGTCTTCTCGATTCACTGAAGCGGAATTGAGACTCGGGAATCCCTTACTATTCAGCTCTCCAATTTGACAATTGTTCCTGTAAAATGTTTGAATTTTGTTCTTATAGCGTTCTTTCGGTTTTTGACTGCAGCACGGGTCGTCTAAACATAGACGCCGTACTCGTGATTTCCGATTTGGACGCCACTCGAGATCTTGGGACGCGACCACACTCACCGTTCGCCTGAGGCTTTGTTCCACCAATCTTCATCTCTCTCGGTATATACACATATATGTCAAGAAGTATCAGTATTGTGTTTCTATCTGTTGCATCCAACACATTTCACAACTTGGTTGAATTACAACAAATCCTAATATCTCGCTGCTATTCTTCTATCCATTGTGATTTGTGCAGAAATAGTACCGGAATCTTTGATTTCTTTTCCCAGCATAATAATCTCCACCTGTTGAGACGAAGAAATTTCACAAGGATTGTATGATAATAATCCACTACAGCGGTAAAACTAGTGGAATTTATTTATTTTTTTTCCGATTCCTTCTTTCAAGCTCTCTGTGACTGAGCGTTACTCTTTGACAATTCTATCAAGATAAAGAATGTTTGGATGTACGATAATGTAATATTTATTCCATTTATTCTGGTGGTTAGATGAGAGCAGTCAACAGAATACATTTTTCATCATAATCAATTCTATTCAAGTTCTCATTGAGTAGTTCCACAGTCATTGGACACCGGTTGCAAAGTAGGCATATGTTAACCTAATTCCTCACAAATTTCAACAAAACTGAAATAATTCACTACAACTCGTCCAAACCTCTACTTCGTGTATAGGTTATTGTGTGTCTTTCACTCCTGTATATAATATCGACTCATATTTCAAATGTCGTTTAGTTCACTAATACATTATTGATTATTTTAGTGAAGCCCACTTTTTGTGCATATTCAATGATCTATGCTGCTATAACTGCATAAATATGCTTATATAGACTGAGTTGAATGGACTTACATACTGACAGATAGATAAATAAAAAAATATAGAAAAATTTAATTCTATTTATTTACCATTAGTTTCATTTTTGTTGGAGTAAAGTTTATTCTCTGAAGAGAACGAAACAAGAAAAAACAGAGAAAGGAAATCATTTTGCATAGTTGATTATCTTATAATCAGTATTCATATTAGCAAAGGCATTACTACATTCAGTCATCTACTCAACTAGCTCATCACGGAATACACAATCGATTTCAACCCTAAAAAGCTGAAATGTCGGATCCCTTTGCTCCAAAGGTAAACTAACTGTCAGTTTACTCTGTTTCATTGTTATGTTTCATTACTCTTTCACATTTTATTCGTAAGCTGTTGGATCATGCGGCTTCTCATTCAATGTGGTAGTGATATCAGCACTTGTCTATGTCTTCACACTGCAATATTGATTTTCTTTCTGGCTACAAATGCGAAACAACTCACCCTACTGTCAATCGATAGATGAAGCAAAGCGATGCTTAAATCATCATTCTACCAGGCAAATGTGAATGTAACACACTACAAGTTTATTAGATTTTTATGCAAGGTGTGATGCTACCTCTTTATTGTCAGTCTTCCGACACACCAATATAAGGCATTATTCACATATTTTACTAACCAACCGTAAACAACTGACTGTATTGTGGTGAAAACTCAGGTTTTTCATACACACCTAGTTTGGCCCAATTTTGCCTTTCACCTTGAAACAACTATTTACGAGCTACCGCACCCTGGTGGGAGCCCTCTTTTCTTCACTCCGTGTGGATCGCTTGATTCCTGTTGCATGTCAATACTTTTACTGCATCACTCGATCACTTACCGCGCTTTCAAAGTCATTCTACTGTATACACACAGAGTTACTGTCTAGCAGTTCGACTGTTGTTTGAGATGGTGAAAGCGCTCTCATCGATGTCCAGCTTTTCTTTTGTCTTTGTGAAGCGGACATGTTATTCTGGCTGATGATGTTGTTGACGTGCGATTAGGACAGATTAGACAGCGCACCAAGATAATGTTCGATCATAATCCATCAGGTTGCACTTCCGGCCATAACAAGCTTTTCTCTTTCTGCCATATAACACCAGAAGCACTCCACTAATCCAACACTATCACTACTCTGGCTCATCACTACTTGATTGTCAGAATGTGGCTCGAATTCAGGGAGCCACAGGTGGTTTTCGTTGTGACAGTATATGAGTTTCATACATTGTGTGATGGCTGATGATACCAGCCAATTGTCCAGGCTGAAGTAGATTTGCCTTGATCCTGCTGGTTAAGCCAGTCAACCAGTGATATACTCACACGAACAGATATCAATAATTTAAATATTTTTCCAACAAATACTTGTTCGAAATTACTGTCCTTGTCAAACACTTTGATGCAACAATAAAACGACGAAAACAGTTTGAGAAGATAGAGCTGTGAGTAATTGGGAATTAGATTCAACAAGATGTGCTTATTGAAGGAGAAGTAGGTTCCGAAACGCAGATTCTCCACAATTCTCCACAGCTGTTCCCTTCGCAATGAAGACGTAAATTCTTACACATTTCCAACCTTCTGCTCACCTTCAAATTCTTGCAAATTAATGGAAACTCTAAAACATGAATAGGCTAGGGAGGAAATAATTCTGGTAGTGTTGTGAGTCATAATGAAATCTTATGTTCGCCCACAGTGTGATGAGAATAAGAGATTCAGTTGATCAGATTCGTCGGTAAGTCAAATGGATTCAACCGCCTTCATCAAAGAGATCCTAGAACACAAATGTACATAGCTGAATCTAGAAATCCCTACAACTTCCGTCATTATGGCAGAACTGATGTCCGTCATTTACAGGCGCTGTGATAATGCTTGCGTGTTAGGTGGAAAATTCAATGTTACCTTCTGCCTGTCGAAATGCGTGTGAACTCATTTACAAGATTACCCAACTATCAGTTGAAGTGATAACTTTCACTGATTTCACCTAAGTATACTTAAATGGAGTGCATAAAGAGAAGCTCGAAAGAAGCGTGAATATTTACTGGCTTTCCTGCATATATGGCTCTGCGTTGCTCAGGTAATGTAACCAAAACGTCTACCGCCAAATGTCTGTCACTATTTCATATGTTTTTCTCCTACAGTGAGTTTTATTTTTGGATAAACTCTTCATCATATTCATTCATTCAATGATATGATTCAAAAACTACCTGCATCTCTGCTGTGTGTGTGTGTGTGAAGAAATCTCGTCCAGTGAACTTATTCGTATCTCAATCTCCTCTCAATTATATGGGGTTTCGATGTTTTCCCACACTCACCATCAATTCACTTCATTAGATTTTGTCCACCAAGCACACTATGAAATTGTGTAGCAAATATTATCAGATATTCTCGATATCCATGTTGTCCTTAAATTTATCTCTATTCTTATTTCTGTATTTCTACTTGAAAGCACTTATCTTCACTCAGAATAAGCGTTCTTGGTTCACACTGATATCTATCTACTCAAGCGTGTTACATTTTGGTGACCTTACGAGTACTACTGATTAGGTTTCTCATCTTACTGAGATAAACATTCAGTCACACTGATTGGTTTTCGGTCACCGCGTTGACGTTTTTAAGAAATCTCCTGTTTCAAATTGTTACAGTCACATGTGAGTGAGAATTGGACATTGCAGTCGAGTAGAATTTTATACTAGGCCGCTAATTCAACATAACGCTTAGTGGTAGATATAGCGTTGGCGTTTACTTAATGTTGACTGTCTGTAGTGCACACACTTCTCGGTGAAAAAGACATCACACATATTAAGTGATGCATGATCAAGTTGTCAGTGAAGTGTTTTGTCAACTTGTTACGCGAATCGGTGAATACAAGACCTGATCAATTCACCTACTCCTCTGGATTGATTTCGATGATAGTTAAAGTGTGTGCGTGTGTGTGTGCATGCGTGTGAATAGTCTGAAAGACATCAGTGCCGACTGACAAATCTCAATTATCTATTTCAATCCAACACAATGCAGGACACTGATTTTACAAACGCCTCAAGTGAACAACAATGAACAGGCAATCACTCATTCATTTTATCAGCTCTGTGGTGGTATATTTCGGTCATCACTACAAAGATGTAGTTCTGAGTAGAGAGGAGATGACACTTTCCCATTGACAGAAATAGTTTATTGGAAAGAAGCTTTGAGTTGAATTCCAGAAACTTGATCACAAATATCTAAATTGTTAATGTTCAACACTTCCTCTTTCACAAGAAGCTGCAAGTTGGTTCGTAGTCGGAATAGTTGAAGTGTAACATGATGTTTACTCTCATCATTTGATTCGACTATCAAAAGAGAGTGAGAGAACGTTTAGAAATAAATGAAATCGATGAGTCTTTGCCCGAATGATATAATGGAGGTAGATGATTTTGTTCGATGTCAGTGGAATGTAGATTTGGAAGTTAAAAACAACAAAATCAGCAAAAGCAAAAACAACATGGTTGATGGGTTTATCACCACCTCTTAGACAGCTGTGAACTCATACATGATGAGCTGAATTATCACACTACATTTATTTCATTGGGATGTTACTCGAATTCGCTTGTGTTGCTCTTGCATTTCTCTCCTCCCCTCTCCGTCCATTGTCATCTTCATCTTGATTTCTAGGTTTGCGTAGTCTCATCTTGGATGGTGATGCTGATTTTTAGGAATACATTTATCGTCTATATGCATTTCTTAAGGCAGCATACTTCATGTTATGTATAACTTGGAGACAAAAGTATATCTTATATTTGCATGGGATGGGGACATTCAAATCGGTGATGATATTTCAGTAATCGAACTAAAATTTATCGAATTTTTTATAAATTGTGCAGTATGAATTATGCATAAATCAAGTGGAATTGAGTTCTGCCAAACACTCGTCATCAATCAATCACACTCGATTCTGCAACCAGGTGGAGGCAGTTTCAATATGTGGAAGCTGTCTCATCAACCACCTAGCCTAGCCCAGCTCAGTAGTTTTGAAACCATTCACATTCATCTCAGTACAGTACAAAAGTATAAGCCACCATGAAAATTATTACAATAGTGCATCAGTTCACTCATCCTTAATGTCGACTATTATTTCACATCTCTATACCCTCTTACAACGCATGGAATCCATCCAGAAGTCACGCTTATCTTATACGCAAGCATCGACTATGGAAAGAAAATGCTCTCTTACGCATATCTGTTATATGATATGGAAACTACATGATTTGTCCTCGTTTAGGATATCTTTATTCTTGAAATTCTGTTTATCGGTCATTTGAAGAAAACCATGCTTCGAATACCAAAATGAGTTTTTGACTTGTACATCTTAATAAGAGATAGTAAACGACATATTTGAAGTGTAATATGAAAGGATCATACTTGACTATGTTATATTTAGGATAATGCCAGATGGTACAATATTCAGTTTGAATACTATTATTCTTATTTTTCCTTTCCTTGATGTTCAAAAATCTGCATGCAGTTTACGAAAGTGCCTATTTTTGACCCCTAATGAGAAATACTTAAAAGCATTATATTTTATTCTGTATTATAGCGTGAATGTATAAGTATTCATATTGGTCAGGCCGGAGTTCAAATGGGAAATGCCTGCTGGGAACTGTATTGTTTAGAACATGGAATACCGACAGACGGTGACATGAAGAAAAATAATAGACTTCTAGTTCCTAATGATGATTCATGTGCAACATTCTTTAGTGAAACCTTGAATGGAAAATATGTTCCGCGAGCTGTTTTTATCGATTTGGAGCCAAGTGTCATAGGTAAGGCTTTGTGATAATGGACTGTCGTGTTTTTGATTAGTTAATTAAGTGTCTAAGGAATTCTACAATTGTACACTCTGGTTAGTTTGTAGATATTTGGATCCATTAAAAACTAAAAGGAAAGACAAAAGTCGTAAGAAACATTTTCCTTCATTGTAATCTTCTCATCAATGATCATTCAAAGTCCTGTAGATCAAACTCAACCCATTCATTCCGGTTACTTTGATTCAAATTAACACACGACAGTTTTTGAAACTACTATATATTTTCAAATAAGTACCCGAGAATATCTACAAAGTGTTTATTGATCCTAATCAAAATAGTCAACAGAAAGAGATAACAGCAGATTATTCGAAGCAGCTGACCACTCTTTGTTTCTTCAACACTGGAAGAATTATACTGGACGCGTTACTTGTTGTGTATTTTATTCAGGTGGTATCTGAACTGCCAACTGGCTTCGTCTCAATGTCCTCCTATGCGTTGAATGGTATATGCACTGTTCAGCGTCCCGCCCCTCCATACTATACAACTATGGGAAATAACCGTTGAAAGGGGAAGATTTTTATAGATTAAGTATCTTCTTCATTAGTGTCCGACTCAATCCACCGTGTTGTGCAGAGCGTTGTGATTAGAAACGATACCGTCAGCCACTTAGTTTTAAGTAAGGAACGGAGTCACTTAATGAGATTGAGTAGCTTTAACAACAGTGTTCGGTACCCACATGTATAAGGCTTGGTTAACCATTTCGCATCGGTGGCACAGCAGTTAGGATTCCCACGGACCATGCACATGGCCCGGCGTTCGATCCCCCGCCGACGCAAACCTGATATCAATGGTCGGCTTGCAAAATTTGGGCTACCGATATCACATGCTGAAAATTCCATACTTGTACCGAAAATACGGCGTGGAATCAAGCTATAATCAAAGAAATAAATAAATTACCTTAATTGACTGAAGCCTAGTTACACTCGAAAAGAGTTCAAGATAGTAAGAATAAAATATGACAACAACATCTGAATTCACTAACTATTGGTATGAGTCAACAAGACGCGTATAGGCTGCCTATCTGGGTTTTTATTATGCTAAATACCAATATTTAGAAACTGTAGCCTTCAAGACTGTGGCCTTTTCACAAACACTTTCATGTATTGAGTTGCCATTTCGTTTGTCTACTTTATGCTTGCTTTTCCGAAGTGTAACAAACAGAAATGGTGCATTTTGTGCACAGATTTAAGCGGATCAGCGAGTCCACGAGTTGTCATTCACATAAAGGCAACGACAGTTTTATCCGACTAGTATTCGGTGTACGCTGAAAAATTACCCTTTTTGATCATTTATCTAAAACTAAGGAATCATATATATTGTACTACTTTATCATCCGGTGTTTCTTTTGTGCTTTTAGATGAGATTCGCACTGGGATTTATCGACAGTTATTTCATCCGGATAACTTAATTTCTGGTAAGGAGGATGCTGCGAATAATTATGCACGTGGTCACTATACAATTGGTAAGGATATCGTCGACAAAGTATTGGATACAATACGTAAATGCTCAGACCAATGTAGTAGTTTACAAGGCTTTTTAATATTTCATTCATTTGGCGGAGGTACAGGATCTGGATTCACATCATTACTTATGGAAAGGCTAAGTAATGACTATGGGAAAAAAACGAAAATGGAGTTTTGTGTTTATCCAGCACCACAAATATCTACGGCTGTTGTTGAACCGTATAATGCCTTGATGAATACACATGTCACTTTAGAACATTCGGACTGCACATTTTTGGTGGATAATGAAGCTATTTACGATATTTGTCGGTAAGAGACACTTGATATGTATGTGCACACATAATAATAAATATCCTATCATTTTGGGTTAGAATGGAATTTAAGAAGCCATTAAGATCCACCACTTCTAATGTCACTCATATGGCTTACAGTCAAGCGCACAGAAACTTATGTAGTTAAGAAACTACACTGTGCAAAAATAATCCATGAGACATGTTTTATCTTTACTAATGAACACCGAATGTGATACCTGGCAGAGACACAATTACTCTTTGAATGATTTGTGATGAATACAAGAGTTTACAATCAATAGATCACTTTCAGATGACCCCTTAATTAATGCTAAAAGCACTGCTAATCCAAATTCAAGCACAAAACCAAGAGAAACTTCACACGTTCATTCTGTCTTACTTTAAAGGTATGAGGTATGGCTGCTGAAATTTCATTCTGAACCATCGCTAACTTGCTATAAAATCAAAGTTTAAACAATCCTGAGGTTTCACATCGAACTCTAGATGGAGAAAACTCAGTGGATTACAGTAGCATTCCTTATTAACATACAAAATTACCGTAGATTCGCCATAGAATTACTGCAATGAAGACCGATGCAAGAACTTGATGAACATTCAATTCTTTTTCGTTAAGTCAGATTCTGAATGCCATGAAAATATAGTTCCAACTCGAGGTCATCGCTTCAAACACATTATATTCAGTTCGATATACTAAATCTGTAGAACAGTTTAAGTAGTAAATTACGGTATCCTGATAAATATTAATTAAACTCATTAAGCATGCTTAATAAACGTAAAATAAAAAGATTGTGGGCTCTAGCGAAGAAACTGACAAGTTTGTTAAAAACTGGCTGGTTATTTCCCTCCGACATCAATATTACGATCAAAGTTGAATAGGCAGTAGTAATCCCTTCAGAACATCATAACCATTCGATATATTATTTCACAAACTCTTGCGGGTCACCGAGTCTTCTTCCATGCAAACATGTCGATATAAATAACAATCTGGCAAATTACTGGGTAATGATTAACTTTGAGGGGAATTTTCTGAAGTTCCAATGAAAAGTCGCAGAATCCACCACATCCAGGATCAGAACAGATTCTTGCGGAAGCATTAACGATACATCGATTTTTAGGTCAGATTAATTAACTGAATGATGAAATGCTTCTCTCTGAAATCTAACACCCCTTGATTCAATCAGTCGATGGTATAACGATTAATAAACACATCTGAGGAGTCATGACGGCAAAACAACCAGAAATTGCTTCCTGATTCTAGTTTCTTCTATGACTGAAGTTTGTTCCTATGAAGTCAGCGTTACTACTTTCATGTTCTTATTCATTGCTTGTCTACCAAATGCAACAAAGGGCTTCAGCAAAATATATCCACTGCACTGAGTCGTCTACCAACCGTTTCAGCTGGCTCCATGACTGCCCACAAGCTTCAGTCTCCTCTTCCTGCGATTTCCATTTAACATTCGGACACCTAGCCTATCAGTCCACATCCACGGCCTCATGTATGATGTCAGTCAACAGTCTCATTAGTGTCTCTTATCGATTCGTCTACATCTCCATACGCAAATTTGTTGAAAAATAGACTATCGGCTGGCTCACCGTCTGTCCGAGTTATCTGCTGTTTATTTTGTCTGAGCTTTTATCTTGTCCCCACTATATTGACAGTGAAGATACCTGTTGATTAAAGTCTAGCATCCTGTTGAAATCGGTTTATGTGACTAATCCACCAAGTCTCTGGACCATAAAAGGCACTAACAATAGTGTCCATTGTGACGGACGCTGATTTTACAGCAATGAATGCCTGTCTGTAGTTGAAACGATGCGGTACACATTAATGAAAGAGATGACTTTTATAAGATTCTTCTTGTTGATGGTGATTGATGTTATTTGTTACGGCCTGGATGTCTACACCACCTTTTACCTTTCTACGTTCATCTGAAGTCAAGTCTTTGCTACCTCCTTTGTCAAATTGATCGTTTTCTTTGTAGCACTGCATTCACCAGTTATTCATACTACTTTTCTATTTGTGTTCATTAGTGAAGAATCGGTCACAAAGGAAATCCATATGTAAATAACGTTTAGTCAGTTAACAGACCCCTTTGAATTCAGATTCAATATGAAGCGACCTGTAAATTATTATTATATCCTTTAATTCCTAGAGGAACATAGGGCTTCAGCTGCGTATCTCCATTGCCTTCGGGTTTCTGCCAATTTATTCACCCCTCTCCAAGTCTGCCCACATGCTTTCATCTCCTCTTCACATGATCTCCTCCAAGTCACCCTTGTACTGACGACCAACTCGCCGCCCGCTTCCCTATCGGGTTCCACTCGAGCGATGGCTTGTCTAGTGATGTCACTCACTTGATGGTTTCTTTCCTCAGCGTATGGCCAATCCACCTACCTCCATTTCTTCCTGCCTATTTGTTTCACAATCGGTTCCTGGTTTGTTTCGCTCGCTCATTGTCAGAGATCCCACCTTGTTGGTGATCTTTTCTGGCCGTCCATGTGATCTTGAGTATTGAGCGAAGACAGCTAGCCGCTGATGAAGGTCTGTAGTTTGTTTGAGATGCTCTGTATGACGCGTTCGCCAAGTCTCTGATCCGTATAGTAGCACTGACTGACTTCACATTGGAGTTGAAGATCCGCATCTTATTTTTAATGCTGTAAATACTTGTGACGTATTTTATTCTGACTTTCTCTGTTCCTTTTTATTGGAATATTTCTTTATACGATGACTTCTCAGGGGTTCTTCGCGAAACTTCAAATATGATGGTTTTGTGCATGTTATGCGTCTAAATTTTTCAAAATTTTTCAAAATATTTATCTGATAAGATTTATCACAGGATAAGAAGGGGATTGCGAAAGTGGAAATTGAAATTACATCCTTTATTTCTTTACATTATGATTATTAATTTAAATATAAATCCGTCAAATATATTCTGTGGTTTTCTCCCCTCTTTATCAACTTAGTCGAAATCTTGGGATTGAAAGACCGACATACACAAATTTAAATCGACTTGTTGGACAAATTGTTAGCTCATTTACAGCATCATTACGCTTCGAAGGTGTATTGAATGTGGATTTAGTTGAATTTCAAACTAATCTAGTCCCATATCCACGTATTCATTTCCCATTGGTAACATATGCACCAATGCTGTCGGCGGATAAAGCATATCATGAACAAATTAGTGTAGGTGAATTAACAAATGCATGTTTTGAACCATCTAATCAATTGGTGAAATGTGATCCAAGACACGGGAAATATATGGCATGCTGTCTACTCTATCGTGGTGATGTTGTTCCAAAAGATGTAAATTTTGCTATTAGTTTTATTAAATCAAAACGTACAATACAATTTGTTGATTGGTGTCCCACTGGATTTAAAGTTGGTATAAATTATCAACCACCAACTGTTGTACCCAATGGTGACCTAGCACAGGTCAACAGAGCTGCATGTATGCTAAGCAATACTACAGCTGTTTCTGAAGCATGGGCTAGACTTACTTATAAATTTGATATGATGTATTCCAAGCATGCTTTTGTCCATTGGTATGTTGGTGAAGGAATGGAAGAAGGCGAATTCAGTGAAGCACGTGAAGATTTAGCCTCTTTGGAAAAAGATTATGAAGAGGTCGGCGCTGAAACAGTTCAAGTGGATGATAGAGAAATAGATTAATTAGTCGTATTATTTTATCTTTTTATTTATGTATTCATTCACTTATAAGACGAACCTTTATTTCAATATTGTCTTTGATTATGTTATATTTAAACTATTATGCACTGATAAACTTACAGCGCTATATAAAATAAAGAATATTATGTATATACATCATCCAAAAGTCTGTATCACATTATAAGCATGTGTTTCTTGTTTTTCTCCTATTTAAATGCAGTAAAATACCTTATCTTATAATTCTCTCTTTGTGTTTTACATTAAATCGTCTACAGAACGTATAGTTAATTTATATATGTGTAAAACTTGGGCACTGTGGTAGTAAGTAATTCCATATTAGTTTGTTTATTAGATATATCACACAGTGAGGGAAACAGCATTATTTACTGGATGGTACAGTTTCGAACAAAATTTATTCTTCATAATCATATCAATTGTAATCACTCGACTTTGAAACTTCAGTTTTATAGTTTTCTTTGTTTCCTCCTATTTGTCATCATTGGGGTAGTAGAATTTTCCAGATATCTGGGTGGACAGGTGTTGAGTCATTTCTATTACATGTATTTGCAGTTGATTCGATAAACAAAGCTTTTGTTATCAATCTCTTCCTCCATCCTGTGACATTAGATTTTAAAACTGTCATTCTATCCCATCCTATTGTATGGTTGTGTGTAACTGCATGTAGTGCTATAGCTGAACTATTCTCTAGACTTCTTATCTTATTTGGGTTAACCAATCTAGATTTTGCTAGGTTTTTATGTTCAGCTAATCTGACGGTCCCTGTTCTACTAGTTTTACCTGTGTATTTGACCTCACAATCAATGCAGGGTATAAGATAAATTAAATTGTTTTGTTTTAAAGGCTCCACTGGAAGGATCCTTTAAACGACAAAGTTTGTTTCTAATTGAGTTTGTGGGTGGTGGAATAAAAGTGGCTGGCCAGCCACTAATATGGTATAGTTAATTTACCCCACCACATTGATTCTATGCACTAGTTAATCAGCAATACTTAATCCATGAAATTTTGTTTTGTCTCCAGTTTCCTGAAGCTAATTCATATGGACAGACAGTCAAGCGAGATTCCCCACGGGTTACAAAATAGATATTTGAATTAATAGGTGACTCTTCCACAAAACTTAGGAGTGCTATCCATCATAAAATGTTGCATACTGTTGAACCCGAGGTTATTATTTTTCTCAGAAGCATTAACCTCTTCAAATGTACAAAGACTTATTTTGAAAGTAGAATGTATTCTTATCACTGCGTACTTTTGATTTATTGGTCCGAAATTTAATTTCTACAAGAAGAAATATCGTCTGAAAATATCGTTGCGTCATGATGTTTGTTATAGTATGCAACGTATCAGTAGTTCACACAGATGGCTCAAATTAAAATTAACGGAGAAATAAGTTGTCATTTACCCAATGAGACACCATATCGAAATTTAATTAATTTGTAGAATAAATAACTTAAATCAACCATAAAGAGATAGATAACTTGAACTAAGCAAAGTTCTACTATCACTTCAGCGGTAGCTTTGTCTAAAATACATTTTATTATTTAATAGATTTGAGCTACGGGAACATTACTTGATAATATCATTCGAGAAGATCAGTTTAAAATACTGGACGGATTACGTCTGTCGTGCCTAGCTAGCCATGGTGGTACTATAACCATGAAAAGATTATTTGGTTCGTAGTGGTAAGCATGAGAATCCATAATGCTGGCGAGATCTAGATAAAAATTGTACAGATGGATTGTATTTTGATAGTGACCCACTGAAACTTGAATACAATTCATCTTTTTGAACACCAAAGTAATATTCACTTAGTTACGACATCAACAAGCTGACAGAAGAAGCATCAAAGATAGCAAGGACTTCAGGTGAACATAGATAAAATAGAGGTGATGAAGATTCCTGGCCCACACCAACAGCCACAACAATAACATCAACAGCAGACCACAATCAGCCAGCATAAATGGGAGGGACCTGAAAGAAACAACCTCCTTCACCTACCCACCTACCTGTGAAGCATCGTTTCAAATACAGGCTGACGGAACTGACGAGAACATCAAAGCCAGGATCGGAAAAGCAAGACAAGCTTTCATTACTCTCAAGTCTGTGTGGAGGTCAACACCACTCACCATCAAAAATAACATTCGGATCTTCAACTCCAATGTGAAGCCAGTCAGTGCTACTCACGATACGGATCAGAGACTTGACCAGCGCGTCATAAAGAGCGTCTCAAACAAACTACAGACCTTCATCAACGGCTAGCTGTCTTCGCTCAATGCAAGATTAACAGTCAATACCAAAATATGTGGGATCCTATCACCTCTCCCCGTAAAGAGTGTAGGACTTGCTTTTTGGATCTATTTGAAAAGGTTTCGGAGCTCTTCTTTGTCGAGTTGACCTTTGCGTGGTACTGGATAGAGCGTGATCTGTGTGTCTGACACATAACTGTCCTTTTTCATTCGTACGATAATGCAGCAAGAATTTATCCAAAATTTCTTCTGTTGTTCCCTCCCCCTTCGCTTTTGCATAAGCACGCTTAAAGGTGTCGACGAAACGTTCAGTCTGTCCATTCGATTGGGGATGATACGGGGGGCTACGAATATGCTGGATGCCAAACAGTTTGCAGCAACCAAGTTTGTCCTGGAAGACAGAAGCGTGCTTTTGACGACGGCGTTGCAAGAGAGATTGATCAGATACATCTCCGGGAACAACGTTGTGTGGTGAAGACGAAACATTAGAGCATACTGAATTTAATGGTACATTAAAGATATGGAGCTTGTCTAACCAGTCAAGACCAAGCAAATTCAAATCATGGTAGTTTGTAACGTAACATACACCATTGAAGTGATGCTCACCAAACTGAACCTGGCAATTTATCTCACCCACGAGTTTCAGTATATCTCCAGAGACATTCTTGGCGACATGCTCGGTCGGCAGAATCTGTGGGCAACCAAGTTTGCGCCACGTAGTTCGGGAAATTACGGTGATATCTGATGCCGTATCCAACTGAAGACGAATACGTTTGCCGTTAATATCTAGTGTTATGTACTTACGTTTGCTGGCGAACTCGACTTTGGAAGTTGTGAAAATGGTCTGTACTCGAGGAGATTGTTTCGGCTTGAAACGACTACTTCTGTTCCTCACCGAAGGATTTTTCTGCGGTGGACAGTAACCCTCCTTATGTCCAAAACGGTGACAATTACGGCATTTATGCTTCTTGAAAGGACAGAACTTGACAAAATGCCACGAACCACAGTGCCAGCACACTGAAGGAGGTTTAGCTGAATTTTGAGACTGACGTTCTGTGTGCTTAACGGTGATCGGAGGACTTTTCACTGTGTTAATCGAACCAAATTCAGACGACTGTCGTTTGCACTCCACCATAGCAGTATCGTGCTTCAAGTTGATTAAACGTAGGCATTCTGCTGTCACCATTTGTAAAGTCATTTTCGGGTCTTGTTCCACGAGTGACAGAAGTCGAGTTCGTATGTCAGTATCTTCTGGGTTCTTCAACCCACAAATAAAAATCAAACACTTGAACTGATCTGATGTCATTTCGTGTGGTTTGAACCTTTCACATTCCTTGTTCACTTTGCCAGCGTAAGTGACATAATCATCGGAAGGCATTTTTGTCAACTGAAAACATTGATACCGAATATTAAACATGGATGACTGTTCACCAAAGATTTGTGATAAAACGGTGACTGTCTCATCGAATGATAACTCACGTGGGTTCTTAGGCAGAATGAAGTTAACATATCTGTTGTGCTCAACAGTACCAAGTTTTCTTAGTAACAATCGGACTTTGGCAGCATCATCAAACATGTAGCATTCAATACGGAAGACGTCTTCGTAACGATTGAACCATGCATCAAATACGAGACCAGATATTGGGTCGTAGTTGAACTCACTGATGGAATTTGAGATGCTTTCATATTTGTCAGAATGAGATGTTGATGGAACTTGAATGGACAGCTTCTGAGTGAGAGCTTCGATTAATTTTAGTTGAGCTGCTTCATTCTGAACTTGCTGCTGCTGCAAGATAGATTTGAGATCGTCCAGAGAGATAGACATTGTAATTGGGTTGTAATTAACACAGTCAAAAATGTTATATAGCTGCGCTGAACAGAATAAAAACTGTCGTCGTTTGCTTGCTATAACTGCAATGAATTAAGGTAAACCCCGTCGCCAATTTGTTATAACTGCACTGAATTAAGGTAAACCCCGTCGCCAATTTGTTATAACTGTAGGGAATTCAAGGAAGACGTTTTCACCTTGTTCTGTCTGCGCCTGAACTAATCTGCCTATCTGCTTGTCGTACCTTCCGATTTAGTAAAGCACGCAAATATCAAAAGACAAAGGCTGGACTGTGACTGTGTATTGGAGTGCAACAACGACAAAGAAAGCCATGGTATTTATACATTTTACAACAATATGGACAGCTAACAGCATTTGAAATAATTGATCTTAATAGCCAATAACAAAGTGCGTGAGAGATGATAATATACCATATGTGCGAGATTGACAGTCAATAACAAAATGTGTGGGAATGATAATATACCATTTATGCAAGATTAACAGTCAATACCAAAATGTGTGAGAATGATAATATACCATATATACAAGATTAACAGTCAATACCAAAATGTGTGAGAATGATAACAAACCATATATGCAAGATTAACAGTCAATACCAAAATATGTGGGATCCTATCACAGACACCTTAATCAACCTGAAACCAGTTTGTAAATCTTCTACACTCAGCCAGCATCAAGGACATGATTCGGATTTTCAACACAAATGTGAAGTCTGACAGTTCCTCTATACGGGTCAGAAACTTGGCGTGTGCATCATGAAAAGTATTTCCAACAAGTTAGAGCCTTTCATCAACAGTTGCCTGCTTCGCTGTCTCTGTGTTGAAGATCAAACCGCTAGTCGGCCAGAAAGATTAAGTAACAAGTAACTCTATAGCAACAAACTAACCAAGGGCCGATTGCCCAACAAATATGTATGAAATCATGCTCCGAATCTTTAAGTAAAATACAAATGGGAAGCGACGAATGGGGGAGATGAGAGATTATATAGGCAATCGTGAGCCAAGCTGAAGAGGACAGCAGAAAATAAAAAAAAGTGGAGATGTGCTGCTGAATCCATATGTTCCACTCGGAACCCAAAGGAATAACACTATAATGATTATCCGCTTTCGACCATAGAATACTCTTGGAACGCTTCTGCATGTACCAGCAAACCTACTGACAACTGTATTTTTTTCTTCTCGTGTATTCAGCCACTTAATATGAATGAATGGTCATCATTTTCTAAATAAATAATCAAGGTTTGTGAAAATTTGTATATAGCTATTGTGCAACTATCCGGTCAAATCTTGATCACAGTTCGTATGAGCTATTGTGACAGTTTCTAGATTATATGCGTTTGATGAAGTTTGATGAAATATGGTGAAATCATGTTATCCCTCTAAATCTGTTATCATTTCCTCGTTCATATACTTATTGGCTGTTATTTTTCTGTAAGCCACAAGCATACTGGAAGTGAAACTGAACTGCGTAGAATAAAAACACTACTTAACTGGTCAAAGAAACATTTGGTGTCTAGCCACCAACAGGTTTCGCATGTGATCTTCGTATTTCACTAAAAAAATGAATTCTAATGAAATGTGTAGGCATCAGGCTATTGTAATGTATATAAACGTATTTAACAATGATCATGCTATGTTCTTATCATTATTCAATAATTAGATTATTTTCTGCTTGCCTTCGATTTGACATCAATGCAAACTCCAAGTCCTAACATTTAGTTATCTCCTGATTATACTTGCATAAAGTATACTGGTTCAATAGTGTTTCAAGAAATCACGGAATATACACATTAGGCCATAGGAAGTATTAGGAAGACAGTTGCAGCGAAGAAAATTTTCGTTTCGACGAAAACGGTTTCCCGCCCAGGTTCAGAGACAAAAATCTCAAACATAGGAAGACTTCCGGACAAGTCCAATCCGTTCCAAAGAAAATACTTCTGCCTTATCTGGAATTCGAAGGTGATATTGAAGCAGAAATCCTTCGTGAACGCTTCTCCAAATCGCTGAGGAAAACATACTTCGCCGCGAGCCTACGACTGACGTTTTCCTGCAAGAAACTGTTCAGCCAGAACGCGAAAGACAAGCTGTCGCACTGGGCCACCTCAAAGTGCATATACCAGTCTACTTGCTCTTGTGGAGCTGAGTACGTTGGCCGTACCGTGCTCCGACTTGAAAAACGCGCTAGTGAACACTACCCAGCCTGGTTAGTAAAAGGAGATCAAAAGCGTGTATACAGTTGAGTGACAGAACATCTGGTCAATTCAGGACATTTAGCGCCTTTCGAAAAATCCTTCAAAGTAATATACAAGATCCAATCAAACTTATCAGAGGGAGTGAAATCAAGACATCTGAGCATAGCCGAGGCGCTAGCTATACAGAAGCTCGAACCCACGCCTTGTATCCAAGAGAAATACGTCCAACCTGTGTCCCTGCCACTGCCATCATAAACAGGTATTTTTTTAGTAATGACCATCCCATCGCCTTTCCCACCTAAACTCCCTGTTTATTCATGTTATTTTAAGTTTTTCCTAGTCCCTGTTTACGCTAACATATTTTCATACCCGAAATTCATGTTTATTTTGTCATTTTACTATTTCTACATATTTAATCTCTGATTGCATAAACAATTATTCATCACATTAGTTTCTTATCCAAACATCCTGTGTATTTTGTTATTTCTACATTTCTAACCCCTAATTGCACAATGTCAATCATCTTAGATATTATGACGCTACTTTATTTGAGTTTTATCCGTCCCCCTGTTTATTATGGCATTCTAACTCCTAATTGTAATTTTTATTAATTTGAACCTTAACCGGAAATTATTCTGGAACTTTCCCATCCATTTGATATAAATACACGAATGTACAGCCTAGATGATGACTTCGTCGAAAAAAAATTTTCTTCGCTGCAACTGTCTTTCAAGAAATCGATTATTAAAATGAAGTTTAATACTGGTTTAATAAAGATCCTCAATAAACAACAGGAATAAGAAATAACCCCAAAAAAACATTATTTTCATGTGATGAAACTACTGGTACGGTTTGGCGTTCATACACAATCACTCTGGTAGCCCAAGTGGCCTAAAGGATGTTGGTTCATCGTCACTGGTTCAATGTTAGAATGTTCACCGGCCACGCAAGTAATCCGGTTTCAACTCCCAGTTGTCGGCCCCTTTAAACTTCGTTTGGCTTACTAGCCGTTTTACAAAAGATTGGACATGGGGCCAGCAGCCCAGTTTTACTGATGCTAAAAGTTAAAAACTTTAAACCCATTTTTTTCAGTCGGTAAATAAAGAATGATGTACTCCTCTTTACAGAAGCCTACGTTAGAAAGCGATACCAGATTTAACTCTGGTTGATACTCAAATTACTTTCTGGTAACTTTCTGATTTAGAAATGAAATTTTACATCTCTTTGGTCTGGGAATAAATTATACTGAAAGGATTGATAAAATTATTATGAGAGTTTATCTAGAAATGAGGTTAAAAAGAAAAAGATTAGTCCTTAATGTCGTACTGGCACCATTATTAATTTCATGACAGCAATAGACTACAACAGGATAGATTTTATCATTAGGTAATTATTATGGTTATTTTCTATATATCTGCTGTACGTTGAAGTTTCTGTTGTGATTGGGTTGGTCTTCTAGGGTAAGGCCTTCACGCTCAAACTTCCCACTTTTTCTGAGCTTAGGACAGGCTAGTACACTAGTGAACTGGTAAATATGGATGGGTTTCATTGGGTAATGACCCCGATTATTTTAGTTAACTTGTTCAGCTAGCGTACCTATTCAAGCATCCTACTGATACAAGCATCCATACTGATATTTTGGGTTAGGCTGCTATTTAACAAACATTGATTAGATTAGCAGGCACCTCGTTTTTTACACAGAACAACCTCTGACTATATATCTCATTCTCAACGTTTATATTTTTGCGTCCTACCACACCTCGTGAAATTACTACCAAGAACATTGGTTAGAAGTTGATTTTTATGTATATATTAGAATCCATATATCTCTATGTCCACCGTAATCTTGGATTATCATTCAAACCCAACTCCAAAATCCTCACTTTCTTAAAGATGATGACAGATCTGTCAAACAGTAGATAAGTTTCAAACCTGTACTAGCATTACTTACTACTTTTATGAGTAGTGACTTCATTTGCCTCTGGTGAATATTTGTGTCATTTTACCATATGATAAAGTGTACATGAAAATTATCTCCCTGTATGATCAGGTGAACCCCAGGAATTTTGTAGACCACGCGCAAAATATGGTATATCTCAAAACACACCCATAGTACCTTCAAGAATGCTACAAATTTTCATGGAAATGAACTGAAAGTGTTTTACCCAGCCCGACATTAAGTCTGTGGACGCACCTAGCATGGTTACGAATGCTGCTATTTTATTTCCGCGGAGATAAAGTCAAACTTTAAGCAGCTATTTTCCCTTATCATAGTGCAGCGAAGAACAGAACCTATATTACTCATAGATTAAATTGCTTATTGTAGCTGTAAACCAGTGACTGTTAAAATGTGTTGTCAAATGTAGACTGCATAAGTATGGCTTCAGGTCATCCCATATCTATAATCTCTGAGTAAAGCTTTATTAATATACACTGCTGAACGGTAATTGGAACTGCAAAGCATAAGCGAAGATTATTATTATTATTACATGTATTATCTATGATACTATCTACCTATACTTCATAATGTTTTCACCAGCATTCTGTTTAAAGTGGTTTCATTATAAATATTATTAAATTTTATGTATGTGTATATTTATAAAAACAGATAAATCGCTGAAAAATTGTTTGGAACAAAGTGATTATTATTATTATTATTATTATTATTATTGTGTCAAATGGATCAAGCACCACCATATAGTTTCTCACAAGAAGTTGTCGAAAGCTTACGGAATGATACCCTGTGGTCAAGAGTACTTAAAAAACCTTGGACAGCTCAATAGGATGTTTTAAGTAAGTATAAATGGTTCAATTTAATAAAAGCTTTTGCATTTCCCACCGAATGAAGAACAAAATGATATTGTTTTTATTGACGTCTCACAACTTAACGCTGATAGCTTTATCAGACAACTGTTCATCTGTTAAATAAATAAATATAAATACTCAATCTACTTACAAAAAAACAGTAGCATAAAAAATAAACAAAACTTTACACAAAGCTGTGACCATTGATTTATTCAGATAAATAGTTGCTAACCCCTCATATCAACCAGCGGCGCTTACTAGTCAGCCAGACTGATGTGACCGAAACGTCAGACGGTGCCTATTCTCTTTGGGCAGAGCTCTTCAGTGGTATATCCGGTTTAACTGAGCCCAGAGAGCCGAATAAGCTAAGACCAACCGACTTCTGGCTAATTCCATATTAGTTTGTTTATTAGATATATCACACAGTGAAACAGTAATATTTACTGGATGACGATTCGAACAAAATTTATTCTTCATAATCATATCAATTGTAATCACAATTACGATTACATTGATATTGATTACAGCTGATATGATTATGAACAATAAATTCTGTTCGAAACGTCATCCAGCAAATAATACTGTTTCACTATGTGATATATCTAATAAACAAACTAATATGGAATTTGATAGTGTGAAATATTCCCATATTATGAATTAAAAGTCAATCTGAACGAAGAATATTCTTTTCAATAATTTCTCCTCTTCAGGTTCTTACAATTATAAAATATAATATTTGTGGTCGTTACAATAAAGGCCAGTTATGCGGCGGATACATTTTTAACGTAGAATAACAGATTAGTTATGGGGTGTCAAAATAAATAGTCGTATTTGTGTGAGAAACGTGCTAGGCTGAAATCAATTAGAAAATATTGTAAAACGGGATACAATGGTGGTGATTAATCATAATAGAATTGTAGAGTGTGGGGTAGGAAAATTGACAAATCAGTCCAAGGTTATCGAAGGTGTTAGGTGAGTGGCTAGTACAAAGTGATCTGAGTTAAACAGGAGATAGTAAGACTGGAATGAGAGGTTCATAGTGAGATAACGGATATGTTAAATGAAACAGTTGGAGGCATATATCGAGAAAACGGATAATAACACTAATAATAAGTCCGTATAAATGAAAAATTCGATAGTATTTAGGGAATGCTTGCATAAAGGACATAAATTATGACGAATAATAATAACTGTAATAATAATATTTATAATAATAAGCAAAGTAAAAAAAGAACAAAACAATTAAGAGGGTTAAGGGGAAGGAGCACTCTTGGTTAGAAGAAAAATCTTCAATCCAAGGTTGGCCACAGTAGGAACAGCGCCTGGACGTGTTCTTTTTGGATACACAGTTCCGGTTGAGTCGATCTTATTGCAACAGCTTCAGCTATGTGTAGGAGACGTAAGCTAACTGTACGTGATAACGACTTCGTACATCGATACGATGTCCAGTATTGACCAAGTGTGACAGGATCGAGCTTTTTATGCATTTAATTTCCCCCCTGCTGAACCAAGCTGGTAAGTGTTCTCAAACCCGTAGATGAACCTGCCTAATCGTGCGCCCTATATAACTTGAGACACAGGAACAGTTGAAATGGTATATGCATGAAGAAGAGCTAAGGTTAGGTAAGACATCTTTGAGTTGCTGGGTGAACATTGGACGGCTAGTGAAGGATAGACAAAGACGTGCAGAGTAGAAAGTTTTCTTGATCGCCCTGGTTAAACGTTGGGATAGAATCTCTGCAGGAGTATCTCCCATGAATTGGAAACAAAGGCTTTTTCTCTACAGTTGCCAATTCATGTTTACGACTGTTGTAACTTATGTTGGTCTTAATGAACTTCTCTGGATATCCGTTCTCGCTTAGAATGTCTCGGATGACCTGGAGTTCTTTCTCTACGCAGTCTTCGGAACAAATAGACCTAGCTCTAAATGCTAAGCACCTGATTAGATTACGCTTGTAAGGAAATGTATGTACTGAGCTTTGGTCTCTAGCTTTCTAAATATGGTTCTTTTGATGGAACCATCCTCTCTTCTTGTTTGTAGGATGTCGAGGAAGTGTAAAGAGTCGTTGTGTTCTCCTTCGTAGGTGAAATGGACCGCTGGGTGAGCATTATTGAAGTTGTTCAAAATCAAATCACTATTTAACCCTTCATTGTACACTACAAAAGTATCATCCATGTAACGACAATACATTTCCATTTTCGCCATTTCCTCTTTCAACTGACTATTTTCTAGTTTTGCTAGAAATATATTCGCGAAAATAGGTCCCAGTGGGGATCCCACGCCTACTCCATCAACCTGTCTGTATATTTCATTATTAAACAGGAAATGAACATTCGTTGTGCATTTAACAAGTAGTTGTTTCAGATTACTGATAGGAATATCAGTGCACAATTTCTTTTCTATAGTCTGTTCACAGATATAATCGATGGTTTCCACTAGAGGCACATTCGTGAATAGAGATGAAACATCAAGTGATGCCATATATTTGCCAGTCGCGTTCCAGTTTTTGATCTTATCAACAAATTGAAAGGTATCCTTGACGCTGTGCTTTACTAACTCGTCATGCAAGGGTTGAAGTAGCTGTACCAGCCGCTTTGCCGTCTCATGATAGGGTGAAAGGGATATGTCTAGTATGGGGCGTAGGGGCACTCCTGATTTATGCACTTTCGGTAGACCATACATGCGTGAGATGGTGCTCACTGTAGGTTTTATGTTTTTGAAAGTTTTTGGTGATAGATACCCTTTACCCTTCAAATCCTTCATTAAGTTTGTTATTTCTCTGTCTATTTTCTCCGTATGATCTTTCATCGCTTTCGGCTACTGTAACGACCACAAATATTATATTTTATAATTGTAAGAACCTGAAGAAAAATTATTGAAAAGAATATTCTTCGTTCAGATTGACTTTTAATTTATAATATGGAATAACTTACTACCACAATGCCCAAGTTTTACACATATATTAATACAACTTCTAGCTAGCCACCTACTTGGTCGAACTAGTCATTTATGTAAATCAAACCAAACCAATTTTCATTTTACACAATTCAAGTGGGGAAATTTCACAGTAGTTTCCACTGGAAACCTAGTTATTTCGATCACAATATGTGATCTACTTTGACATGACCAATTTGACCAAATAGCCAGTCAGAAATCGGTTGGTTTCAATTGATTCAGCTGTCTGAGCTGAGTCAAACCGGACACAGTGTTGAAGAGCTCTGTCCTAAACAAGCAAAGGCATCATCGGGTGTTTAGATAGCCTCGATCAGGCTGGCTAACAAGTAGCGGCGGTTGATATCAGTTGTATGCAACTATTCATCTCAATCATTCTCGGTAGTACGTGGTTTTGTGCAGATGTACTCACTGCTTTGATTATTATTTAGGGTATCAAGCATATCATAAATTATGACCGGAATAACTTGATTTTCACACGGTCTACAGTGAGATTTGGCCAATCGAACAGTGTAAACTGCTAAACAATTTCCAAATAGTGAATTTCAAACAAAAGTTTCGTTTCAAAGTTGATTGACATTAAATCCTCTTGCCTGTTTTTAGAATACAGCTATGAACTGTAGCTTAAAATATTATAAGCAGAAAACACTCAACCGAATACTAACGTCAACCGATAATGATTCAAACAAACTAACTTAAACGAGTATAGCACTAACTGTGTAGACATAAGAACTTCCATGAAAATAAAAGAAACATTATTGATAGCTGGCAGGTAAAGTAATCCTTGTATCATCATCCAGCCCTGTTTAACTATTTGGCTAAGTTTATTTGAAAATATTGTCCATATGTGGAAAAATACCTTCTAACACATTAACAGAAGTGACAGATTGTATCCATTCTCAAATTAGATTGGAATCATTTGGACAATAATTGCACTCTTTATTTATCTATTGGAAAATAAGCTAATATTATTTTGAACTTTTGGTTTGCTAAGATTTGGTTGTCCTGAATAGCGATGACGAATTAACTTCAGTTAGAGAGTCATTGGGAAGCTTGTTAGTACTGGACAGATGTTTCGTCTTTGTTTCGGACCCCCCCCCACACACACACACACACACCTCAGTAGGAACTCATGACCTTATCAGGAGTCGGACCAAGGACCTTCAGGTTACTAGGTGAACTTTCATACCAATACAACCAGTGGACGGAATCCAATGGCCCACCAATTTTATCTACTAACATTTCGCAATATAGTGCAACCATCAGTCCTCACATCCAACTTCGTGGACTCCGCCGGCTAAAATTCCCACTAGAACTTCAGACAACTTCATGCGGTATGAGTTATCCAGTGAGCAATAGATTAGTTTTCAAATGGTGGTGTGCAGGAATTTAATATTAGTCTTATATTAGTTTGATTTTATCAAAAGAAGCACTTTAAGTGGGATATCTATGCCCAGTGTTTCTTCATCTGATTCCCTCTGTCATTCAGCATGAATATATTCAATTTTTACTATTACATATCAAAATTAATTTACCACTTTTATTTTATACCAATATATGTAAATAAATAAATAAATAAAATCGTACTATGCATGATTTTAGAATATATATGTCCACTTCATTTTCAACTACACAAAAACATCATTTGCAAAATGTCGACAGATGGAATTTGTACAATTTTAAACAAACATTCACTTCCGGTAAAAATTAATAAGTGGAAAATTAGATGCATTTTTATAATTTTTTTTTCAATAAAATTAGTCACTTTTCTAACTGTAAATAATTAGTTTATCTGTAACACAAAATGTATATACTGTAATTATCGCTATTATTATCATCCTGATTACTATAATAAACTTTCACTATTGATAAACAAAAATTGATATCATTTCAAAGCTGTTTTCGTGACTAACTAAAACAGTGTCATTGTCGTTTTTATAAGTAGTAATTGTCGTATACATCGAAGATTCTGTACCTCATTTCCCAATTATGTGGAAGACTAATCCGAATCACTGGTGAATACAGGTTCAGGTTAATTATGATATAGGCAGGAAGAAACGGAGATGGATTGGCCATACACTGAGGAAACCATAAAGTGACATCACTAGACAAGCCATTGCTCAAGTGGAACCTGAAAGGCAATCGGCAAGTTGGTCGACAGTGCTAGGGTGACTTGGAGGAGGTCATGTGAAGAGGAAATGAAAGCGTGTGGGAAGACTTGCAGCCAGGTGAAAACTCTAGCAGAGAACCGAACGCAATGGAGACGCGCGGCTGAAGCCATATGTTCCTCTAAGAATTAAAGGAAATAATAATAATAAATGATATATCAGAGAACATATTCCTTCTTAAAGGACATAACGAAGCTGAAACAATGTGAGTAGCATTTCTGAAGTGTTTCTCGTGATAAAACGCATTTCATTCTTATTCCCTTGGGTTCTGAATGAAACATCACCATTTCACTAGATTTTCTGCAGTCATTGTTACTTGGCTCAACAACTGTCGATAAGTTCTCATCCCCTCCTGACACTATCACATCCATGTCAGCATCAGATGCTGAACTCGTGGTCTCCCATTCGGGTGCCACTTGAAGGTCTGGTGACAGATACCACTCAACGGTCTCCTCAACGTGTGTACAGTCTATCTCCATTTCCTTCAGCGTAAATGTTTGGAAACAGGTTCCTTGTTGACTCATTGCCAAAGTTCCTTGTTACTAATCCCTTTTGACCTGCCATTTGATCTTCAGTATCCAGCGAAGACAACTGTTGATGAAAGTCTGGAGCCTGTTCATAATCCCTTCTTGTCAAACCAAGTCTATGAAATATCTGAAGCGCTGACATCGCATCAGTGTTTAAAACCTGAATCTTGTTCTTTATGCTCAGTGCAGTTGATTTTACAGTAGTGGACGCCTGCTGTCTTGCTTTTCCCATCTTGGTTGGCTTTGATATCGTCGTCTGTGACGCCCGTAATAGGAATGACGTTGCCTAGATTAATGAAAGGAGTGACGTCGTTCAGATTCCACCCACGGAAAGTGACTGATGCCTGTTGTTGTGGGTTGGTCATTTCTTCTCCAATGCCTTTGGCATGTATGATTCATCTTTCCCCTGAGTCGATACTGTATGCACTAACTCCCGGCATGGTTCAGTTTAAGTTAAAAAAAAATTGACTTTAATCAAAGTATCTACTGTGTGAAGAGCACGTAAATTTCTAAACTCAATAGACATTTATGTAGGCAATAACTCTGTTCACTTCAGGCCACCATAATGAATTTCTCCGGAGGTTTAAAAGTATTTTAAAAGAAATATAAAAAAAATAAAAACCCATACACATCATGCTGTCGAATTCAGTCAGACTTTTTAGATGCTCAGTATATAATTTCATATCATCGCTAAAGTAGTAAAGTACTAGGACATGATTGTGAGATCACACTCACTTCACACTGTTAACTTTTTTTTAAATCTTTTCTACTTAACCATATAGTTATTTTTATTTGTCTACGGATTCCTGATTATGTAACTTATCATGTTATAAAGCTTTCTTGTTTATTTAAGAAACATTACTTATAAATGTCACTTCTGTTCACCGACAAATTCTCAGCTACCTGTCTGGCTTCCATGATCTACAATATTCATCAGTATCGTGTACAAATTCACCCTGGCAGTTAATCTTTTCTATGTTATTTTTCCCTTCAATTCACTTTATTTTTACTTCCAATGGTTAACGTCATTCATTTATACTTGTTATTTACAATAACTATTGTGAATTAGGTCTGCTAGCAGATTATTATAACAAACTCCGGAACAGATTAGACCACTTTTATTTCAGGATATTTAGTAAAAGATTTTCACCGAAGGTGATTATCAGCATCTCTTTCATCACTCAGATTTTATGCTATTTTTACGAGTTGATCACGGATTGATATAAGTTAGAGAACCGTTGAAAACCAGGGAGTACTGGATGATTCCCAAACTAGGATGAAACAGCAGGTGTCCAGTACTCTTTGGTGGTTTTCAATGGTTCTCTAACTGATATCAATCCGTGATCAACTAGCAAAAAAACATAACTAACCCTTACAAACCAAACTATAGAAAATTTATGCTATTTGCCACTGCGTCGGTGGCACAGTGGTTAGGACTCTCGCCGATCATGCACATGGTCCGAGGTTCGATCCCCTGCCGACGCACACCTGATATCTATGGTTGGCCTGCAAAATTTGGGCTACCGACATCCATGCTGAAAATTTCATGCTTGTATCAAAAATACAGTGTGGAATCAAGCTGAAATCCAAAAAAATAAGATTAAACAAGCAGTATTCATAAATCTGTTGAAATTCACGTTCCTGACAAAAGTCAAAATAACTTTGCTTAAAAAAAACAAGCACTGTAAATCACCCTTCAAAGGCGTCAGTTTTTTCTTCCAGAAAACAAACATAAGCCGACTGCATTCTTAAAACTATTCTTAAAGGTGAAACACTCCTTTCCTTTCTTAGTTCAGCTTATTATTTTCTTAAGAGTAGAAATCACTGAAGAAGTACAAAATAAGAATAAAAGCTAACTGTCCAGTGTTCACGCATTCTTTGGCTGATAATAGTCTAATAGGGGAAACTTTTATCAAAAATCTAATCAAATCGTTTAAGAACAGTCATTCAGGTAGTGAACCTGCCTTCCCTAATCACCAGTATTCGGATGCAACTTCTGGTAATTGAAGTGGCAAGTTATGTCTCATACAGACAATTAGTTTTACTAGGAATAAAGTACGCACCGATGACTATATGTATGTATATATATATATATATATATATATATATAACTACACACAGAAAACCTGGACAACGTAAATCCGGTCCAATGACTGGCTAAACAGTCGTTCGTTTTTGAGAAAAGCTACCAATCTTGAGTTCCATCACAGTCTAGGAAAAAACAATAGGCAAGTGTGCTCTGTGACCAACAGCGATTGTTTGGTTGATGTTGATTTGTATATGTATAGGAACCTGAAAGAAACAACCTCCTTCACCTACCCACCTACCTGGGAAGCATCGTTTCAACTACAGGCCGACGGAACTGACGAGAACATTAAAGCCAGAATCGGAAAAGCAAACAAGCTTTCATTACTCTCAAGTCTGTGTGGAGGTCAACACCACTCACCATCAAAAATAACATCCGGATCTTCAACTCCAATGTGAAGTCAGTCAGTGCTACTATACGGATCAGAGACTTGGCCAGCGCGTCATACAGAGCATCTCAAACAAACTACAGACCTTCATCAACAGCTAGCTGTCTTCGCTCAATACCACTCAAGATCAGATGGCCGGCCAGAAAAGATCACCAATAAGGTGAGATCTCTGGCAATGAGCGAACCAACCCAGCACGAACCGATTGTGAAACAAATAGGCAGGAAGAAATGGAGATAGATTGCCTGGCCATACGCTGAGGAAACCATCAAGTGACATCACTAGACAAGCCATCGCTCGAGTGGAACCCGAAAGGGAAGCGGCGAGTTGGTTGTCGGTGCAAGGGTGACTTGGAGGAGGTCATGTGAAGAGGAGATGAAAGCATGTGGGCAGACTTGGAGCGGGGTGAAAAAGTTGGCAGAAAACAGAACGCAACGGAGACGCGTGGCTGAAGCCCTATGTTCCTCTAGGAATTAAAGGATATAATAATAATACAATTAACTTCTTTTGTATAAATAGCTTGAAACAATACAGAAAACTTTCCTTATATGATGCAACGGGCAACAACACTAAGACCCAGTTTTAACGTCTTAGTTTTCTGCAGGAAACTAATTACTCTAATTATGGATTCCTTTTATAGCACTCACTAGTTGTTTGGTGGTTTAACTCCACTGGCAACCAATGCAAATTCGTGTTTAGTTGCATATGCCGTAAATCAGTGTCTGTGAGACGTAAGTACGGTGAATTTCTCACGAATGATACTAGTAGCGAAATTTAGAATGATACCTGTTGGCGAACAATGACGTTTTCAGGTAGATCTCATCGGCATTTACTCTAATATACTTAACTTTGTAAGTAA
Source organism: Trichobilharzia regenti (assembly GCA_944472135.2). Lineage (NCBI taxonomy): Eukaryota > Metazoa > Platyhelminthes > Trematoda > Strigeidida > Schistosomatidae > Trichobilharzia > Trichobilharzia regenti. Next base: position 23,417,970 of record OX235267.1, read on the forward strand.
TAAATACGAACCGGTCATAGCGATTAGCCAGTAGGATAGTAAGACTGTATGCGAATTTCCAATCCTTCCTTTAACATCTTCATCTGTACCTCCTGTAGTTGAAACGGCGCTACCTACAAAAGTAAAAGTATCCTTCAAATTTTTCCCGTTGACAGTGGCTGGTACGTGTTGTCGTTGTTGGTTGTTAGGTATCCCCATCATCTTTATCTTCTTTGTGTGCGCTTTAAGTCCCGTTTTCACTGTCAGCCTCTTCTGCCAGTAGATCTTTGGCCTCGTATCACATGAAGCGTAAATCACCTGCGAAGTCCACATCTTGTTGAATCTTCTTGTCGGCACAAACTGACGCATGATCCAGTCTAATACAACTACGAATATCTTCGGTTATAAAAGGTCGCCCCAACTTACCCCTGTGTACACTCCAAAGGTATCACTGAGTTTTCCGTTACGAATCACTTGGCGTGCGACATCGTAATATAACTGCTGAATGAGGCTCATAAAGACTTGGGGTACTCCGTAGTGTCGATACTAAGAAGCAGTTCATTTATCCCTTCGTTGTCTGTGCTGTCAGAGGTTTTTCCAGAAGTGATGAAGTTGTGGTAGACATTCAACTGCTATTATATACTCTACTTTATGATGTATATATATATATATATATATAAAATATTTATTTGTAAAGTTATATAAATTAGAGTGAAGCCTGATGAGATCTAATTGAAAAAAGTATTAGATAGTTGGAGGCAATCGGCAGGAAGACTTGGACCTAGGTTTCGTGCCGGTTGGCACTCGTCAGCAAGGCTTATCTGCCTCTGTAAAAAATTATATTTGTAAAATCTCAGCGATATTGAAATGAGTAATTCCAACGTTTCGTTCGGCAATCTGGTCCGAACTTCTTCAGGGAAATTAATCGAAATAAGAGATGTTCCTTTTATATATAAACCTCTGTTATGTTAATTTCGATTAATTTCCCTGAAGAAGTTCGGACCAGATTGCCGAACGAAACGTTGGAATTACTCATTTCAATATCGCTGAGATTTTACAAATATAATTTTTTACAAATGTCTACTTCTCACTCGGCGCCCAAATATTTTAGAACTATTCTGTTCAAATCTTGACTACAGTTCATTTGGCTTATCTGCCTCCCTTCTGAGATTCGAACCCGCGTCACCTAGTGCCGTCTGAAGCCAGAGACGCTACCACTGAGCTATTCGGGCTTGCGAAACCTAGGTCCAAGGCTTCCTGCCGACTGCCTCCAACTATCTAATATCATCAAATCAATGTGCATCGTGGTGGTGAGCTACCTGGAATGGTGGCCACATTGCAAACCTGACTGATAGAATTCAGTCTACACCAAAGAAAGGACTAGACACGTCACACTAGTTACTAGTGTCCAATCAAAATTTAAAAAAGTATTGTTCGCCTACACGTTGTTCTAAACTTTACTATCAATAATAACACAATCATCGCTTGTGATTTAAAATCCTTTACCGCATTCACTTTGATGATTTCTTTAAACTTTCTCAGATGCATTTATTTCAAAAGACCAGTTTCATCTAAATGAGATAATGAATGAAGAAGGCCATATAAAAAGATGACTTGCTGTGAAAGTCGAACAGTAATCAGAGGTTGGGCAATTTCAAATCTTACTTACTATTCAAGTACTGTTTCACTTTCACTTGTATACTAATTTTTCAATTATTAAAAGTACAAAATGTTACAATTATTAGCTCATTAATGAGTGTTGACTGTAATTATCATGATTATAATTACTTCCGTTGAATAAATTTTTGCTGTAATCTACAAATTTTTAATTACCTACATTTTATTGGCTAGATATCTGTTTGTCTGTGACCTTGTTTGTATGACCTTGTCATTTGGATTACTTATTTCTATACTGCACACATGAATTATTCGTGATAGTTTATCTCAACCATTGCTTTACGGCTTCAGAAAGATGAACGGATTAATTCTAATTCTACACTTACTTGTAATTCTGTCATGCAACGTAGAAGGTAATTATTATTAGTAGAATTTAAGATGGGTTTGCATTTTGTTTTCATTTTATCTGTTTTAATCTCTGTTCACTACTGGGGAAACTTTGACTTAAAGTAACTTATTTCAAGGCATCTTTCATCTATAATACTTAAAAACAAAAAAAATTATTAAACAGTCATTTTACGATTACTTCGAAACTCTCAAACATCAGATTAGAATGACACTGTTGGGAATAAAGCACTGGAAAATCGACTATCGCTATGAACTGTTTATTACTGATTGAACTACTCTTCGCCTTGAAAAACTAAGCTCGATGATAATCACGGCATAACCTTATATGTGTTGTATGCAACTTAAAGATGTCCACCCATTCATATAGAACATTCAACGAAGGGTTACTCTTCTCAAGGATATCACTTTTAAGCTGTACAGTCGTATATACATATTAAATCTTCTTATCAATCAAAGGAGTGTTATTAAATATGTGTCATTAGAATTGTAAGTTCCAGATAACTACAAAACTTTTCTAACCGTATCTGAAACTCAATGGAGAAACAACGGCAGAAATACTAAGAGGCCGACTGCCATTGATGAAAACGTTCTGCACAGTTGAACTTTGGATCGATTTCTCTACAAAACTGGAGCTAGGTATGTCAGTTGTACTTATCATCTGGCGTTGAATCGTGTCATTGAACAACTGCACTCACGATTTTATAAAGGTGTAAAGACATCTCCCTGTAGCTCGATTGTGAAACATTTAATCGACTCTAGAGACAAAGCGAACCAACAAATCAACAACTAGGTCATCTACAGAATACGTGTAAAAATTCTTTAAATTGCAGAAGCAATGTCAGTTCACACGTTAATTCCTGAATTCTGCAGATAAAAGAAATTTGCTTAGTTACTACTAAGCCTACAATAGGTTTAATTTGTCTTAATATCAGATAGTTGGTTTTTAACTATATCATTTTTCCTCTCCCCGACCTTATTACGTTTCTACTCCTTGAGAAGATGCTGATCTGAACTGTTTCAGTGTGAGTTTAGTTCTATCCGGTCCTGTCGACTGTATCACGTCAAGTAATTTACTTATTTGGTTTTATTTTTTCATACCTGATTGAAGCTTTCTGGTGTTATGCAAGTGTTACGTAAAATTTACAACTCTAATGACACATCTTTGATAACATTCGTTTGATTGCTAAGATAATTTACTATGCATATGAGATTGTACAGCTTCAGAATGACATCGCTGAAAAGCGTAACTCATTCTTTATAACTTCATTATGGATAAGATTTAATTTCGATAAATCATACTGTGTTATACAGTAATATTAACCGATGACCACGTTTCGAGCACAAACTATTGCTCATAATCATATCAAGTTACTCACACAATATTTTCGCTTCGCAATTATTATTGTTCTCTGAGCTGGTTCGTTGTGCTTCTGGAAAACATCTTGCTCTGAAGATGCCCAGAAGGACAACGAAAGCTCCGCAACCAAACCAACCAGCTCAGAGAACACTATTAAGTGCAAATCATCCACCTGACCTACAACTCTTTTCTATTATTCCACATTTCCCTTCATTTATATACATGTGTGAAATTGACTAGATATCTAGTCAATGAAGTTATAGTCTACCACACTGCCCAAGTTTTATGCCAATATCATTTATTATATTTCGTATTTGTTATTAATTCGACATTATAACACTGACTGATTTATTAGGCATGTTTTAGCACTGAAATATTTTGAATAAATGCTCTTCTACAAGAACCATTTCACCAAAAAGTATTTTCGTGAGTATATGCAAATAATCAATGAGCACTAAGAAGATAAATCTACTGAAAAATTAGGTTTCTCCTTAAATTTCTATGATCCTGTTAAATACATCCTTAAAGCTTTATCTATGTTTCTGTCGTGTACCGTCTACATAAAAGTGATTGTAACTCTCCTATTTAGGCACATCGGAAATCGTCGATTCAAAAGTTGAAGTCACTAAGATACTTTGTATTGTTGGCAGTTAAAAATCTTAAGATTAAAGGCTTCATATGCCATAAAGTGTCACTATCTCTTTTTGCTTGAATCAACCATATATAGTCAACTGTCAGAAGGAGTAATTTCAGTTAGAAATGACAATCGATGACTTATGAACTCTGTAGTTTCTCTCTGGCATGTACGGCGTATCCAATAAAAGCCAGTGTTCCTCAAGGTGCCGTCCTCTCCTCTTTTCTTTTTTCTTTCTTCCTTCACGACCTGCCTCATTTAAACTAAACTATCTTTGTCAAATATACAGATGATCTGACTGTATCACTCACTGCTTATCACTTCCGAGTCTGACTGCTCCAAACTTAATAGCCTTCTGTTGGACATCAACAAGTGGTCCAAGTCAAGTGGTCTTATGATAAATCCTTCCAAATGTCAGGCAGTTAACTTTACTTTCAAGCATCGACGTGACTTACATGAACTAGTTAGTTCGCATGATGACTGTAGCATAGATGGCACGGAAATTGAAACCAAATCAAGCATTAAATACCTTGGATTAGTTCTTTCCTCTGACCTTTCATGGTCATCCCACATCTTATCTATCTCTAAGAAAATGTTTCGTCTTACCTTCTACATTAAAAAGTTAAGACAATCAGGTATCAACCAACTTTTAGTTTTGCAATTTTTAAACCCCTGTATTTTACCTATTGTACTCTATTGCTCTCCATTAATCTTTCCTGGGCTTCTCAAAAAAGACTATATCATATTACGAAGGGTATTAAATGCTGTGAGTAGGGCTTGTGGTCTGCCACTGCGTGAGCTCGCCAATACTATAGTTGAGAGACACATGAATTCCTGTACATTGTTCATCTTTCTGTGATTTTATGGTGTCACACTTTCTATCGTTTAATTATAACTTTGCTATTTTATTTTACTTGTTATTACTATTATTACTATAATTTTATACGTTATGCATATTTTTCTCCGTATTGCATACAGTAATTGCTGTGTAGCTGCTATAACAACGTTTTATTATTATTGTTATGTAATGTTTATTTTTAATTTTTTCGTAATTTTTGACTAAATTATATGCAATATTGTACTGAATGCTGAAAATTCCTTGCTGTATCATTAGTACTGTTTTTGGAATAAAGCAAATTATTATTACTATTATTAGATACCGAAGAATTTAAAAGGTAGACACCTTCGCAATTTGCTTAGATCAGTAGGAGCTCTGTGCGCTGCAGAAACAATTCCAGCTACTATTGATATCCCTACAAATTCTGTGTTACTTCCTTTAATTTATCTGACATTCAGTAGATATAAATAATATAAAAAAAGATAATATAAATACACATTATCTTTAACTGATCTTTTTGTAATGCTATCTGTCGATATTTTTAACTCAGTGTGATATTTCCATTAACAATATTTCTTTAATTACTATGATCGTATGTATGTTGAGTGTGTCAGTGGTGCAGTCAACCACACGAAAAATACTGAGAGGTTCGATCCTTGGCCGACGCACTCCTAAACCTTACTTAACAAGAAAGTAAGCCAGATAAAAAGCGAAGATTGAGCGTGAGTCTAGCAACCCCACCTCGTAAAAATAAACCACTACTACTGAAACTTCAAAGTTCATAATTAGAAGCCCTATGTTCCAACTAGAGAACATGGGAATGAAATAAATAAATAGTAATAAATGTAAAACCTGGAGACAAATTTATCGAAAAGAATATTCTTTGTTCATTATTTAGTCTTTTAGACTTCTGCCCAGTTAAATTAATCAGTCAGTCCACGCAATGATTTTCAATCACGGAACGGTAATAAGGAATAACACCTGTTGAATTCTTGCAAGTATCATAACATCACCTACGATCACCGTTTCCGTACACTTACAAAACAGTCTACATAAGACTCTGACTACATTAAGTTTTTCCACTAACATATATTATAGCTTGACAAACTTAGGAATCTAAACTGTGCATTGCATCTGTGTTCGTTCTCGTCAACCGCCATCGAACAAACGAAATCGTCGTAATCTTTAGATATCGTTGAAGCTTATGTTCTAGGAGATGGCATTTCAAAAGAAACAGAAAATTCCCATCCAACAGGAAATAAAAAGACACCTAAACAAATAAAAACTCAGATACATTTAATATCCTCATTATCCCAGCTTGTTGTCTCTTTTCATTCCATCTCAAGCTTTTTCAATAATGAAGAAGTAGTACATTACAAATGATAAAACACTCCAGTGTTATTTATTATTTTAAGTGGTCACAGAAATTTGTTTTTCGTCAGCATCTTTAATTAATACAAATACATTCATGTCTGTTTTTAACATCCTAGTTCTTATTGTCAAGTTTCGTTGAATTATACGAAGCATATGGAAGCAAAATCTCTTGTTTTATTATTATTATTATTACTATTATTATTATATCCTTTAATTCCTAGAGGAACATAGGGCTTCAGCCACGCGTCACCATTGCCTTCGGTGTTCTGCCAACCTTCTCACCCCTCTCCAAGTCTTCTTACATGCTTTCATCTCCTCTTCACATGACCTCCTCCAAGTCACCCTTGCACCGACAACCAACTCGCCGCTTCCCTTTCGGGTTCCACTCGAGCGATGGCTTGTCTAGTGATGTCACTTGATGGTTTCCTCAGCGTATGGACAATCCACCTCCATTTCTTCCTGCCTCTCTTGTTTTAGGGGATAATAAGACTTCTAGTATATGTTTGAAAGCTGGAGTAGAAATTTAATGTATAACCCAGTCAATGTACTCAGATCCGCAACAGGAATTGAATCTCTAATTATAAAATAATAAGATTCAGTTTTAGGAAGTGGCAAATAAAAGAATTACTGCACAAAATGTTCTACTCAGTGACTTTAACAGGTTTTTAAGAGAAATGTCGGAAAGAGTAGCATACTTGAGGAGTTCAAAGATCACTAAAAAAGTATGTTCGAAGCTAGCTTAGATCTTGCTGTCAACTTTCCTTTGATCACTCATCTATAAAAAAGACTGGTGACATAGCAGCATCATCAGTACGTATATTGTTACCTGTTGAAAATGAGGTGTTACTAGATCACTCTTGCTACTTTAAAATGATAAAAGTAAGTGATCATATATTACAGAAATTTTCACCATACTTAGTTCCAAAATATTACCTCTTCATATAGAATACAGCATTTTATGAAAGCTTTCTAATAGAATTTTCATGGTAATACAGATGTCATCCCCTGCTGTATTCAAAATCCACATATTTCCGAAGCTCATTCTTCATCTGTCGGAATAAAATGATTTTACTACACAAAGGTGAAATGAAAGATGAGATGCAAAACAGTCATGACATTTTGCTTGATGTAATGATTAGAGACAACATCTTAAAGTGATTACAAAAGGCTTTTCTGGTACTAGATAATCTCGTACAATCGAGATATTTTACAAATAATAAAGGTGTTTCGCAAAGAAATATTGAAGATGACACCTAGTCTAGTGTAAACACTTCACTTAACAAAACTATTTGGATAACAAATGCTGAAATTAATTCATTTCCCATAAACATCTAAATCGAAGTGAATTAACTTCTCCCAAGTGGTAAGAAGTTTAATTATACCTAATTTACACCTTAATAATGGTCAGTGAAATTATTTCAAATACAACCTAAAAACTGTTTTTTGATATTCTGTTTTATAACTTGATCCAAAATATTTTAAAAAAATATTAACAAATTGGCACTATTTTCTGTTTCAGGTAAGTGTGGTGAAGTAGGCGCTTTCTGTAGAAAGACAGTGGATACTCGTTGTTGTGGTGAATTATATTGTAAACTATCTAAACCTTTCCAAGGAAGATGTACAGATCCGAAACGTAGACATTCAACATCCTGGTAACACCAGTATCACATTTCTTTTCAAAAGAAGGAAAACAGTAAATTGAGACTATGAAGTGTAATCAATTACCTGAAAAATAAAATTGTTTTAAAGATTTAAATTTCATTTTGACTGTATAATATTGTTAATAACTCCAGCTAACTTGTTGTCAGTATTGCATTGTAACAACATAAGACAAGGGCCAGGCAACAGATCGTTTTATTACGGAAATCAACACGTATTTATATATATATTTCACACACATTATTATAGTTTATTCAAGTAAACAAACGCAGTCTTCTGATTGGTTGTTTCTCAGAAGTTAAGCAGACAAACGCAGGCTTCTGATTGGTTGTTTTGGGTAACCATTGAAAAGTCGAGCCATCTATCTGCGAATCATATTTCCCCACGTTAAGTTTTCTGTGATTGGTTGTTGAATAAGCCTTGCTCATATTTTCTCACTGCCCATATTAGTGACCTTGATATTGGTGTAGATTAATGTCTACCAATCGGCTAGCAGCCTACTCTCATCACAGCAGTTAAGAGACTAAATGAATGTTTTACTCAACAAATGCACGCATATTAATGTAATAAGCAATGGATGATTCACACCTGTTTCATGGGGCTGATAATGTCGGCTGTCTCCTTAAATCTCCGTAGGTCAATGAGGGAAGTTGAATGCCTGGCTCGATGTTAATTATACTTAAATGAGATCGATGGTGTTGCTACAGGAAGACCCTAGGTCCATTGTTAGCAGATATATATATATATATGTCGTATGTTGAGAACCTAGTGGAGAAAGAAATTGTAAAAGTTTATTTCTACAAAAGATATGTAGATGATATAATAGTCGTTTGTGATCAACTGACGGATGCCATAGAAATCCTGAACCAGATCAACAGAGCACAAAACAGTATATCGCTAACTTATGTTAAGGAGACTAATGGATGCCTGCCATTTTTAGATGTACTCATAACCCGCCACCGAGAAGATGGGTCAGTAAAACGATCTGTCGATAGAAAGTCAACATGGACTGGAGAGTATCTAAATTGTCATAGTTTCTGTCCACTACAGTATAAAAAAGCGTTGGTTAAATGTTTGTTCAAGCGCATTCACCGTATATGTACCGCCGATACAATTGAAGAAGAAAGACAACACCTCACTGAAATATTGTTAGATAACAATTACTCACTGAGATTTATTAGACGTTATGGAAGTGTCAACCATATAGCTTTAACAATCCGATCAGTTCCCAAAAAGGATGTTTACATATCCTTGCCGTTCAGAGGTGATCAACAAAGTCTAGTCACTAGACAAAGACTTAAGGCCTCAATTAATAGAACCTATTATGCAGCTAAACTTATCTTCATAGAGAAAACGAGAACTATGCTGTCCTGTAAACCCTCACATTATCCGAATGATAGTGTCACATGCCACTGTGTTTATCAATTTACATGTATGTGTGGAGGCACGGACATAGGGTGAACCCATCGGTCTCTGAATATTAGGGCTACAGAACACATTCCAAAGTGGCTGCAACAACAAATGAAATCTCCAGATACAATTGACCCCGAAAATAGATGTCCAACATCATCTTTAGCGAAGCATATTATAGAGACGGGTCATAAGGTTGATTTTAACAATGCCTTTAAGCCGATATATAAAAGAACGTTGGGTCACATACTTAAATTCATTGAAGCCTTAGCCATAAAAAGACTTAAACCTGTCTTATGTGTCCAAAAGCTATTTGTTATCACCCTAAACCTGCCTTGGTAATCCAAGCTGGAACCAGGGGCCAATTTACTTCATAATATTTTCAACCCCTTCTTTGTCTTGTATTTCTCTTTTTATCTTTCCTACCCACACCTTTTGCGTCTCCCTACCGATAATTTGTAACCTTGACCTGTACACAATCTGACCTGTATTGTAGTTATTCATGCCTTCTATAAAAACTGTGTATAGCATGTACGTGCGTGATCAGAATGTCCGAAATGTGTTGCACCAATACATTACACGTTTCAGATAAACTACGTCTTCTTATTGTGTTGTCTAAATTCATAAAGGAAACTAATTGCTTTAAATGAGAAAGGAAAACTATACTTTCTTTCTGAGGGGTTTTATTTGCTACTTCAATATGATAAAGATGTTTCAGGATAAATCCAAGACTGAAGTAGCTGCTCATTTCTCACTTATATATGATGGCTTACTCGAAGTATTCTCATCCAGATATTACCGTTCTTATTCCGTATCTTCATGTCTATTTCTCTCGGCATCAAATTATCTCCACAGCTTTACTTTGCATAGATCTGTCTGTCTATTTTGTTGATTATGACCTGTAATGCAAGAATTATTTAAACCTCCCAACCAAAACCTTTTCATACTCATTTAAAATCTCTCTGTTTACTTGTTTTGTAGTTTAGAGATATTCATCCACGTTACCTGTATAGCATACTTGATCATGTATAATCACCAACTGATATAACGATTGAAAGTAAGTAGAAGAGCTTGTACTCAAAACTATCATATTTAAATCATCTTGAGGTAGCGTTAGAATGATGTGCAAGTTCGCCTAATTTACCATCTAACCAGTCAGACCTAAGCCTAGAAACAGTGGGGGGACAGGGCGTTAGACTAACTACCTCTGCCCAAAAAGCAACCAATTTGCTACAGCATCTTCAAAACACAGAATCGTAATCACATTGAATTAAAATTTCGCCACTACTCTAACCTAAAAGATATTTAAAATACGTTCTTTCTCTTAACATAACTTGCTTAACTTTACAATGTTTTAATATCAGCCAACAGATTATTGAAAAGTACTGCAGTTACTTTGTTGTATACCACTTAATGGATATGCTTACAGAATTAATGTGTTGTTCATCAAGTCATTTCAAGTCATTTGCAAAACTTGAGGGTTTTTTATTCGGTATGTCTTTGCTAGATTTTAAAGTCAGTCATCCACCTTTCATAGAAGCCTTAAAAAGTCCTGTTGAAGTCATTCGTTGCAATATTTTCAAAATTCTAACAAGAAAAGCTTGGTTTTAGCTCCTAGTGTAGTATATGCTGATCAAAAGGTAAAGAAAAAAGATTCTTCATGAAAAAATCAGTTCAATTTATTCGACTAATTAGTTGAGATGTCAATAGAGTTTCTGTTGTGAGTTAATCCCCGAAAACAAGATGTACAACTACATTCTCCCTCATAAAATTGCTGTAAACGAATGAATTACGTGCCTAATCATGAATCAATAAGAAATTATTAAAAAGACGGTTGCAGCGAAAAAATTTTCTTTTCGACGAAGTTATCAACTAGGCTGTACGTTCGTTCCAGAATTATTTCCGGTCAGAGGTCAGATTAATAAAATTACTAATTGTAATATAAACAGAAGATAGATAGTGGCACTATTCTATAAATATTTCAGGTCATAGGTCAAATTAAGAATTCCAATGTGTAATAATCAGGAAGATCGGGTAGAAATGACGAAATAGGATTATGATTACTGGAAAACTCTTCAGTTTGTATAATTACGAGTTAAGGATGTGGTATTAACGAAATGGGTAAGAAGTTCGGACATATAAAGATCTGTCTGTTTTCGACATAAAACTTTGCACCAATGTGCGGCAGTTCAGGTCGCCACACTTCATGTAGCACACAAAGCAGCAAAAGAAAGTAGAAGAAATGCATAATAGAGACAGTAAACACAGGTGTGAGACAAAGGAATAGTAGTAACCAAGATCAAAATAGTTTCATTGGAAATCATAAATCACAAGGAGTGGATGCATCTGCGCTAGCCATTGAGAACGATTTTGAGCCATGTCTGTCACCAATCGTTCCCAGCCTTCATTGGCTTTTACCGTCCCGAGGACCCCAACCCGTCAGGAAGTCTACACCTTCCTACGTGGCTTAGACTAACTGTTGTGGATTTCATTGACTGGTGAAGCCATGTTTTGGTTCGACCGCCGCTAGCTCTTTTCCAGCCTGACCCTATGTCAGCTAAGATTGCCCGTCGAGGAAGGAGATGACTAGGCATGCATACGTAACACATGTCCTAACCATCTTAGTCGATGTAGCTTCACAGCCTCGTCGATTGATTTCCTCTCCCACTCACCTAGAACTCGACGCCTCACCTCAATATTGCTCACCTTATTATGCCACTTTACACGGGAGATGGAACGCAGGCACCTATGATCGAAGGCAGCTAGTCAGGCTTTTCATGTCTTCCACTCTCAATGGCCAGGTCTCACAGATGGCCATAAAAGGGGACGGAGCGGACTGATGATCAGTATACCCGCCCTTTGGTCGATAGTCGAACATCTCGTCTACGCCAGAGACGGCGTAAACTGGCATATGCAAAACTAGCCCTCTGTATCCGTGCTGAGATTTCGTCAAAGATCAACCCGTTGGCAATGGCTGATGGTACTTCCCAAATAAGTGAAGCGGTCAACATGCTCTACCACTTCACTCCCTATTTCTAATCTAGGAGTTGGAGTAGTCCAGTCCTGTAACATCATCTTGCATTTGGTGGGAGCGAATCGCATGCCAAGCATTCGTAGATTGCAGCTCAAGGTGTTTAGAAGAGTCTGCGTTTTGTCAGCGTCCTTACCTAGAAGGACTATATCGTCTGTATATTCTAAATCAACGAGGTTATTCCCTGGTAGGAAGTCAATCCCTGAGTCACTAAAGTGAGTTAGGGTTAAGTCCATTAGTACATCTATGATGAAGTTGAATAGAAAAGGAGATAATTGGTATCCATGACGGACACCACTAGTCATCACCATTTCAGATGACAACTCGCCATAAACCCTCACCTGGCTGCATGAGTATGAGTAGAGTGTCTTAATCAGTGCAATGTACTTTCTCGGGATCCCCTTTACAGCCAAGCATCGCCAGAGTACCTCTCGGTTGACAGAATCGAATTCCGCCTTTAGGTCAAGAAATATAATGATTGTTGGACGCCGGTAAGAATGCTTGTGTTCTAGAATCTGTCGGAGGGTGAAGATATGATCAATACACCCTCTTCCTGGTCTAAAGCCTGTCTGGCTCTCTCGTGTTTGTGCCTCCCGAGCACCACTTAGTCTACGCATGATTATTGAGCCTAAGACTTTAGATACTATATTAGTCAACCTAATCCCTCTGTGATTATCACAGGAAGACTTGTCTCCCTTCTTGTATATGGGGATAATCAGCGATTTGCACCTACCCAATGGGACGTCCTCTGATTCCCAGACGCTGCTTAGTACCTCAGTTAATGCAGACAGTAAACTGTCTCCACCGTACTTAAATACCTCTGGAGTCATTCCATCAGGTCCCGCTGCTTTGCCTTGTTTCATATTAGTGACAGCTTTAGTAACCTCAGTTAGAAACGGAGGACCTGTGTCTATATCCCATTCAGGGAGGTGTTGGTTGTTCGGCATAATGAGCGTGGCTGTGGGCCAATTAAACTGCTCTTCATAGTGCTCTTTCCAGCGTTCCAGTCGTCTATCCTGGGAGCTAATTGTGGTGCCATTTTTCTCCGAGATTGTTTCACTTATGATTTCCCCTCTCCCACCCGTTTCCCTGATGAGTCTAAAGAGTTGCCTAGTGTTGCCTATCGCTGATGCTTTTTCCATCTCTTCCGCCTTTGTCACCCACCACTGTTCACGGTCCTTGTGGAAACTTTCCGTAAGTTTCTTTTTGTGCAGCTTTTGCTCCTCATTGAATTCGGAGCTTGCCGGAATAAGTCTTCTAGCATCTATCTGTTCGGATGAGGCAGTTGAAATCCAATAGCTTTTACTTACCCTTGGGTTTACCTTATTCACAGCTTTTACAGTTGTGAATCAGTGCATAGAAAGTACAATGAATCTAATAAGTCTCAGTAAGTAATAACTATAACTAATCTCATTCGTTAGGACTTGGTCAAATGAGACAGGCTTTTCATGTGTGTGTGAGGGTTAATGATACTATCAAATCTCCGGAAAGTGAAGTAGTCAGAACTTGAATCATACCCTGGTTGAAAGCCCAGTGCTTAATCTAGTGATCTATAAATCCACCAATCAGAATACACAGAGTTTATACCTCAGTAGACTTTGACAGGAATTTCCTTAGAATATATTTTCTTTTATAGACATACATATGAGTCGCTCCATCAAAAGACAAAGAAAAACTGCTCTAAACATCACTATGAAAGTGATCTGTTGATCTGGTAGGACAGATTTCGATGCACGAAACAAACGAAACAGCTACTATCTGGTAAGTTAAATGGTGTAGTGGTAAGAAGTACTCCCAGTAAGCTATTGCCTAACTCCAACCCCAGTCTTTCGAGTAAACTGAGCTCCCTTAGTGTTAAAAACTAGTCTTCTAAGTGAAAGATAACGAGCAAAAAACTTAGAGAAAGTAAGGCTTTCCTGCTGATAGACTTTTAACATTTCATAATGAATTGCTCGTTTCCAGTTGAAAAACAAATGTAGATGTTTTAAATTCCTAGAAATAACCACTCAGAAGTTTAGATTTTATTATCAGATAAATTGACACTGCAAACAGTATTCTCTCCCGCAGATAATGAATAAGCATTGAAAGATTGTTAGAAAGAATTGATAGGAAGCCCTAAACCCAGGTTTCGTGCTCGTTAGCACTCCTCCACAAGGCATACATGTAACCCTTCAAGAATTGATGTCCTTTATAGAATTCTAACTCGCGTCACCCAGTGCTGTAGTCGGACGCATCACAAAGAGGTAGTCAGGTTTACGATTGACTTCCTGTAGGACCGTTATAGATACACTGAATGGTCACTAAGTATTACAGTAATAATAAAAGTAGTTTTGGGAATGATTTGACAGCAGTTTGGATAAACAGAATGACACAGTAAGGCGCCATACAAGTTATTTGTCTTTTAAACCTAAGCACTTTGGAAGTCAAATATTTGTTTATACGCTATGTGAAACTGAGAGATCACCTTGAAAAGAGAGATATTATTAGGTCTCAATTCAGATTTAATCAACGAAACACCTTTCTCCTCTTGATCAAAATGTACCTCAGTAGATTGGATAATGCGACAGACAACGGCGGGCAATGAGGAAACAGGCATAAAATGGACTCACACAAAACAAGAACTTGGAGGATCTGGACTTCGCCGATGACATATATATGTCTGATTTCCCACAAACTGGAAGATATGCAAGTGAAAATCAACAAGCTGGCCAAAGAAGAAGCATCAAAGATAGGACTTCAAGTGAACATAGATAAAACAGAGGTGATGAAGATTCCTGGCCAACACCAACAGCAACAACAACAGACAACAATCAGCCAGCATAAATGGGAGGAACCTGAAAGAAACAACCTCCTTCACCTACCCACCTACCTGGGAAGCATCGTTTCAACTACAGGCCGACGGAACTGACGAGAACATTAAAGCCAGAATCGGAAAAGCAAAACAAGCTTTCATTACTCTCAAGTCTGTGTGGAGGTCAACACCACTCACCATCAAAAATAACATCCGGATCTTCAACTCCAATGTGAAGTCAGTCAGTGCTACTATACGGATCAGAGACTTGGCCAGCGCGTCATACAGAGCATCTCAAACAAACTACAGACCTTCATCAACAGCTAGCTGTCTTCGCTCAATACCACTCAAGATCAGATGGCCGGCCAGAAAGATCACCAATAAGGTGAGATCTCTGGCAATGAGCGAACCAACCCAGCACGAACCGATTGTGAAACAAATAGGCAGGAAGAAATGGAGATAGATTGCCTGGCCATACGCTGAGGAAACCATCAAGTGACATCACTAGACAAGCCATCGCTCGAGTGGAACCCGAAAGGGAAGCGGCGAGTTGGTTGTTGGTGCAAGGGTGACTTGGAGGAGGTCATGTGAAGAGGAGATGAAAGCGTGTGGGCAGACTTGGAGCGGGGTGAAAAAGTTGGCAGAAAACCGAAGGCAATGGAGATGCGCAGATGGAATTAAAGGATATAATAATAATAATAATCTCACAAATATATTGTGTGTTACAAAATTCATATCAGATTTACGGATATACAACTCACTGTACCATTCAACTAAAAAATTATTTGGTCCATCTACTAAAAGGGTGACATGTTACCTAGTCCAGAGGACATAATCACCTGATGACCGACGTGTATCACTGGACTATCTGAATTCCTGTCCAACACAGCGCCCCATATTACTTCTATTCGTTATTGTTTTAGCCACTCATTTATGTCTTTGAGTCCCAAAACGTACTCTTGCCCACATTTTTATTGACTCTTAAACTCCTGGTGCGCATTTCACTGAGATCGAATAGCACGGTATGCTGTAGGCTGTTATTTTACTTGAAGATCCTGGACGAAGAGAAAATACTATGCGATGCATATCGCTAAGAATTCTGCACATTTCGTGAATATCTTGTCCAGAATAAGGCTGTTATTATCATTATCATTATTATTTTGAATTGGATTGTGGAAAAAATATGTTATAAGAGGAATTGCAATTCACTGATGCGTTTCATCACAGTGGAATCTGTTGCAGTTAGTTCTTTCATTCTCAAGTTATATGATATCTATTTACTTTCTGATTGATTAATGGATCGATTAATTATGATTCAAACACAGAAACACAATGGCACGGACGTCGATGAAAGCATAAAATTCACATGCTATATGACATTTTCTACAAATAATCGTGAAAATTCATCAACAGTATTGCCTGGATTTATCAATATAAATAAAACTACAAAGTTTACAGTATACTATTCAGAAGTCATGAAATTCGAAAAATTCTACATATCAAAACTTTTGATAAGATAGTCTTTTGTCTCTTCAAACTTCAAATTTTCTGAGCAGATCTTTCAAATTCTATATGACGAATGTCCTTTTCATTGTCCCTACCTAATATAAACTGTAAATAATCACGTCAAAATGAAGTACAATTTTAATATGAAAAAATATGTACTGAGTGTGTTAATTTTTGTATGTATTTCTACCTTTACAACTGCAGGTTAGTATTAATCTCTATAAGATGCTTTTTTAATGATTGTTATTGTTTCCTCGTGTTCCTAGTGGAACATAGGGCTTCAACTGCACGTCTCCACTTGCTTCTGTCTTCCTTCTGCTGTATATTTCACCTGCATTCATGTTTCAACTCCTCTTCACATGACCTCCTCCATGTCACCCTGGCATTGGCATCCCACTAGCTGCTTCCCTTTCGGCCTGGTTCCACTCGAGCAATGGCCTGACGCGAGATGTCACCAACCGACCTCCTCAGTGAGTGTTCAATCCATCTCCACTTTCTCCTGCATATTTGTTGGTTGGCGATTAGTTCTTGTTTGGTTTGTTCCGATAGATTCTTGTTGGTGATTCTTTCCGACCATCTGATCTTCAGTATAGAGCGAAGACAGTTGTTGGTAAAGGTCCACAACAGGCTGTTGGAAATAATCTTTGTGACCCGCCAAGTTTCTGATCCGCGTAGAAGAACTGACTTTACGTTTGTATTGAAAATCCGAATTTTGTTGTTGATGCTGAGTTTATAAGATTTGCATCTCCATTATCTGCTAAGTAGATGTAATTTCGTCCTAAACTCATAATCTTCATCAAAATGCATAGACTCTCACGACTAAGGAATTTCAGGGGAGAAATCTCCTCGTTTTACTGAATCATATAGTTTCAACATTTAAGGTATTTGAACCCAAGTACTCAGTTGATTCCAGAAGCAAATATTGTATGTTTGAGTAGTAGTAGCAGACCTTTATCAACAACTGTCTTCGCTCTATACTGAAGATCAGATGGCCGGGCCGGAAAGAATCACCAACAAGAAACTATGAGAACCAAGAAAACAAAACAAGAACCAATCGCCAACCAACAAATATGCAGGAGAAAGTGGAGATGGATTGGACACTCACTGAGGAGGTCGGTTGGAGACATTGCGCGTCAGACCATTGCTCGAGTGGAACCAGGCCGAAAGGGAAGCGGCGATTGGGACGTCAGTGCCAGGGTGACATGGAGGAGATCGTGTGAAGAGGAGTTGAAACAGTATGGACTAACATGGATGCAGGTGAAAAGTACAGCAGAAGGAAGATAGAAGCAAGTGGAGACGTGCAGTTGAAGCCCTATGTTCCACTAGGAACTCAAAGGAACAATAACAATAATAATTCATTAATTACCGTGTAAAAAGAATTTAAAGCTGTTATCACTGTTACGTATACATTAGGAGCCTCAAAATAAAGCAGGTAATACTCACTAGCTTACCCATCAGCTGAATTAGGTTAGACGTATATAATTAGTCCACTCCACTATACTTCGCAAAAATACATGCAATAGCAGAGAAACGTTATGATATTATAGCAAAGAAAGATTTATGATAGAAAATATTCAATATAAAGTGCGAAAGGCGTTCCAGAATTCTGTTTTTATTTCTCAATGGTTATGGATTTTGCGTCAAACTGCCCGTGGGAGTGAGAAGATAAGAATAAGTTGGACTGATAAGTAGGCTATAGGAGATCTAGATTTTACACAGGGATGATTTGTATTTAATGTTAGACCAGGCAAAAACCAACAAACTGGCTGATGAAGCAGGAGGCGAAGACAGGACTCCAGGTGAACATAAATAAGACCACCACCACCGCAACCAGTCACCATCAACGGGAGAGATTCGACAGAGGTCACTTCCTGCCTTCACTTATCTAGGAAGCATCGTTTCAAGCACAGGGGGAACGGATGAAGACGTCAGAACCAGCCAGAATCGGAAATGCAAGATACGCCTTCATCAACCTTGCAACCAGTTTGAAAACCTTCTGCAATTAGCCAGCTTAAAGAACAAGTTTCGGATTCTCAACACCAATATCAAGTCACTTATTCTATGTGGGTCAGAGACATGACGCATCACAAAGGGTAGATGTTTACCAACAGCTTCCTTCGCTGGCTCTATATTGAAGATCACATGGCCAGAGAAAATTAGTGATAAGGAACTCTGGCAGCAAACTAACCAAGAAGCTGTCGTTCAACAAATATACAGAAGAAAATAGAAGTGGATTGGGCATACGCTGAGGGGACTGTCGAATGACATCGTGGGCCAGACCATCGTCCGAGTTAAATCCGTTTGAGAAATGGAGAGTGAGGCATTCAAGGGTGACGTGGAGGAGATCAGAGATTGTGGGCAATTACCGACCCAGCTGAACAGGAGGGCAGAAAATAGAACAGGGTGAAGATATGTTGTTGAAGTCCTATATTCCACTTGGAACCCGCAGGGAACAATAATAATACTTTTATGTAAATTCATCGAATAACTATCATTCTTTTAAATCAAATCGAGAGTATATAATGAGCAGATAAGCCATTGGTACGTTAGGCATAAATTTTAAAGTGAGGAATAGTATCTGAATGAAAATTAATCTGACGTTCGGTAGTGACTGACTGCAGTTCTCGTGAAAAGTCGTGACAAGTGAGCTCCATCCAGTCGGGAATGAGGGCGAATACACGCCGATTACACTGGGTGGTGGTTGCGCTAAAACCATGAATTAGTAGAGGTTGGAAGTAAGAGGTTGATTTGAAGCAGACTGGATCTCATTGGCTGAATGGTCTACAAACTCGCCTTGTTATCTTAAGGCCTCAGGTTCGAACTCCAGTGACAGCATAATGCCAATGAGTCCCAAACTAGGACGGAACAACCGTTCAGCATTCCCTGATTTCCAGTGGTTCTCTAACCAATATCAATCCGTGGTCAAATTTGGAAAATGAATGATCAAATGTCGGTGTTATTATCCAAAACTGTAATATTTACAATAACCTAAGCTGTTATATCACAATGAAGACATTACCGATGCACCTAACACGGAATGTGATCCAGACAACTACAGTTTTGTTCCCTCCCTATTTATAGCAATAAACGATTTTATTTTTTTATTACAGCTTGATTCCACACCGCATTTTTGGTACAAGTATGGAATTTTCAGCATGTGATACCGGTAGCCCAAATCTTGCCGGCCGACCATAGATATCAAGTGTGCGTCGGCAGGGTATCGAACCTCGAACCATGTGCATGGTCGGCGAGAGTCATAACCGCTGTGCCACCGACGCACATATCAAGTGATCGATGATATACTTCACTACAGTTGAACAGAAATTTTCAAAGACACATTCTATGCTATAAAATTATGCATGCCATCTATTCTGTTTAAACACATATTAGTACACAGTGGATAATTCATTAGTTAGGAAACTGACAGTTTATTAAGTAAATCTGGCTGATTTATCCTTTTGAGAAAGACGAAATTAAATCTTAAAAGATGAACAGGTAATCTGCTAATAGAATAGTAAATACTTGAGTAACAACACTTCAGGGTTCACTGATAGCCTTCAGTTATGGGCAAGCTATCATATCTTTGAAAATGAAGTACGAAAACCTGAACTGATTTACTTTGGTCACTCACTTATAGTGCACTGAATAGTTAGTTAATGGAAAACTACTTGAAAACTACTACTTGACAAATAATCAGTTGTCGGTAATTTTAAAGTTGGTTTGTTTAAAACAACACAAGTATGAATTCAGTATACACTTTGATTTCCTTCCCCACTAGTTTTACATTCCTAACGAATCATTAGTGACATTATTATCGGTTACTTGAGTTCCAAGTGGAGCATATAGTTTCAGCAACACGTATCCATTTTGACTCCTTTCTCCGTTATCATTATAAATTGTACACATGACTCCGCCCAAGCTTTCTGGTTGATTGTCTCAAGTGTTGTAGATCTCCACACTAATTTCACAGTAATATACGTTTGTCTTGAACTGCCGATCCAATGTGTGGCTGGATAGCTTTCGTATCCTCACCCATGCTGCCTGCTTGTAATTGGAAGGCTACTCCTTATGTCAGGTGACAACCTCCTCGCACTGATGGTAATTCATGCATGTTGTTGTTTGTCGAGTGCCTTCATCATCTCTGCCATCTGTGTGTTCAGTCAAAGGCTTTTTCTCACCAACTCCTCCACCAGCTTGTTGATTATTGCATGTTTGTCTCATATTTTGTGTCACACATGGCATAAATCATTTGCGAAATTCAGACTTTTTGGAATACATTGTCAGTATAACGTATACCGACTCGTTCTCTCAAATCCCACTCTCTACGACATCATGTAGTCGGCCACAATCAGGAACATCATCGTGGTTGATAGTGGGCAGCCTTGTCTTACTACTGTATATACTTCAAACGCTTCATTCAACTTTCTGTTGTGAATCATCTACCATGTGTCACCGTCGTATAACTGTTGAATGAGGCTTATAAATATTTGTAGTACCCTATTCCGTTGTATTAAAGCAGTTGTCAGATTACGTCGAGGTTCATACTGTCCAAGGCATTTTCAGAGTTTTTCTTTGATTCTGCGCTCTGTTCGATGATAATGCTTAATGTTTCTGTATGACCGGCATGTGATTTGGTTCGCGCATATCCAGTATGTTACGAATGATGATGATTCTGCATAACATTTTGCCTGGGATGGATAGTAACATGCTTCTGCGTCAGTTCTTGCAAATGCATTGAGTCTCCCTTCTTTGAGAGTGTGCCAAGGTAGTCTTTTCCTCCAATCATCAGGTACCTTGCCTTCCCTTCACACTTTCTGCTATAGTAACATGATTATGTCCACCAAGGTCCCTGGATCTGTTTTCAGCATTCCCGGATGATTCCATACGGGATTGCTGGTCTCTAGGGTGGTTTCCAGTAAATTCATAGCCTTCAAGACTTCTGTTTTTATAGGAGGAGTTGGTGTTTGTTGACAGTTCTGCGTTTGTTGGTGGTATTTCCAGAGGTGTTGCGGGTGGCGACCGATTCAAGAGTATTTCAAAAGTTATCAGCCTATTGCTTCCTCTCCTACACCTCTTTGGTAATTTCGTTTACTTCACCACCTCTTATTAGTTTCATGTGCGTTGATCTCATCTCGAATAGCTACCTGGTTATTGAATTTAGTGTTCTGAGGTCTATCTTACTTGCAGCCTGTTATTCGTCACCATTCAATGTTTTTTAAAAGCGTCTTTTGTCTTCTCTGGTACCCTCACTCCTTTGTTCAGTCCTCTGTAGATTGTACTCAGTATTTTGTTTAGTTTTCAGGATTTCATCATGAGCTGACATTAGTTAGAGAACCATTGGAAAACCTGGGAGTACTGGACAGCTGTTTCGTCCTAGTTTGGGACTCTTCAGCAGTACGCACCCACCGGGATTCGAACCCAGGACCTTCCGGTTACAAGGCGAGCTCGTATACCATTAAGCCACTGGGACCCGATCCAATGGTCCTTGAATTCTAACTTCTGCCAGTTCACGCGCTATGTCGTGAACTGGCAGAAGTTAGAATTCAAGGACCATTGGATCGGGTCCCAGTGGCTTAATGGTATACGAGCTCGCCTTGTAACCGGAAGGTCCTGGGTTCGAATCCCGGTGGGTGCGTACTGCTGAAGAGTCCCAAACTAGGACGAAACAGCTGTCCAGTACTCCCAGGTTTTCCAATGGTTCTCTAACTAATGTCAGCTCATGATGAAATCCTGAAATCAATCAAATCCCTACAAACCAACATTTTGTTTAGTTATTTATCACTGCGGTGATTCTTCTGCTTCTCTATCCCTTTTTTGTTCTATCAGTCTCCAGATGTTCATAGTGAGCCATTCTTTATCTTGCCTCCTCTTCCTTTCTAAGACATCTATTCAGGTCCCTTTGCATGTCCTTTTCAGAGAGTTCCACTGTTCTTCCTACAGGTTTCTCCAGTGATGTTTCTTATTGTCGCTGACTTTTTTCTGATGACTACAGTAAACTTGATATTCATGGTTGCGTGCCTCAATTTCGGAGTGTTAAACTTGAGTTGTTGTCTATGTTCGATTACTCTGAAGGTTTTCAATTTGATCTATAAGGTTCTTTGCACATGATAGTTGTCTGAGTCCACTTCTGCTGCTCCTGTAGATTTTGCCTCTAACAGGCTGCGTCTTCACTTTCTTAAGATTGAGATGAAGCCTACCGGATTTCTGGAGTGTCTATCTGGTGAAACCTACATCACTTTGTGGATAAAACATTGCCTCCATTTATCAAATCATAAAAGGGTTGGTATCTGTAAACAGTCCTCTGTTGTCATCCATTTCACCAACAGCCTTTTCACCCATGATTAGTTTTTGATACTGTTGGAGACATTCTGATGGCCACAACCTCCGTGAGTTCGTGGTTGTCGTTTGGATGACTACAGTAGACAATAGACTCCTCAGTTTACGATTTGGAAAGTCTACTTCTATTCCATCTCCTCTCACAAACTTCTAAATTTCTTTATTTTATATAAATATACTTATTTCATGTGCTCCATGAGTTGCCTTGCCAACCAGCCTCAAACATGGAGTGGACACTTCATCAAGTCTCTGTGCCCATTTTTACTCTCACTGATTAAAGACAAATCGGCTAACTGGCTTCCTAACAGCTTCCACTCACTGGTGTCATCTGTTCTCCCCGAATCCAGCAGAGAGTAAGTTTATTTTTCCGGTGTTTTGAAGTTTCACTAGCGATGATATTATTTCAATTAATTCAAGCTATTAATCCTCTTAGCCTGCACATAAAAAGAGGTAGACATATCAACGCAAAACCCTACACAAGATTACATTAGGTCATATTTTTATACCCTATATTAGCATATATAAACAGAACATATGTAGGAATGGAAAAAACCTTAGTTTAAGGCGAAAAACAATAATTTAGTAAAATAAATCATAAGGATGTTCAGCCTATCACATTAATGACGAGAATACAGCAAAATATTATTGTGTTCTGTAAATCTTTGTCATAAGCTGAAATTAGTTGGAGAACGATAGGATAACCGAGGAGTACTTGACAGTTATTTCAGCTTAGTTCATGGCTCGTCAATAGTACGCACCCGCCTGGGTTCAAACCAAGGACCTCCAGATTATGAGGCGAGGTTGTAGACCATCCAACCACTGGGACCCGATCCAATGGCCAACCAATGAATCCCAACTCCTGCGATATTTAGTGCAACCACCAGCCAATGGTACAGCAGAGTAACTATCCTCTCGCCTAACTTGGTGGACCCCACTGGTTACAACTCCCCCCTAGAACCCCAGTGGATATGTATTGCCGAGGAGCCCTAATCTAAGATGAAATAGCTGCTCAGCACTCCTTGGTTCTCCTACGGTTCTCTAACTGATTTCACTTCTTGATCAAACCTGTAGTTAATCGAATTCTGCAAACCAGCACTTGATAGTTATATTTGTTATTCCTTTGGCTTAAGTAATCATTATGACCATAACTTTCATTGAATTTTTGAAATTCTTTAGATGAATGCAGAATATTAACAGCGCCCTGTTCACCATTTAAATGCTGTTCACCTTACTTATGCGAAATGTCATCGCTTAGTAATGGAGTTTGTGTAATGTGTTATAGACCAGGACATTTATGTTATAAAGATGACCATTGTTGTCGTAAGAAGTGTAAATGTTTTGTATGCATTTAACAGGATTATTATAAAATGTTAAAAATGAATATTACTTATGTGGCATTGTATACGACAATGAGATCAGTGTATAACAAGACCTATATAACAAGACCAAGCACTCTTAAAAGAACCTCCAATTCTATTTGATGATAAATGACAACAGAAGAACAGACTATGCTACTGATTAGTGATTTGTATGTTAACTTATGTATGAAAATATCATTTTTGTGTACTAAACTTAATGGTTATTTTGCTCTGTAAAATAAAGATATAAACAGCTAGTTATTGTCTGCTTATCCTGGCTTAGGCGTTTTAAAACAACCCATTCCCATATCTAGTCCCAAGTGGAATACCATAACTCATTGGATTTCAGAAACCTTGAGCTAACTAGTTGCATTCTAATTTTTCTGACAGAATGCAGCATACAAGGCCAAATATTACTCTGCCTTACTTACTGAGGCTGGAGTCCCTCAAGCCGCTGTTATCTCTCCTCTTCTTTTTTTCCTTCTTTTTACATAACACTTGTCTCTTTCAGAAGAAATCAACTTCGTTAAATATGCTGATGATATGACCGTCTCGCTTCCTGTTAAGTTCAAATCAGACTGTTGCAAACTGAATAGCTTTTGGTCGGACATCGGTATGTGGTCTAAGCTAGATGTCCCTACGTTAAGACCCTCAAAATGCCAGACTACTGACTTCTGCTTTACACATAAACGTGATCTACAACGACTGGTTAGTGCACTCGATGCTTATAGCACAGAGGGTACTGTGACAGAAACTAGGTTTAACACAAAATACCTTGATATAGTTCTATCCTCTGACTTTACGGGATTATTCTATATTTTATCGATCTCCAAGAAAATGTTCCGTCTAAGCTAGTACATGAAGAAGCTAAAAATATCTGGAATCACTCAACACCGGCGTTTTCAGTTTGTTAACTCATGTGTCTTACCTATTGAACTTTACTGTTTCACATTTTTAGTCTCCCCTGGGCTACTAAAAAAGGATTATGTCATTTTCAGAAGGGTATTAAAGGTTGTCAGTAAGGCAGGCATGTGGTGTGCAACTTAGTCAGTTTCTCACTGCATTAGTTGATATACATCTGAACTCGTACAAGAAGTGGTTTAAATCTATATTATCTGACTCTCGACAACCACCCATTCTCAACTCTTTCCCTGTATATCATTTGGTAGAACTACTAGTCCTTATGAAAGATTATATCCTTGTACTGCCAAGTACAGGAACTCAACGACAGAGACAATATTAAGCAGGAAACCTATAAATTACTATGTTGTTAACAAAACAATAGGCTCTTTAATTATCTCCTATTTGTAATCTATGAAGACACTATTTCAGTTAACTTATAATTTTAGCTATTAACATAATTTTACACTTTATGTACATTTTTGAATTTATTGTTACTGTTAAGGTCAAAAATTTACTATTTTCATTTTTCCTATATAAGTTTATATTGATAGTTTCTTAATTTATCACTTTTCATTTGAATGAAATACGGAATCGTTAAAAGAATGATATTCCAGTCAGGTCAACGTTTCGTTTATTTTTAAATCGAAACAACTGATTTTGAAATAACAGAGAAATAATAGCTCAGGTGGATGGTTTGCAATTAGTTGTGTTCTTCTAACTGGTTGATTTAACTGCGAAGCTTTCATCGTCCTTCTAGACAATATCCTAGCCCTTCGGCGCTGGGCTTAGCATAAAATGAACTGATTTAAATTCTCCATAAATGATTGAATTGTGTCTCCTAGCAACCATCTTCGTGATTGGTAGTCGACTTACATCTGTTGTCCAAAAGGATGATGAAAGCTTCGCAATTAAACCAACCAGCTCAGGAGAATACAACTAATTCCGAAAAAAACTGATTATTTTGTGCAGAAACGATTGATTATACGGCAATTTTCATTTGTGAATCCACGTCATCTTACTACCATTGTAAAAAAAACAATATAGGCAGACATCCAAAAGTCGTTGCTGAAGTAGACGTTTATCCGTATAAATAAAAACTACTCTGAAATAGTGACTTGTATTCATGCTTATAGAATCGACGGTTCTAGATTTTAGAATCGTTTTCCTATCTGACATTAACCTGATATGATCTACAGAACATTCTGTTCTCTGTTGTTGTTGTTGTTGTTGTTGGTTTCTTTTCATTTTCTACCAATTTGATTCACTCTGCAATTTAATTCACCTCTTCAGCCTATTCTAATCAAATAAAAAATCAGTATGCTTTGCCAAAGATTTTTGAGATCTTGAAATATTCAGTGTTCCTGCGATAAGTTAAATTTGAAATAAAACACACAAGCCTTATTCACTAGAACTCAAGAAATTGACAGTGTGAATGTTTGCATGTTGGGTTTCTGAAATACATACACCAGAACCTAGTATTATTATTATCCATTTCATCGCCGTATCAGTCACCGATCCTTTTGGTAAACAACTCCGATTCTAGAGCGAATAGCTTTCTTCTTAACTCAATTCTATGTTTAGACACTGATAAGCTTTTCAAATGTGTACAACAGTTAGAATTGAAACAAAATTAAAGACTCACTCCGATGCCAACACACTGATTTATTGTAGTTAAAAACTGAATGAATAGTGAACTTTACTCAAATCTGTTTAACTATGTATGAAAACTAGGACGTACAATAGCTATCCCCGGTTAACATCTTCAACGACCATGTAAGACTGTAACAACAGAAGACAAGTGTTGGGCAATAGATCGTTTATTGAGAAAATCAACAGATACTGTTGCAGAGAAGCAACATCTTCTGATTGGTTGTTTTCCTGCTGAAGGTTATTCTGTCATCTCTTTGTTGCCATTGCTTTAACAGTCTGATCAAATATCTGCGAATCCGCGCTAAGCCTACTGTGACTGGTAGCTGAGTTCCTCAAGGTTAGGCTTTGTTATCGTTTTCTCTCCTGGCCCTGATTCGGGACGTAAACATTGACGTAAATTGTTGTATACGATTTCGGCTTGCAAACAGCTCTCACCACAAGATGACTCCGTTAATTAGAAACAGAAGTGTCTGTTACTTTAGAAGCGGTTCTAAATGAAATAATAAGCATAACAGTGAACCTTGGCTACAATCATCTGCTTCGACAGAGAAATAGTCTAAACAGGCCATTAACTTCAAACAATAAAAAGGGGGTCAGCTTCATGTGGCACTTCTGCTTATGACACACAAAAATAATCTACCAATCAGTTAGATGGTCAACTGGTTGATTTACTAGATGAGGGGATACAAAATGTCAATGAAAACCGACCAAACAATCATACAAATTAGTAATGTTAAAATACATCATTTTCACGGTATTCTCTTGCGATATTAACAAAATGGTTTAGAACCTCAGCAATAGCATTGATTTTTATCAGGAAACTAATTCTTCAAATTGATAATAATTATAACTAATAGCAACAACAAAAACAGACGACAACCAGCCAGCATAAATGGGAGGAACCTGAAAGAAACAACCTCCTTTACCTACCCACCTACCTGGGAAGCATCGTTTCAACTACAGGCCGACGGAACTGACGAGAACATTAAAGCCAGAATCGGAAAAGCAAAACAAGCTTTCATTACTCTCAAGTCTGTATGGAAGTCAACAGCACTCAGCATCAAAAATAACATCCGGATCTTCAACTCCAATGTGAAGTCAGTCAGTGCTACTCACGATACGGATCAGAGACTTGACCAGCGCGTCATACAGAGCATCTCAAACAAACTACAGACCTTCATCAACAGCTAGCTGTCTTCGCTCAATACCACTCAAGATCAGATGGCCGGCCAGAAAAGATCAGCAACAAAAATCTCTGGGAGCGAACCAACCAGGAACCGATTGTGAAACAAATAGGTAGGAAGAAATGGAGGTGGATTGTCCATACTCTGAGGAAACAAAACATCAAGTGACATCACTAGACAAGCCATCGCTCGAGTGGAACCCGAAAAGGAAGCGGCGAGTGGGTCGTCAGTGCAAGGGTGACTTGGAGGAGGTCATGTGAAGAGGAGATGAAAGCGTGTGGGCAGACTTGGAGCGGGGTGAAAAAGTTGGCAGAAAACCGAAGGCAATGGAGATGCGCAGCTGAAGCCCTATGTTCCTCTAGGAATAAAAGGATATAATAATAATAAATAATAAATAACTAATTGAAAACTTGAATTCACAAAAATAAATGTATTTCCCAACTTCTTGCCTTTTGATGATAACTCCCTACATTTTCAACAAAGTATTTTGCAATTATTTATGTTTGATGGATTTTATGACAGTGTAAGGAATATACTGACAGAAAATCTGTCAAACTGGTTGGATCTAGTGTTTGAATGACTTTCATGATGTTGTGTTTTAGTTAAGCGCTAGGAAAAAAATATCTGAAATCCTCTTTCGCCTTGACTGGATAAAGATAAACTACAGTTAGGGATTGTGAAGTCCAACTCATTGTCTCGTGAGTGAAGTTAACTGTTAATTTTATATCCTTGTGAACTGTTAACACTACCCAGTGGCTTAAGATTAATGAAAACAAATGTTTTAACAAACCATAGTTTGATTCTCTAGAGCTATACTGTAACAAATGATGTGAAATCAGATGGCTAAAATTTGTAATTTCATTTTTGTTCCCTTGCCATATATATAGTGACGCAGAGTACTCCACTGACTTTCTTTAAACTGATGTTAACCATACAAGCGCCAAACCCGTATACCCTCACTTGCTCAATAAGTATTAAAGTTTATTGAGAATGTTCAAGAGTTAGTTTCTAGGGATTTGATTCATTTCAAGTTTGATCACGAATTGATGTCAGTTACCTGGTATTTTAGTGAGAATTCGGTCTCGAAGTGAAGAGAAATACTCACCGATGACATTGGTTGGTGGTGGCGCTAAAATCATAAATTAGTAGAACCTGGAATTTATTATTTGACGATTGTATCAGGTCCCAGTGGCTGAATGGGTTACCAGGTTGTCTTGCAACTGAAAGGCCCTACGTTCAAATTCCGACTAGTACGTACGGTTGAAGAGCCCTAAACCAGGACGAAACAACTTCCCAGTACTCCCTGGGATTTAGTGGTCCTATAACTGACATCATAAATGATGACAACTGTTACGAGATCTATTTAATATCGTTACAATAAAGGGATGTTTCATCCTTTCGTAGTTAACAAAATGTATAAATATGGCTTATCGATTTTAGTATCCTTATGACCTCATTCAAATAAATATAAGGGGAAAAATAAACTTAAATCTAACATCATCCACTGTAGCTGCAACTCATGTGAACAATAATGATTATGAATAAGTTATTCACAATTTAATGAATTTTAAATGAATTCATGAAATACTTGAAAAAAAACTACTCAAGTCCAGTACAAAATGCCAGAATATTTTTCCATTATTCGTCTTCTCATTTTACTATACGGGCTAAGCTTTCATACAGTAGGTAAGTTTGAAATGTTTGCTCAACATGTCACTGTTTTGCCTACTAAATGATAATTCCATTAGTTGATTTAGCACTCCATTTAAGATAAAGCAGATTGTAGTATCTATTTGGTAATTAATTTTTTCAATGTGCTTACAATGTTTGCCTTGTTCTGCATGGACTAGTGATTGGATAGGAATGAAATTTTTTACTCTATTTCTTACTCTAAGGTTTAAAATTCATGAAATATACTCAGTGAAGAGTGTAGGCATCCATTTACCTATCTTTTCAATGTAGCTGTCTTTATTATGCATATATTCCGTCGGTCGGGATTCTGTGAGCACTCTACTGTTGTGCCACCGACGCAAACATACATGTATGTATGTATGTAAGGAGACAAATGAGCACCAGGTATAATAAAGAGAAACTGACAACAGTTAAAAAGAAACAACTATTCCTAAAATTACAATTTAACGGGGACGTAGCTAGTGGATTATCGAGAGTAGTAAAACGGACTTACTCCGCCGCCACCCTTTGTTTGTCATTTTCCAACCGACCAATTATGCTTGCTCATGCGAAAGACAAGCTGCCTAACTGTGCCACTTCTAGGTGTAGCTACAAACTTAGTCGCTCCTGTGGAGATGGCTGGTTATATAGGGCGAACAACTAGACAGGTCAAAAAACGTACTAATGAGCATCTTCCTTCATGATTCTATTTTGATTCATTTGATTGATTGCGGCCACCAAATGGACAGGAGTAGTGCCTTCAAAGTTATCTAACGCATTCCATCGAGCCTTTCGAACGGAATTCGAATCCGCCTTTTACAAATAGCCGAATTTACGGGAATTCGACAAAACACTCCTAGTCTTTGAATACAGAAGAAGTTTGTTCCACGTTTGTCTCTCCCTTGGCCTACGTAAATTCTAATCAAAACCCTACCACCTTTTCTTATTTTCGATTTTCTTCGTACTTTTATGATATTTATTTAAACTCTGATTATCTGTCCACTTCAACTTCATTATTACTTAAATTTTCACATTTGACCTAATTTATTTATTGAATTGTCTGCATATACACATATTACTACCTTCGATGGTCTTATCGCCACCTGCATAAACCGAATTATCATTATTTTGTCATCATTATAATCATCGTTATTAATGACATTCAAAACATTTACCATATTATTATTACTATTATTATTATTATTGGATCCACAAACTCACCGTCATTAGTTAAGATTTTTATAGTTTAAATCTGTGTAAATTAGAGTTAAGCCTGAAGAAGATAAAATTGGAAACAATTTTGTTCGCTTATACGTCTTGTTCTAATATTAATAATGGAATTATTTAGAGAAAACAAAACGCGTAGATCAGCGAATAGTCTCTTTTCGTCAGCGAATTCATTTTCTTAGCTGTACAATCGCATATATATATATATATATATTATTTTGTATGTATGTGTACATTAAGTTTGTCAAAAAAAATACAATCGGTTATGGTTATTTTAACTAAACAGGTGAAGATTGGTAATACAAGTCAAGAAAATTAGGTGTTAATGAAATTAGGGTAGTAACAAAGGTGATGAGTTGTCACAAACAGTTGTTAAAAGAAGTTATGTAATGATAATATGAATAGTTTGATGAGTGAGTTTTACTTAGGATGCACATAGAAACAAAGTAGATAATACGAAATTACGTAAGAGATCTAAGTGAATACAAGAATTATAAGCAATTAAAGAACAGGCGAAGAAACAAAATTAAGTCATCAAAATAAAAAACTCAAAACAAATCAAAACATTGTTACCATGAGAGTAGAAGTGGTTGAGTAATCTTCTTTTGTATGCACAGCTCCAGTTTTTCCGTGTGAATGGCCAGAGCTTCAGCGATACAAAGAAGACGAAACCGAATTGCCTTTGATAGGTTATTCTTGACTCTGTAGATTACTTTGAAGGAGGCGTTTCTTGAAATGGAATGATCAGTGTTAACCAAGTGTTCAATTATCGCACTCCTTATAGCACCACTATTGCCTTTTCGCAACCATGCTGGACAGTGTTCTTGAATCCTCTTGGACAGGATGCGCGTCGAACGACCGATGTACCTGGCTCCACCTGCTATTCATATTATTATTACATAACTTCTTTTAACAACTGTTTGTGACAACTCATCACCTTTGTTACTACCCTAATTTCATTAACGCCTAATTTTCTTGACTTGTATTACCAACCTTCACCTGTTCAGTCAAAATAATCTTAACCAATTGTAATTTTGTTTGACAAACTTAATGTACACATACATACAATATATATATATATATATATATATTTGCGAGTGTACAGCTAAGAAAATGAATTCGCCGAAAACAGACTCTTCGCTGATCTACGTGTTTTGTTTTCATTAATGCCTGGATGGGGATTATCCATGAATATATTTAAAGATATATGAATGGATAAAACATTGATCAGTGACATAACTGAAGAGTCAGTCCTGCGAAATACGAATACCTCTCTCTCTCTCCCTGAATTATGTTATCTGTATAGCTAAATACTTTCGAAATTGATAGGAATGCCTCAAGTGATATTTCTGAGCAGCGTTTAAGGTGGTTAGATAAAGGAGTAGTAAAGTCAATCAGGACCTCTATACTGATAGATCTAGTGGATACAGATCATAGCACACCGATGATAATTCAGCCTTTACAATTCTATACAAGGCGCCAGATGGCTTCTGTAGGATTTTACGCCTTCGATTCGCAATCATAACTGAAGCACTTGCCTTAAAAGTTTTCCAACCAATCTCTGCGGTCGGAGAAAGTTTGTTCAATTGCCCTTACTCCAAAGGTCTTCAACCACAACCTTGAATTGTTATCGCTGCCGATGGCACGAGATAATTGTAAATACTATTTTTCTTTCTTATCAGCATCACACTGCGCTATAGTTGCATACTATTTTTATCTTAGTTTCACAATTTATTATTATTATCTCTACTGTTATCCACCATTAAATCACATCCCTGAACTTTGATTCTATTGGATTATATTGATCCATATTGTTTCAAATGCTTTCGACTAATATTTTATTGCAAAAATATTCATTCAGACATCTATAAAACACATCCCCATAAGTAGCTCAAACAAAGAGTCAGAAACTTCATGGATTGATGATACCAGGTTTCCATTTGACCACTACTACTGACTGACTGACTGCTTTCAACACAGAGCTTTGCACATATGTGCGGCAGTTCAAGTCGTCCCACTCCATGTAGCACACAAAGCAAGAGAAAAAAGTAGAAAGAAATGGAAAATAGAGACAGTAAACAGGGATATGACGCAAAAAGAATAGTAATATCGAATAACAATGTTTTATTGGATACTATAAGTCACAAGGAGTGGATGCATCTGCACAAGCCATTGGGAACGATTTTGAGCCATATCACCAATTGTCTCCAGCCATTGGTGTTTACCGTTCCAAGGATCCCGACTAACCAGGATATCTACACATTCCTACGAGACTGGCTTAAGGTAACTGTTGTGGATTTCATTGACTGATGAAGCCATGTTTTGGTTTGACCACCACTGGCTCTTTTTTAGCATGTCCCTATTTCAGTCGGCTAACACTGCCCGTTGTCGAGGAAGGCGATAGCTAGGCATACGTAACACACGTCCTGACCATCTCAGTCGGTATAACTTCACAACCTTATCTATTGATTTCCCCTCCTTACTTAGCACTCGACGCCTAACCTCAATATTTTTTTCTTTCCTTCACGTTCCCCAGTGGAACATAGGGCTCCAAGCTAGTGGCTTGAAGTTTCTGAAGCAGTGTTTATTTTACAGGATGAGGTGGCTAGCCTCATGCCCAACCTTTCCTCTTTACCAACCTTATTTCTGGCTTAGCGAGGTAAAGGAGTGCGTCGGCCAGGGATCGAACCCCGGACCATGTGCACGGTCGGGGAGCGTCCTAATCGCTATGCCACCTCAATATTGCTCACCCTATTACACCTAACACACACGAAAGATAGAACGCAGACAGTTGTGATCAAAGACAGACAGCCTGGTTGCATGTTCCAATTTCAATGGTCATGTCTCACAGCCATAAAGGAGTACGGAGCGAACTGCTGAGCAGTACGCGCGTCCTTTGGTAGACAGCCAGATATCATGTCCGCGCCAGAGACGGCGTGGACTGACATATGCGACACGAGCGTTCTGACTAGGAAAAGATGATTGTCTGTAAAAAACTGTAGAAGACGAACACCGTTGTCTGTTCGTCGGCAGGGAACTCCATATGTACCACCTACATACTTCTCAGTCTGGCCTAACTTACCTACTTGGTCATTGAAGTCACCTCCTAAAACAACTGAGCGTTTTGCTTTTTGCAGCAAATTAGACAGTTTCTGGTACAGGTCATCCTTTAGTTCATCGGAACTGACTAACT
The DNA here is from genome assembly GCA_944472135.2 of Trichobilharzia regenti. Lineage (NCBI taxonomy): Eukaryota > Metazoa > Platyhelminthes > Trematoda > Strigeidida > Schistosomatidae > Trichobilharzia > Trichobilharzia regenti. The sequence continues at coordinate 23,452,096 of OX235267.1, forward strand.
CTTTTTCCAACCTAATTCTTTGTCAGCTAACACAGCTCGATGATAGAGGCGAGGGCTTGAGCAACATAGGTCCTAACCATATCAATCAGTTCACCTTGACAACCTCAAAATTACACGCCATATCGCGACACTTAATACAGGAAATAGAACGTAAATATCTGTGGTCAGAGACAGCTAGCCTCTTAACATCTTCCTTTCTTAATGACTGATGAAACTCCCCAAATAAGTGAAATGGTCAACAAGCAAAACTACTTAACTCCTGAGCTTCAAACGGAGCTTCAATCCTGAAGCATTCTCATATATTTGCCAGCTGAGAACAGTATGCCTATAGTATATCTATGATGAAATTAGACGAAAATGACGACAATAGATATCCCTGACGGACATCACTGGTTGTCATCACTTCATATGACAACTCTTCATAGACTCTGGAAGACCAGTTAGGCTTTAGGCCAGGAAGAGTGTGAATTGATCATATCTTCACTTATCGAGACATTCTTGATCACATGCATCCTCACCGACGTCTAATACTTGCCATATTTCTTGAAGTGAAGGCGTCATTTGACCCTAACCGATGAGTACTAACTTCACGTGGTGGTTGCGCTTGCATATGGTAATGGCCTAAAGAGCTACCCAGACTAAAATGAATGTTCCTACAGGTCTTACCATGCCAAAAACGTCTTTTGGGTAGCGGTTGGACTAAATCAGTCACCATCATAGTGTAAGTCATCCCCACTATGTTGAAGGTCTGGAAACGAAGTTGTACTCCTGGAGAATAAGCCTATAGTAACAGTAAGTTGTTTCCTTCGGACGACATGAACAGACTAAAGTTAAAAGAGCTTTTGCTTCGAACGGATACGCTAGTCATCAAGGGGCTAGTCAAATTTCATTTCTCAATAATCACTGGAACACACAGTTTAGTAAGTCTTACCCGTATATCATGGAAGTGTGTAGAACTTTACACTCGTGTTACTTTTTGGTTTGCATTGATCAGCTTCGAATTCTTGTTATAGTTAGTCCAAAAGCAACATTTTACAAATGAAATATTTTTCACAGAAAAGAGATCTACTTAGAAAACTTTTAAGTAGTTTATATTTTCTGATTCAATTTACACAGCATGGATTGCGTATGATGATAACAAATTGCAAAATAAACGACGAAAGGACTAACAAGAATACTGAAACTGTGCTTTTATGAAAGATGCGATAGATGAATTTTACAGTCTTCATGTTTTGGGTGCAAAGCTAAATATTCACTGGCAGGCATTGATATCACATGTTGAATTTTCCGTTCCAAAGGCAGCGTCGGTGGTATAGCGGTTAGGACACTCGCCGACCATGGACATGGCCGGCGCACTCCTTTACCTCGCTAAGCCAGAAATAAGGTTGGTAAAGAGGAAAGGTTGGGCATGAGGCTAGCCACCTCATCCTGTAAAATAAACACTGCTTCAGAAACTTCAAGCCACTAGCTTGGAGCCCTATGTTCCACTGGGGAACGTAAAGGAAAAAAATAGGCAGCTACTAATACTTAAAGACGGATTATTTTTACAGGATCGATCAGAAGCTGACATCAGTTAGAGAACCCTTGGAAAGCCTGGAAGTACTGTACAGCTGTTTCGTCCTAGATTGGGACTCGTCGTCAGGACGCACGCACCGGGGTTCGAACCCAGCACCTCCCGGTTACAAGGCGAGCTCGTAGCCCATCCAGACCCGGTCCAATGGTCTATAAATTCTTACTTCTGCCAATTCGTGATATACATATAAGGCGCAACCGCCAGCCAGTGTGATAGGCAAGTAAATGTCCTCTTCCCTGACTATGTCGACACCAACGGTTATAACTTCTCACAAGAACCCCAGGTAACCTCCGGTATAGGGCCAGTCCCAACAGATTAATTATCAAATGTAACCAATCAAATTCCTGCAAACGATTAATTTTTAGTAGAAAGTCAATGTAAACAGATTTTTTATGAAACATTCAGTTTCAGAATTCATCAGTAGTAACCGCTACTACAGTAGATTGGATAATTCGACAAACAACGCGCAATGAGGAAACAGGCATAAAATGGACTCACACAAAACAAGAACTTGGAGGATCTGGACTTCGCCGATGACATATATATGTCTGATTTCCCACAAACTGGAAGATATGCAAGCGAAAATCAACAAGCTGACCAAAGAAGAAGCATCAAAGATAGGACTTCAAGTGAACATAGATAAAACAGAGGTGATGAAGATTCCTGGCCAACACCAACATCAACAACAACAGACAACAATCAGCCAGCATAAATGGGAGGAACCTGAAAGAAACAACCTCCTTCACTTACCCACCTACCTGGGAAGCATCGTTTCAACTACAGACGGAACTGACGAGGATATCAAAGCTAGAATCGGTAAAGCAAAACAAGCTTTCATTACTCTCAAATCTGTGTGGAGGTCAACATCACTCAGCATCAAAAATAAGATCCGGATCTTCAACTCCAATGTGAAGTCAGTGCTACTATACGGAAACAAACAGGCAGGAAGAAATGGAGATGGATTGTCCATACGCTGAGGAAACAAAACATCAAGTGACATCACTAGACAAGCCATCGCTCGAGTGGAACCCGAAAGGAAAGCGGCGAGTGGGTCGTCAGTGTGAGGGTGACTTGGAGGAGGTCATGTGAAGAGGAGATGAAAGCATGTGGGCAGACTTGGAGCGGGGTGAAAAAGTTGGCAGAAAACCGAAGGCAATGGAGACGCGCAGCTGAAGCCCTATGTTCCTCTAGGAATTAAAGGACATAATAATAATAATAATAATAACAATAATAATATGAGTATCCACTTCACAACCGACAAATGGTAAGTCTCGCAGGCCACCACTTTTCATAACAACTTCAGGATGCATGATAGAAATCCGAACTTGCCTAATATGACTTGAGTGACCGGATTATATCATAAGTCATCATACCACAGAAGTAGGTAGTAAACTAGAATATACAAACCCTCATGCAACAACTGTTTTTCAGAATCCATATGTTTTAGCTTGAATACGGTTGCAGAGAAGGTAAGAAAATATGATGAGTGAAAGGCTCCTTATCCATTCTTTAATGAATTTTCCGTAGATATGTGAACAACATTCCCTAACTTGGAATTAGCAGTGTGTGTTACCCTGATTCTTGATAATTATATTAATCCTTATAAAGTTCTATTTGATTTTATTTAATTCAATACACTCAAGATATAAAAGCTACCAATTAACGAAGAAAACTTGTATGCTTTCTGAAATGTATTTAGGTTCTTGCAAACAAATCTCTGAAACGTGTACATTTCATCCATACAACCAGTGCTGTGGAAGATTAGTGTGTGAATGGTTACACGGGCCTGAAGGTAACTGTATGCCATGCTTTCGTAGAGGCCACTTATGTTACAAGAATGAACATTGTTGTCTCAAGCGTTGCCATTACTTTGTATGTGTCTAAAATCCATCCAGTGGACTATCTTTGAAATATTGTCAACACAATACACATGTATTAGCATTCCTATGCTTATAAATAAAATTGATCAAGTTGCACTATCATTCTAACAGGAACCAGAGAATTGTTCAGTAGTCTCTCCAATCAAATTCTTAATATCGTAAGAAACCATCAAGATTTGAGTCAGCATGATTAACTAACGAAAAACTGAGTCCCTAATGAACGTCAAAAGTGAAAATGTTAAGATCACACCTCTAAGCACTTTATACTACAGATATTATACAAATTGAATCATCAGGACACGTTTGCAAACGTTAACAAATAACATAGATATAACAGTAGAAAATCCATCAAATAAAGCAGACAAGTAAATAAAATAATTAAAAATATAAGCCTTTTATGTACAAAATATCTTTTTTTTCTGGTCTGTATAGAATTAATAGTTCGACTTCAGTTTAGCTTGTACAAGAGAAACAAGACGATGAGCAACTTCTGGATGAAGAAGACGTGCAATACGATTATGAACTTTGTTACCTGAAAGGCTACTGCTGATATCAGTCTCAAATTCCATTTGATATTCATCGTCCTCATCTTCATTTTGTTGATCAGCTAACCAACTGGCTTCACATGCACTAAGCACACTTGTTTCCCATACTGGCATACCATTATGTGTCAACGCCAATATACAATTGCGTACACGACAAACTGCAATACGTTCAGCTAACAATTCAGTTTGATTAGACATACTTTCATCTACTTCAACTGGTGCTGATAAACCAAGACCAATATCCATAGCTCTTGCAGGACCTGTCCAAGCATATCCATTACAGCCAAGAATAAGACCAACAGAAATAACTTCATCTGATCCTGATGTTAAACAACTGTCTAGTGTATTAGTTCGTGGAACTGCTAAACGATGTCTATGAATTTTCTGTCGTTTGATAAGACTTGGTGGAATATGCAACAAGCAACCACCTCCCAATTTACCAGTCCTAGTACCTGGCATATGAAGTTGTAATGTACCATCTTTGTAAACTTCGTGGACTTCAGCAACAATAAGATCACCCTCCTACAAAGACAATCATTAAAAATGTGTGGGATGAAAATGTAACATTTTAATGACAACTGTAACTAGAAACTCGCTGAAATGTAGAGTGCGCCAGACAGTTGTCAACACTGAACAGTATATCGCTCAAACTTACTTCAAAGTCTCAGGTGTATTTCATGCTTTTCAATCACTGATGAATTGATAAGAATTTCGCCACCTTATATGAATAATGCCTAGTGCCGGCTGTTGATCGCAATACATAAAGCATCCCGTATGAACAACCTAGACTCGGTATTTTTCAGATATCACTTTGTAATACAATCATATACACAGGGTAGCTGAAAAGCAAGAAATCAATATGATGACTACTCCTAACTTAGCTATTGTTTTATCTCCAACATTATTAAGTTCATCGTATACAGACCCTATAAGCTGTTTAGCTGGTACACTATTTGAACACGCATTAATTGAATTATTAATAAAGCATTGTGCTTATCTATTACCACCAAGTGGTCGATGGTATACAACACCAAGACCAAATGAATCAATTGATGGTGTTATGCATTCACCATCACATCGTCATAGTCAAATTATTACTACTACTAGTTCGATGACCAGTAAAACACCAACAACACCAGCAACATCAGTTCCAGTATCACCGCCTAGTATATCAACTTCATATAAAAAATGGAGTTTTTTACGAAGTCGTTCATCAACAGATACTCGTCCAATGCCAACTTTATCACCGATACCACCCTAATGAATGAATGAATGATTTAGGTGAATAAATCAATTTCAATTATATAGAATATCACATCTTCAACTACCTATTCTTATTGTTATTATTATTTTTTTCCTTTTTATACCAAGGTTTCTTTTCTTACACATTCCGTAATAGTCTTGGATGCTTTTATAAACTTCTTTCTCTTATCTTAATTTCATACAGATACACCTCGGTGGCATAGCGCGGCATACCACGCTTGCCGACCATGTACATGGTCCGGAGTTCGATCCTCCGGCCACCGACGCACTCCTCCTTTACCTCGCTAAGCCAGTTATAAAGCTGGTAAAGAGAGAAGGTTAGGCATGAGGCTAGCAACCTCATCCTGTAAAAATAAACACCACCGCTACAGAAACTTCAAGCCTCCAGCTTGAAACCCTATGTTCCACTGGGAACGCGTGAAGGAAAACAAAAACTTTGTAATACAATCAATATCCCATTTAAAGTATCTACTTGAAGAAGATTGAAAAAGTTTATTTTTATGGGGGGATGAGTGTGCGATATCAGTTATTCGATGATTGAAAGCAATTCGTGGGAAGTCTTGGACCTAGGTTTCAGGCAAGCTGGCACTCGTCAGCAAGCCGTATCTGTAACCTTGAAGGAACTCATGTCCCTTCTGAGATTCGAACCAGTGTCACCAAGTGCTGCAGTCACAAACAACCCCTTTTATGCTACTGAATTAATAGTTACATGTATTTCTGTTTTGAGGAAAACTTACGTATTATATTCTTCAAAACTTTAGAATAATTCAGTTATTACATGAAAACAGTCTGATTGTATTTCAGTACAAAAGCCAATCAACACGAATGTTTTTATTTAACACTTAATGAACATAACGCATCTTTGATTGGACACCAACTAGTATCATGCGTCGAGTTCGGTGATTCGTGCAGACTGAATTCTGTCAGTCAAGTTTGCGACGCAGCCACTATTCGACCATCTAATAATAACAATTCAGAGTGCAACGTGATGGTGAGACACCTAGACTGCTGGGCACATTACGAACTTGACTGACAATTCAGTCTGGACTAAACAAGGGACTAGTCACACTACACTAGTTACTAACCAGTGTCCAATCAAAGATATCATAGTTATCTATGACAAGCTGACGGATGCCACGGAAATCCTTATTCGAACAAATACAATAGAAAAAGTATGTCGTTGATATATATGTGAAAGAAAATAATGACTGTTTGCCATTTTCATGTCTACTGATAACTCGCCGACATAATGGGTCAATAAGACTTGTCTACAGGAAGCCGACCTGAATGGGACAGTATCCAAGCTACCATAGTTTCTGTTTACTCCAGCATAAAAGAGTGTTAGTCAAATGTGTCAAGACGCATTCAGCACATACATACATAAGATACCATTGAAGAAATAGGATACATTATGAAAAGACTACTAGATAATAACAATCCTCTGAAATTCATTAAACGATAAAGGAACACAAATCAAAGGGTTCTACCAGTACAGTCAGCTCCAAAAGGGGGGTAACTTAGGTAACTTTGCCGTTCAGGTGTGATCGACAAAGTCTGGTCACTCAGCAAAGACTCCAACACGTACTACGCAGCTAAGCTCCTTTTCATAGGAAAAACAAGATTCATTTTATTCTGTAAACCGTTACAAAAATTGGACAAGTATAGAAATATAAGGAGGACTCATCAATCTCTACTGGTTAGAGCTGTCGAATACACTCCCGAGTGTCTGTAGAAGCAAATGATATCATCCAACTCAAGTGGCCCTGTATATAGATGCCCCTAACGTCATCTATTGAGAAGTACACCATAGAGATGGGTCAAATAATTGATTCTTATAGTGTCTTTAAACCCATACATAAGATGATTTTGGTTCATATTCGTCGAAGCCATAGCCATAAAAAGGTCTAAACCTGTTTTGCGCGTTTGAAAATTTTCCATTATGATCATTATTTTAAACCTGACTTGGTATTCCATTTGTAAAACCAAGGTTCATTTTACACAAAAAAATTTCTATCCTCTTTTCTTAACTCATTTTGCTCTCTCATCTCTGATCGTGACCAGTCAACACTGACCCAGATTGGCAAAATTGTTATTCCTTATGCTCTGTCACCTTCTATACAGATGAGTATGACATGTACGTGTGTGATCAGAATGCCCGAAATGTTTGGTGCAAATACATCACATGTCTTAGGATAATCACATCTTATTGTTTCATCAAAGTAGTTCCGCACCAGTGTGCGTCAGTGGTTCAGTGATAGAATGCTCGCCAACCAAGCACGTGATCCGGGGTTCAAATCTTGACCAACACACTCTTATAAACCTTCCTTAACCGGTAGTAAGACCGGGAAAGACGGGAGTTTGGGCAGAGGCTAGAAACCTCACCCCACAAAACAGAATAACACCAGAGCTACTGAAACTTCAAAGCTCAACATCTGAAGCCTTATGTCCCACCCGAAATACAAAGGAATGAAATCCTACGAGAAAGTTAAATTCTGTATCATAATTATGGATCCTGACAGTTACATACGGTATATTTTGTACATCTCTCCTTACAATATGAAATAACCAGTCGTACATAAGTATAAGGTTTCTACTATTTATTACTACAAAACAAGAGAGACAGTAAAATACATCTTTATTACTTTACTACAACACTATTTCAGCCTCACACAAATACAAATAGGATCAGAATACTAGTTTTTCTCAAAGTGTAGCAAGATACCGAAATAACTCGATTATGAGGGACTAGAAATTTAAAAACCACACTCTCGCATATCAAGTTATGAGGTACACCTATTGCGTGACAGATAATGCTACTACCTGACTTCTGAAATACTCATAGTTAGGGTAAACGCATAAATGAATTAGGGGCAAGACATATCCGAGATTTATGGCATACATGGACACATATACATTTTAGTCGCACACAGAGGCCACCCCCATTCTCAGGGAGCGATTTTAGCGGAAACAGAATTAGACAAAGAATATGTTACGAGTAGTGAGGTCAAACCATGGTATCAGTTTGTGAAGCTACTGTTGCATTAAACCACATAAATGAGTTGGTCGGTTGGGATTTTCAGGATCTTGAGAATAACTGCATATAAATATTTTTTATTTTATTTTATTTTTTTATTTTTGATAACAGCTTGATTCCACACTGTATTTTTGGTACAAGTATGGAATTCTCAGCGTGGATATCGGTAGCCCAAGTTTCGCAGGCCGACCATAGATATCAGGTGTGCGTCGGCGTGGGCTCGAACCCCGGACCACGTGCATGGTCGGCGAGAGTCCTAACCACTGTGCCACCGACGCACAGAAAAGTATGAAAATCTTTCATAACAGAGCCGACATATCTATATCATATCACTTGTCAGACTCTGAACATCTTCGCTAATCTGACTTATCTGTTTTCTGTACTTTATTGACCTTAAGCAGCTGATGTAACACAATGAAAAGTTTTACGCCATCATAACGTTGGTCACCTACGAGCTGAACTTATAGTACTGAAGATTCATAGATAACTCTAGGAAATAGCTGTTTAATAAGGGATAACATGAACCAGAGTGACACTTTTTTCGCCTAGAAAGGCAGGAATGATTAGGAGACAGGCCACTAGGTTATTTCTCCCGTAGTAACAATATTAGAATTCAAAAAGGTCGATAATGGGTACTATCACTAGATCTTTTTGTTGCTGAAATCTACTCGAATGCAAGTAAATGCAATGAGTTTTTATAATCGTTAATGCCATACAGTATTTACTTAACATTGTTCCTTGTGACCGTGAGTACTAACAACGACTAAATCCTACGGAATCTACTTTATCAATGACAGGTTACTAATACCGTTGAACACATTGTATTATGTATTATACTGGATTTTGCGTTAAAAAAAACTTAGGAAAATAAAAATGTGGTCAAGGATATTTACGGTGACTACTAGTACAAAACTGAAAAATATATACCTTCATAAAAGATCTCATCGCTCGTTCATCATCTTCCGATTTTCGACGAAGTTCGCCTCCAGGCAGTTTCACATTAGCCAAAGCTAAGTTAGCCAGGAGAGCAGAATTTACGTCAACACGCCAGCGACGTTGGTCAACCTTATATGAGGAGACAACAGAAAAAAAGGCGCATAAGCACATAATTCATTAAACATACTTTAAGCGTACTTTTTGGACTAATAAAATAACCAAAACACTAGTTATAAAAATCCACATTTATTGGAGCTAATGTATTCAAAAATAAAACGTCACATGATTCGACCAATAACTGCTTTACTATACTATACTGCTTGACTTTTTTTAATAACACACCACCAAAAAATATCAAAAGAATGTCTTAACTTTGTTTTGGTTTTTTCCAAAAATAAATTTTTACGACCTTTAAAAGATTTATACCGTATGGATAAAATTCATGACAGTTGAGTAAACGTATCACTTGGTACAAAGTCCAACTCTTTACTTACTCATCTTCACTTGCTTTGGGTGTCTCCTTAGAAACCACTAAAATACTGCAAACACAAGTCACATATATTTTTCCCCATTCTTCCAACAACTACAAGGATATTGATGCCTCCAAAGCCTCAGGATGGTCGGGGGTGGGTGTCTTGCGCTGCGGGTTGGCCACCCCTCCGTACACCTCTCGAAATGCTCCCATATGACCGTGCGTCTTACATAGCCTCCCCTGAGGAAGTCCTACTCACTGCCTTCACGTGGCGGAGGTGTTTTTTCACCAAAGTGAGGGCAAAAGCGGATGCCCGTCGCTCTTCACCGGGTTGACTGTCCATTGGATGACAGTCTAGGGGAGATGGCTAAGCCCTGATTCCAAACCTCCAACGACTGGCGTATGAAGCTCACCGGAGCTCACCGGAAGACGTATGGACAAAGGGCTTATTGGATACCCTGAGTGTCTGGCCCCATTCAAAAAGGTGTATGAACCGGACTCCGGTCACCGGCTGCCAGTGGATAGTGGACTCCCTACTCCACTCCTACTGCCTTGTAGGTCACACCTGGTTGTGTAAAGGCTAGAGCTGCACTCTTAAACAAAAGGCCGAGCGATCCTGGGGACATCACTCGTATCCAATTCCCATGAAACTTCATGAACTCTCTTACAAACATTCCAGACGTTCATGAAGCCGCCTCATCCTCCCGTAGGAGATAGCCGAAGTAAAGTAAAGTAAGTATATTGATGCAATCGGCAATGAGCCACGCTTGAAGGTATGAGTGTCGATGATGTCACCTCTTCGCCTATAGCCCAGCAGGAGCAGCAGGGTCGTAAGCATGTCCCGCTGGTTGAATAACAAATTCAGTGAGCGTCAGAAGTTATCAAACTACCTCCTCAGATATGTGAATTATCGTGTACTAATGGTTACTCTGAGCGATCTGTTTACGTTTAGAATGGTGATATGAGAATACTCCTGTTTGCTTAAAAGCTTTTTCGTCAACTAGTTTGTAAATGTTAAATGGCAAATTTTGCCTTTAAATGACTTCAGATATCTCCGGAGTAGGATATCAATACTGACCGGTGTCTTCCTACAATTACTCGGTCTTATGTGCTCTGGTAGTTCTAAAGCCACTCCTAAAACAACGAACACTGTAAAACCTACAGTACTAAATCACCCGAATCAAAGATATGTTACACATGCCTAACCATCGCCTTCCTCGACAACGAGAAATGTTTGCTGACATAGTATCAGGTTGGAAAAAACTTGGCTAGGGGTGGACAAACCAAAAATTGGCTTCATCAGTCAGTGAAATTCATAACACTTAGTTCGAGCCACACCGGGAGGTGTAGACATCCTGGTTAGTCGGGGTCCACGGGATGGTAAAGGCCAATGGCTGGAGACAATTCGTGATATCGCTCAAAATCGTTCTCAATGACAGAGCACTCAATCTTTCTGATTTATTATATCTAATTAAACTCTACTGTTCTCCCGTATTACTACTCTTCTTCCCTCACACTTCTATCTATTATCTGTTTTTTACACCTCACTTTACCTTCTTTTGCATTGTGTGCTACATGGAGTGTGGCAACTAGAACTGCTGCACTTTTACACAAAGTTCTATGTTGAAGCCGGTCGGCCAGTCGAATAGAACCGTATCTGGATGACTGACACGACTTTGGAATTCACTTCGACACGATAGATATTTAGATACCTCAAGATTTGGTAATGTTAGGAAACAGTACTCACTAAATGACAATGAACAAAAATCCACAATGAAAAGTTTGTAATGTGTCATAGATTTATTAGTACTCCAACACCCAGACCCAACCTCATACTAACATAAACTTGACCTTAACGTAACCCTTATTCATAGTATAACCCAAAAGTTATTTTAAACCTAAGCTCAATCGAATCCTTAAATAAAACACTAAACTCAGCAAAATTATAAAACCAGATTAGCAGCAAAATGTGGAGGTCTGACTAGTCCCTTCACACTTTTGGTGGTGGCTGCAATTCCGCAGATCCTTCAAGAGTCTTGTAGACATTGTCGCTCTATCATCTTATCGATATTATCACAACTGTATCAAGAAAACGGTATTTACCGGGTCCAATTACTTCCCATATTAATCTGCAACTAAATCAACTGAACACCATCTTTAATTAGTAAAAATTTCACATATAAATGATGGCTACGTTTCAAGTGAAATGTTGGGATGGTACCAATCCTTCTTCGAATAACTCACCTCCACAATACGTCCAACTACAGTATCCCCAACATTTCCAAAATACCGTGCTTTCGGTGGTTCAACATATACAAGTTTGTTTACAATTCTCACACGTCCCGTAAGGGAAGTATGTATATTGGTGGCAGGGATGTTTGCATCACCTTTAGGTGTGTGTGGATCGGAAATTGCCGCGTTTTCATCTGTGTTCACAACAGATCGGTAGGTTCCATGACCAGTAATAAGGTTCGCGATTGAAGAGAATACTATTTCTCCAGGTATAACAACAGAACCTTGTTGAATATTGGACGATGGTTCTGGCTGACCTTGTGCGACATAATCAACAGAACGATGTCCAGGTGCTGCGATTGCAGGATACATATAAACTGGCATTGTTCAGTTACAAGTAGAGTGGTGATAGACTTGTGAGGACTATCAGAATTTGTTTTGTACCTCCTCGTGGGTGTAGCGTGACTGTCGTTCTTCCGCTTTTCATGACCTTCTAGATAAATTTTCGATTTGGTGTGAACCAAAATGATCTTTTGCAGATTCCTTTTTCATCGTGACGTAGTGGTTTACGATCTTTAGAGAGCTTCCAAGTATTTGGTTCCTCCACTTACTCCCCATAGTTTTGGCAGACTGAGCGGAGTGATGTGAATATTTTCACAATCACTCAACAGCCTTTTGAGAAATGTTTGTGGTATGAATTTAAAGTGACATAGGAGAGATTTATCGGTAAACTTATTTTTCAACGGAAAACAAAGTGGCTTTAATGGCGACGTACCACAAAATGATTCAAGCAGTTTATATGAGTTCAGCTGTAGATTTCAGTAACAAACAGCAAAGTCAGCCGACAACCTTTTAGTCTCTGAATTCACTCCTAGACCACAAGCAAGCCTTGAATTCTTGTTTAGACAAGCGACTTCGGCCGCATAAACAGGAAGGATTCTACATGGCTGGACATTTAATCTCTTTACACCATGTGCAAATCAGAGATAAAGTTTTGCACAGTTCAAAATGAAACTCTTCATCGCCAGAAAATTTTGCTTACTCCTTGTCAGTAGCGAATGTTCGTCTATCTACTGCGTATGCCTCTGTCTTAATGCGATATCCAATGCAGTTAGCGTAGTAATTATAGGTGCTTGCATATCGTGTCCTGCCTCACTTTGGCTACTCTGTTAGCCTTCTACCAATCAGTGACAATTCGGAAGCTTACAAATAAAAGTTAGGCTAATTCCAATAAATTTCAGCACCCAGAAGAGGCAAAAAATCTATGAAGTAATACCATCAACTGGCGCAGCCTTTGATTTCAGACAGTATTGTTAACATTTTCAGGATTCGAACTACGTGTTACATTCGAGCGACTAAACAGCGGATTAGTTCTTGGTACTTCATAATTTTAATCTGTTTTTCGTCGGCCCATCTGTAATTTTGATACAAGTGATGCAATATATTCCGACTGCATCTACCACAATTAGCGAAACTAATTAGCTTGGGAAATAGAGAACTGAATTTTAAAGTTCCGATGTGAAATATGCGTTTCATGATTGCTGCTGCCCAAACAAGTCGCCTTACTAAATAACTACGAAGCATGCTGAAACGGATAGAAGTAACACTACGAAACGCCACGCGTTATGTGTTACACCTGGAGATGTGAACAAGGCAAGGGGCTCAAGGAAACGAATAATGAGCATACTTGGTTGACTTACAATGATATAGGAATCAAATCAGAAATTAAGTATCTTGGACTCATTCTCTCTTCTGATCTCTCCTGGTCTTCCCATGTCTTAGCAATCTCCAGTAAGATATTCCGCTTGACATTTTACATTAAGAAGTTAAGACACTCGGGTATAACTCAACCCCTCATCCTACAGTTCGTAAACTCTTGCATCCTACCTATTCTTCTTTATTGCTCACCCTTATTCTTTCCTGGTTTGCCTAAAAAAGACTATGTCACAATTCGTAGAATACTGAAGACTGTCAGTAGAGTGAGTGGTGTCCCAGTGGACCACATAGTTAACGTCGTTGTCGATAGGCATTTGACTTCGTGCAATAAATTTGCTAAAGGGATTTTGTCTGACTTGGAGCATCCGCTTTACCCTCAGCTCTCACCTTGCATCTCCTCAGGTAGAACAAGGAGTAACTTCATAAAACTGTATGCTCGTACGTCTAAGTATAAGAAGTCTATGATACCATACTTGGCATGTATTTTATGTGATGAAAATAGTGTCAGGCAAGAATTAGCTAACCTTCTTTCATCTAGTAAATAAACAATTTCCTCCATCCATCCTTACATACCTTCAAGTTTTACTTTTATTACTTCTATTATATTTATGGTCCTGTTAATTCTCTGTTTTACTCTCATAATTGCAAACACCAACTTATCTTTATGACTGCTGCAATCTTTGTTTTCCCCTCACCATATCTTCTAAAGAGGACATTATATTCAATATTTCTAAACATGAAAGGATTTCTATACCGCATCGACAATACTGTGTGAAACAAGCCCATGGCAATTTTCACTTGTATTATTATTACCTTAGCTGTTATCATTATTATTATTTCCATTTTAAATGCTGCATGTTTTTGACACTACCTGTATTGTAAATGTGGAAAATTTTCTGTGTGATTAATTTTTATTTTTAATTTGAGGATAATAGATGCAATATTGTGATTAATGCTGAAAATTCCATTCTGTATCACAAGTAGTGTTTTTGGAGTAAAGTAAATTATTATTATCATTCTGAAGAAGAAACCAATACATAATTCAGCTAACACTGATTTAACATCAGGCCACTGGTTTCTGTCTATTATCTATGAATTTATAAAACTAATGTTTTATTGGTGTAGAATTCATTCATGGATATTCAGCTTTCCACCAACCTTGGCAATCAGTTTTACATTTAGAACTGATCCGTGTTAAAGCGGATACTTCCCTAAGATACTTTGAGTAGACAAGTTCAAGGCATGCTACAAATAAGATTGCATTATACAATATGTATTTTGATGGCACATTCGCTATACATAATAGCATGTCTCATCCTCTTAAACTACTTAGCCAGCCACATAAAACATAGAATCGCTTATTACGCATAAAAAAGGAAGCTTCAATTTCTGCTTCTTGGAATTCTGTGAACTACAGACGGAGACACACAAGGGTGTATTAATCGCAAAGAATTCTGACTCTCAACAGCTTTCATCCAATTATCATCACTATTTCATAAATGATCCCTTATATCCTGACAGGAACTTGGAGCTTCAGCAGTACATCTACATTCCGTCCTGTTCTCTGCCACCCACTTCACCGGGTTCCAAGATTGCCCACTAGCACTCACTTCATCCCTACATGGTGATCCCCATATAGTCGTAGGAGACATGCCCAACTCATCGTTTCCCGATACGGTCCTATTTTGAGGATAGGGGCGTTCTGCATATTTGTTGTGCGTAGGTTCCTGAATAGTCCATCGCCTGTTTCTTGTTTCTGACCGTTTCTGGACATCTAATCTAGAGTACGCATCGAGGGTAGCTATCAATGAAGGTCTGCAACCTATCGGAAGTAGTGATGGTGAGTGGTGCACTAGGTCTTCTCACCATATGGTAACGCTGACTTCATATAAGTGTTAAAAATCTGAATATTGGCACTCATCACGAGTGCAGCAGATTTCTACACTGGTTTCGGAAAATGCCTTCAAGGCCTTGAATGGCCTTGTCAAGTGCTTCGGATTTCTTCCGCTTAAACTGAATGCTGTTTGATGCTGTAGGTAACTTCATCATCCCTGTTTTCACTGTGTTAACCTGAAGGTATGCCTGTTCTGCTAACTTATTTGCTCCAGCTTGTAATTACAAGTCATCTGAGAAAGACAGATTTCCTAAGCCTTTTGGTGTATCTAACTTATGCCCAATATACTCGCCTCCCGACGTCTACCGGATGATTCAGTCTACAACAGTAAGGAATATCATCGGTGATAGTAGGCAGTCTCGTATTATTCCTTTCCTAGCTTCAGAAGCTATACTAAATTAACCGTTGCGAATCACCTGACAAGTGACATCATCATTTGGATGATGAACGAGGCCAGCGAATGTGTGAACCACTGCTCCCCTCAAGGTTCGGGTAGATTCCAAATTAAGTCGTCGTCGAAGGTCACATCTAAGTCGATGAAATATACCTGTTGGAGATGTGACAGCCATTTTCTACTTCTTTCGATGATGATAAGCAGCGTTTCAATTTTGTTAGCACACTATCTAATTTTGCTGAATCCAGTCTCTTCTTCATCCAGCACACCTTTAAATTTCTCTAGAATTGTGTGACCTGCAATTCTGCATGTCACAGACAATAGCACCATTCCACACCAGTTTTCGCAGAATATTAAGTTACCCTTCTCCGGCAGTTTGACAGGTTAGCTGTCCTGGAAACCAGCAAGTATCTTTCTTTCCTCTCAAAATTTCTTTAATAGTGGTATTTCAATCTAGGTTTGTATGAGAGGACCATGGACATTTTGAGTTTAGGCTCGCCAGGCAGACAACGGAACCATACAAAAAGACATATAACATCATTAGTACAACCTTAATTATGCTAAATAAATATGACAGTTCTGGCTGTTTCTATCAAAATGTGCAGTAAGCAGAGCTATTCAAGTACGTAAGTTGAAGGGGTAAGAGAGGATGTTGTGAATTTTAAGCTGGATGCAAACTAAGCCAAGACTACATTCGCGGTATATCCACCGTCTGTGCAACATTTTAGTGTGATTCGTTATTCATAATCTGTACTTTTTGTAAGTCTCACACAAATTTTCCTTTAGTTGCATACCTGCAACCATTAACTCTCCCGCTAATTGGTTACAGTTAATCACATGATGAAGCCACCTATTAACCTGATAACTGACAGCACGTATCTCCTTGCTACAACGAGCAAAATACCTCATACAAAATGTGGCAGTGGGTCACACAACAAGCCACTTCGTCGAAAGCTTCTAGCTACCTTGTCAGTACCATCTAACGCGGCTAGAACTGACAGCAAAAATATGCTGACAAACTCAGCACCTAGTTTGGAAATAGATCTGTCAATGTAGTTGCAGATTGAACGATCATTTCATGGTTGTTTGCTCAAACCCAACACCCCCATAATTTTCGCGGGTGATCAATCAGCCAGTCATCGTCTCATCAGTCGCTGTTCAGAAAGAAGCTAGAAAAAACTGTCAGGAGTAATATCGTGATTTATTGTTGTAATATTTGTTCTTAGACCTTAGTCTGTAATGCTAACAATGCTGGTTATATGTTGGTGTTAGAATAAAGAATTCTCGAGTCGCCAATCTGTGTTCTGGTTTTTGCATCCGTTGGTACTAAGCGTTTTTGAAAGGCCTCGAGGGACAGCGTGAGGCCCAGCGTAGAAAGAGCCTGGCATTAACGGTTTACGAGACGTAATTGATAGTTTCTGACAGTTGATGACGGTTTCTTACAGCTTCGATAGTCTGGGTTCGTCTTTCCCGGTGCTGGCCAAGTCTTCTTTGAACAAGCGTTATCTGGAACTTTTCTGGAATTTCGGTTACATTCAATGATGCCTGGGTCAAAGAAGGGACAGGGCGTCTTGGAAGTAAACAGGAAAGTAAGTCACGTTGACTTGTCGGTTACACGTAAGGATGTCTTTGATGCTCAGCTTCATGAGTTTGTTGTACATGTTCAGCAGTCTAGGGATAATAGGTCTAAATTTGAACCACGGTGTTTCGGCGGAAACCCAGCTGATTATTTACAGTTTGTAAAGGAGTTTGAGATCATGCTGAGTAGTTTTTCATTAAATGATAAAATGAAGTTGATGTATTTGATGAAGTACTACACTGGAGTTGCTTCAAGAGCTATACAGTGCTGTAAGCTCATGCTCCCTACTGAGGGATACTCTGAGGCCAGGAATATACTACGTCAAAGGTTTGGAAGACCTTCGATGATTGTAGGGAAATTATCCAAGGCTGTTAAGGGTAAAGATGGTTAATTACGAGATGACTCTCAGGCACTCCCTGAGTTTTTGGATGATCTGTTGACTTACAAGAACGCATTGATTTCGATGGTTTGCACGAGCGGTCTGAACTCAAGTTCCGTCCTAAAGGTAATAGCGAGACGCCTACCTGCTCGACTGCAAAGGAAGTGGGTGAAGATAAGCTCCAGTATAGAGGATGAAGGTATCGAGCCAAAATTCGATGATATTCTGAAACTGGTAAACAAGAGTGTCAATCAATCTATGAGCAAGTTTGCCAGTATATTGCATCCCACCCCTAGAATAGAGCAGTCTGAGGGTAAAACGCAATCATTGATGATGAAAGGGTCTCAGAGAGGTGGATATCGAGAAGGCTCTATGGTGTCTAGCAATGCATATAGACTTAGTGAGTGTGACAGCTTTCGTGGCACATCCTCAACAGATAAGTTACAAGCTGCAACACAAACACGGTTGTGTTTTACACGTTTCCAAGAAGTGCACACAATGATGAACTGTGAATCAGTGACGAAGTTTAGTGATAAGCCAAATGTGAAATCAAGGTCTGACTCTGAATTGTGTGACGATAATAACTCGGTGAAGAAGCCTGTAATTGCAATTAGTGAGCCATTGTTGAATAGAGTGTCACAGAATAGAGTTACAGTTTCAGAGGACAGTTCTGATTCCACAAGTTTACAAGGTATTACTAGTCAGAGTGAAGGTATAAAACCTCTAATGATTTGTGAGGAAGAAACCAAATCATCCACTGCTGTTATTGAAAAGTTTGAAAATGATGAAGTCGACCAGATAGATGATGGTAAATTGAATATTTGTGATAATGATCATGATAGTGCACATTTGTCTTTGGTTGATCATGATGAAATGAGGGATATGCCTACTACTGCTAAGTGGAACAAAGGTTCTGTACAACTTGAACGTGAAGTAGAGTTAAAGGCAGATGCATTTGCAGAAGGCATGGATGCTCAAGAGACCCTCAGTGGAAGTGATCGGCGTGTAGCCCACCTATCAACAGATGCTAGTGCTAAACCGGAGCTAGTAGTAAAAGAGAGCAGAGGTGGAAGTCTTGCAGTTAGATAACTTTCTGAATGCCGAACAACAACAGCTTCTGATCCACCGCGAAGTTCACCAACCGGTATCAATCAGTCGTCGTTGGTGTTGTCATCCACAATGAAAAAGACGCCTATCAACTCAAGTATCTTCTGCAATGACTATGATAGTATTGGTGCATTTGAAAGGACGACAGATATTACTCAGTTTAGTGAGGATAAGCCAAGTGTAAACGAGAGAGTAATTGTTAAATTGACTTGCATGAATAAAGGCATTTCTAGTTTCAAGTTACTATTTGAATGTTATTATCTTTGGTGTAAATTACTCTGTTTCTACGCTTGGTTGACCAGATACGTCGTGTGTTTGTTCGTCATCTATATTCTACGATACAATGACATGGGCGTGTTGCCGTTCAGATTTGAGGATATAGCTGATAGAAGGAAGTTGGCAAATGAACTCTGCGACGATTTTCCAACCTAGAGCGTCAACATGAGAAGGGTTGTAGGCGTACTGGTGTAAGTCCTGCGATTCTTCACAGGAATTATATCAAGACGTGATCTGCGAGGTTATATGCACTGTTTGTTTATATGAATGGTATGTAATATCAATCGGTGTTTTTTGGATTAATTGTGTTTACTTGTTGTTTTTGTACCTTGTTATTATTGCATTTTTTGTTAAGTTGTTCATCGTGATTACTTCTGAAGTTGTTTCGAGTCTTCTACATCCGTGAATGAATTGATTGATGTTAAAGACAGCAGATTTGTCGCATGCGTCGGAGAGTCTAGTGCTGAGGATGACATCCACACGGAAATAATGATTTGCTGCGGAATCAATGACTGAGAATGAATGTTTCTATTTAGGCTGTGCTCGCACACTCTGGGGAGCAAGAGTGTGGACGATTGAAGCTTGCATACTGCACCGTTACTAGAACTGTGGCAGAATGAGTGACAAGCGATTGCAGTGGTAATAGGTACTGAATAGATAAGAGGATGTCCGAAGAGTGTCACGAGGTGCCGCAATGGTCACGTTGCATTCTGCAAGAGTCATTCTACCAGGTGGCAATTGTGTTGCAAGATGTCAAGAGGATACCTTTATCTGGAGGCCAGGTCGTCATCGATATGTGAGATTGTGCTGTGGGTATGCCTGTGGTGTGTTGGCTTTTCTGTTTGTTTTCCATTTCAGGTTCTCGCACTCGCATCCAAGTCAATGTGTACTTGTCGTGATGGAAGAAAGGGATGAATCCTTTTTTTGCTTGGGAGTGTCACTGTAGTTGAAGATTGAACGATCAATTATTGGTTGTTCGCTCAAATCCAACACCTCCATCTTTTTCGCGGGAGTTATCAGTACTGCAGTCATTTTCTCGTCGTTCGCTGTTCGTTGGAAGAGAGATAAACTATCAGGTGTATTATTGTGATAAGTTGTTTTGAAGAAATTCTCTGTTCAGTGCGAGTGTTTACTGTGGTTAAGGTACGTATCTCATATTCATTACGCTAACATGTTATATGCACTTAAGACCGATATACTTTGTGATGAGTTCTGTGAAACATACTGACCTAATTACTCAAGCAAGAAAAACACGTCTAGCAGTTCGTATTAGATGCGTGAAAATGTGAATAATTTGATATCCAAAATGCAAACATTCAAATACAGCAGTAACTGATCATAAGGATGATGGATATTAGTTAGTACCACATGGTTCAACAGCATAATAGAAAGAAGTCAAAATTGTTTCTCAGCTCCTTATCAAATAAGTAATCTATATCTGATGATGGCACTTCACGGATTAATGAAGTTACTATCGATCGTTAGTTATTATGCTCAGTTGCACGACAAGAGAAAACATAGTTTTGGCATCTAGAAGTATGTATAAGTGCGACTGGCTAAATAAGGCAAGTCTAAGTTATCAGAAGCACTGTCAATGTGGTTGAAGATTGAACGATCAATTCATAGTTGTTTAAGAACACAATTTTCAGCGAAGAGACTCTTTTCAACGAATTTATTATCAAGCTGTACACCCGTATATATATGGTTTTATAAAGAAATTATATCCGGTGAGGGAATTAGGTCAAAGGTGTAAATACATGAAATAATAATAGTATGAAATGAATTTAAAATATTTGTGATTATAATCATAGTTTAAGTCAAGTGGAACAATAATTAATGTCAGATATAAGATAATACATCAGGTGTATAGACTTTGGGGAGAGGCATATAATTACGAAATTAATAGACGAATATAAAATGTTACGTAACATGGTGTGAAATTTGATAACATAGAGTTTAATATTGTAAAAATAAAGATAAAAAGTATACACATGAATAATTTTTGGTTTAAAATGTCAAGTAGGTCAAGTGGAAAAGATTCGGAGTGAGAGTCGTAATAATAATAATGATCATAATAATAAAAATAATAAAAACAGTCGAATTATTAAGGGAAAAGTACATGGAATAACTAAACAAATAAAGTAAATAAATAGTTGTGTCAATGTAGTTGAAGATTGAACGATCAATTCATGGTTGTTTGCTCAAAACCAACTTCCCCAATTTTCGTGGAGGCATCAATGTGACAGTCATCGTCTCATCGGTCGCTGTTCAGAAAGAAGTCAGCAGAAAAGCGTCAGAAGTTAAATTGTGATTTATTATTGTAATATTTGTTCACAGACCTTAGTTGTGAAATTGGCTAAATGCCGGTGTTACAATAAAGAATCCTCGAGTCGCCAATTGTTTTGGTTTTTTCGTCCGTTATTACTAAGCGTTTCTGAGAAACTTCAAGGAACAGCGTGAGCCTGAGCGTAGCAAGAGCTGGGCATTAACGGTTTACGAGACGTGGCTGACAGTTTCTGACAGTAAAACGTCAGTTTTAAACGGTTTGGACATTGACACGTTTGGATAGTCATCGTTCATCTCCTGGTGCCGGTCAAGTCCTCTTTGAACAAGCAATATCTGGAACGTTTTTGGAATTGGGTCAAGTTCAACAATGCCTGGGTCAAAGAAGGGACAGAGCGTCTTGGATACAAACAGGAAAGTAAGTCATGTGACTTGTCTGTTAATTGTAACGATGTGTCTGATGTTAAGCATGACATGGTTGATGTTACTGTTTCGCCGTTCAGGGATAATAGGAACATCAAACTCCCTAAATTTGAACCACGGTGTTTCGATGGAAACCCGGCTGATTATTTACCATTTGTAAAGGAGTTTGAGATCATGCTGAGTAGTTTTTATTAAATGATGAATTGAAGTTAATGTATTTGATGAGGTATTGCACTGGAGATGCTTCAAGAGCTATACAGTGCTGTAAGCTCATGCCCCCTAATGAGGGATACGCTGAGGCTATGAGCATATTACGTCAAAGGTTTGGAAGACCTTCGATGATTGTAAGGAACGTATACGAAGCTGTCAAAGGTAACGGCAGTCAACTTCAAGATGACTCCAAGGCACTTACTGAGTTTTTAGATAATCTTATGACTTATAAGATAACTGCATGAGTGACCTCAACTCGAGCTCAGTCCTAGAGGTAATTGCGAGACGCCTACCTACTCGGCTGCAAAGGAAGTGGGTAAAAATAAGCTCTCGTATAGAGGAGGAGGGTATCGAGCCAAGGTTTGATGATATTCTTAGACTGGTGAAGGACAGTGTCAACCAGGCGATGGGCAAATTCGCCAGCATTTTGCATTCTAAGGTAAACCTAAACCAGTGAATATAAGGAAGGCATTTGTGGTGAAGTCTCAAGACACAACGAGAAAGGATGAGTGTATTGTTGCCATAACATGCATCAATTGAGTGATTGTAATCGCTTTATCGCTATGTCACCCGTAGAAAGGTTAAAAATGGCAAAGCAGAAGCGGCTGTGTTTCAGTTGTTTAAAGATTGGGCATACAAAGTGGAATTGTAAGGCGACAAATAAAAGAAGTAGTGGTTTAACGGATATGCACCCACTTCTGAGAACAGTGAACGAACCTGGGAATTCGGTTAATTGTAATAGTATCTCTAGACCCCTTGACATCCCACAAGTTTTCTTAGGGGTATTACCAGTTAAGGTGAAAGGACCGAAATCTTCAGTAGAGACTTATGCATTGTTGGATAATGGTTCAGACGTTACATTGATAGATGCTGAACTGGCTGGTTGCTTGGGTATTAAAGGCCCAAAGCAACCCTTGGTTGTAAATACTTTCAATTCTGCGAAAACAGTAGTATGTGAGCGAGTGTCATTTCAGTTAGAATCCTTGGCTACTGGGGAACCGTGGAAGTGGATACTGCTTACACTACCTCCAGTATGAAACTTGGCGAAGCTATAGTACCTAGTCGTGAAACGGTTGTCGGTAAGCCATACCTGTGTGACATACCTCTTCCAACATTGCAAGATGGAAGAGTGAGAGTACTCATTGGATGTAGTGTGCCAGAAGCTCACAAGGTATTAGAAGAGAGATTTGGAGGTAGAGATGATCTGTTTGCGACGAAAACACCACTGGGATGGACAGTGAGAGGACCTATACCCATAGTCCACATATCATCATTAGTTACAAACGATGGGGACAAACTAGAAACTATGATTAAAAATATGTATGACAAGGAGTTTTGTGACTGCGGTGTCCCAGGGAAGGGTCGTTCTGTAGAAGACTTGAAAGCAGTTAAAATAGCCGAGGACTCTTGTAAATACGAAAACGGGCGTTTCAGCGTTGGCCTACCATGGAGATTCAAAGATAGACAGTTGGTTTGTAATAGGAAAGTTGCTCTTAAGAGACTAATGGGTTTACAGAAGAAATTCCTGTCAGATGCAGAACTCTGGTCCAAATATAAGGAAGTCGTCGATAAACATATAGTGAAGGGTTACGTTGAAAGACTAGTTGATCAAAGTGAGCCAGGGAAGTGGTATTTGCCCCATCATCCCGTCTTTAACCCGAGGAAGCCAGGTAAACTCCGTGTGGTGTTTGATTGTTCTGCGAAACATGAAGGAGTCTCTTTAAATGATAATCTGTATAGTGGCCCAGATTGCGTGAGCTCATTAGTGGGACTGCTATTGAGATTCAGAAAGTTTACAGTTGCTGTCGCGGCGGATATTGAGGAAATGTTCCTACAGGTGAAGGTGCCAGAGAGTGACAGAGATCACTTGAGGTTTTTGTGGTTTGATGACGGTCCTTGTGGTAAGGTGTCAGAATATAGGATGACAGTGCATCCATTTGGTGCCACGTCCTCCCCGTTTTGTGCTAATTTTGCTCTACGAAAGGCAGTGTCCACATTTGGTTCTAATGATTTGCTGGACGTCATAGATTGTTGCTTCTACGTGGATGATTGTTTAGCCTCCTTCGATGATGATAAGTCTGCAGTTAGATTTGCAACAAGCATCACTGAAGTGTTAGCTAAGGCCGGCTTTCGTCTAACTAAGTGGGTCTCGAACAGCCTAGACGTTTTGAAGCATATAGATCCAGAAGACAGAGCACCTACCGTACGAGATTTGCCTGTTGATACTCTACCAGTTGAACGCACATTAGGTATGCGATGGGATGTGAACTCTGATACCTTTGGATTTAGTGTTGGTGATATTGATAAGCCAGTTACTCGGAGAGGTGTGCTCTCTGTGTTGTCGTCCGTGTTTGACCCACTTGGATTAGTAGCACCTTATCTACTTCCGGCTAGGAGGTTATTTCAAGAGACATGCAGGAAAGGGTTACAGTGGGATGAACCATTAAGTGAGAGGCAGAGAGAAGAGTGGAAGGGGTGGGTTAACAGTTTAAGAATGCTGAATCTACATTCCGTCTCACGTCCACTTAAGCCGTCGAGAAATCATGATATAATTGACTTCCATGTTTTTTCTGATGCCTCTGAGGTTGGATTTGGTGCAGCCGTATACATCAGAACCACCTTAAGGAATGATATAGATGTTAGCCTGGTGATGGGTAAATCTAGAGTTGCACCTCTAAAGACGGTTTCGATTCCGAGATTAGAACTTAATGCCGCCTTACTAGCTGCGCAGTTATTCACAACGGTGTGTAAAGAGTTGGATTACCCCAAGCATCCCGTAACGTTTTGGACTGATTCGATGTCTGTGATATATTATATACGCAACGAGTCAGCAAGATATGCATGTTTTGTAGCTAACAGAGTATCTCAAATTCGTGAACTAACAACTGTTGAGCAGTGGAGGTACGTACCGTCTGGAAAAAATCCAGCTGATCTAGCATCGCGAGGAGTTATTGATATGAATGTGGTTAAAAATAAGTGGTGGAAAGGTCCAGAGTTCTTGCTAAGGGCTGATAGTATGTGGCCTCGTAGAGAAGATGAACCACCGATAAACGAGTGTGCCTTGGAGTTGAAGACAAGTGTCAGTTTAACATCTACTCAAGAAAGACATTCAGGTTTACATCCACTTTTTAAATATTATTCTTCTTGGTACAAACTACTGAAAGCTGTTGCGTGGTTGACACGATATGTTACGTATTTAAAGGTCATGCATCTTGCGGGATACGAAAATATGAATGTGGGGCCTTTGAGAGTCGAAGATATTAGAAATGCAGAGTTAGCGATTTTGAGGGCTGCTCAGTGGGAAGCGTGGGGTGAGATTGCCAAGGAGGATAGTCCCGATTTCGCAGATTTCAAGGTGCGGTTAGATAGATTATCTCCGATAGTTTCCGAAGGGATCGCTAGAGTTGGTGGACGTCTACAAATGTTAGAATCGTCATATGAGACCCGTCATCCGGCTTTATTACCTTGCTACCATCCAGTCACTGATCTC
This sequence comes from Trichobilharzia regenti, assembly GCA_944472135.2. Lineage (NCBI taxonomy): Eukaryota > Metazoa > Platyhelminthes > Trematoda > Strigeidida > Schistosomatidae > Trichobilharzia > Trichobilharzia regenti. The sequence goes on from OX235267.1 coordinate 23,477,782, forward strand.
ATTATAAGACACTACCATGTTCTTGAAGGTCATTTGGGTACTTCGCAAGTACTATCAAGTATTCGATGTAAGTTCTGGATAGTGAAGGGAGGTACTGCTGTCCGTAAAATAATTGATAAGTGCATGGAATGTAAACTCCGAAATGCTCGTCCAGTACAGCAGATGATGGCACCACTCCAGCGTGGCAAGCTTCTGAAGGGAATTATCCATTTGAGTACGTTGGGGTGGATTTGTTCGGACCTTTTGTAGTGAAGAGAGGCAGAACCCTATGTAAAAGATATGGCTGTTTATTCACCTGTTTGAAAATGAGAGCTGTGCATATTGAGATGGTTCATACGCTAACTACTGATTCATTCGTGCTAGCATTACATAGATTTATAAATCGCCGGGGTGTACCGAAGATGATGTTCAGCGACAGAGGGACTAATTTTGTTGGCTGTCACGCCGAGCTTAAAGAGTACTTCGAAGGTCCCCAAACGAGAGTTCAGGAAGAGTTACTGAAAAGGAACATCGAGTGGCACTTCAACCCACCACATGCCAGCCATAGAGGTGGGCTATGGGAAAGACTTATAGGAATTATCAAGCGTATTTTAAGCTCCATAATTAAAAACCAGAGTTTGAATGACGAAACGCTGGAGACATTTTTTTGTGAAGCTGAACGAATATTAAATGACCGGCCGTTATCACCTGTGAGGGACGACGTCAAGGATTTTGATGTGTTAACCCCAAATAAATTATTGTTATTGAGAGGCAACCCTGGCATAGAGGACGCAAGCGGGGAAGGAATACCTACGATTAAAAGATGGAAACAAGCCAGGCACATGAAAGATATATTTTGGAAAAGATGGTTAAAGGAGTATGTTCTAACACTGCAAACCAGGGACAAGTGGAAAAAGTTGTGCCGAAACTTAAAGGTTGGTGACATAGTATTAGTAGCAGATAAATGTGCCACAGGTAGGTGGCCTTTGGGAGTGGTAGTAAGGCTGATCTGTAGTGGTGATGGATTGGTGAGGACGGTTGAGGTGAGAACAAGTTGTGGCATGTTGGTGCGAGATATCAGAAAACTGTGTCTACTGGAAGGTGCTGAGAGTAGAGAGTCGGAGGATGAAACACTAGACGATTTTCCAACCTAGGGCGTCAACCTGAGAAGGGTTGTAGGCGTACTGCTGTAAGTCCTACAATTCTTCAAAGGGTAGCGCATCAATGAGCAGTCCAATGTGCTTGGTGTGTGATTTTGTACATATGTTCATATTATATATACTGAATTGATATCATATGTCATCTAGCTGTTGGTTAATCTGTTTGTGTCCGGACATTCCACAACTTACAACTTACAACAGGTGCTGAAACTAGCATTCAGCAAACTACACAACAACCACGCCTGCCAATGGAACTAGGAACTGATTTGGATACCAGTACCCCTGTAAATAAAGCCTCACCGAAAGATGTTAAAATAGCTAGAACTTCTTCTTCTAAGAAATTTCCCCTCAAACGTAGTAACCTCACCACGATGAACAAATTTCGCAGGGTTGAGAGTAATGATGGGGAAGAATACTTTGTATTCAATAAGCCTGCTGAGAGTAAGAACGCCAACAAACCATCACTTGTTGCTAAAAACTCCTCTCGAAACATAAGTGCAGCCAAAGCACCTTCCTTCACAATTCTCTTTAAGTTATAAAAACAACACGAAGGCGTGTACCGGTATGACGAATTGCAGTTGGATGGGTAGACCTTTTGATGCTATGCTTTTTAACCTAGGCCCAACCTCTACTACCCTTATATCCAGGAACACATGGTAAATTTTTCAGGTGTCCCGAATCACTGGTACGGTCCATGGCACCAAGGACCACCTCACTGCACACCAACCCCGATGCACAGACACCCAGTCCGACCTCCCTTTCATTCATAAACTCTTGCGGTGTTGACGCACAAATAGATTTAGGTTATGGTGACGTTTTAAGCCAGTTTGTAGTATCCCGTGACTTGTTCACGATATTGCTAATTAATGCACGTTCCTTAATCAATAAGATATCTGAACTAAGGACATTATTATTAATCACCAAGCCTACTGTAGTTCTGATTACTGAGTCATGGTGCTCATCCTCTGTACTTGATGTGCATATAGGTATCGATGATTACACTGTACACCGTGCAAACAGAGAATGCAAGCGTGGTGGAGGATGTCTCATATATATACATAGCTCATTTGTAGTCAGTAAGGTGGAAGATGAAATAATGAATAATGTACCTGACTCACTCTGGGTTGTCTTACATGGAGATAAGTACAAACTTCTCATAGGTTGTGTTTATCGAGCACCAAGCGCAACAAAAGAAACTGATGCGTTATTAGCTAAATCGTTTGCACACGCCTCCTTGTTTAGTGCTTATTACAAAATAATTGCAGGGGACTTCAATCTCCCAGAAGTAAATTGACTAACTAGTTCCGCTTCGACGAATTACTTGCCACTATCGATTTTTATGGATGGCAACAACACGTCCAGACGCCTACTCGTGGTGACAACGTGTTGGACCGTGTGTTTTGTCATGAGAGAATGCCAGTCCCCACCCATGTTGGTAACAAATTTTCTAGTAGTGACCATAGAATGGTACTCTGCTCTCTGACTATCTCACCACTAAATACAGGGAACAAACAAGATTCAGGGAGCATGTTATCTCGTAGTTACAAACACGCAGACTAGGGATTAGTCCAAGAACTTATTCGACTCTGTCAATGGGATGACCACCTTACCACTGACACCCTGGAGGCCGTAGTGAATCTATTTTACAGGAATGTTACCCTCTGTCTTGATACTGTTGCTCCAAAGAAAATAGTGAAATTAAGTAGACACCGAGCTGAATATATTCCAAGGGCACACCGTAATAAGTTAAGGAAGCTGAAGAAACAGTATTATTCCACTAAGGATATATCAATATTGCTCTCAATCCACGAGTCTCTTGAATCTATCAAGCGCCTACACTCTCAAAAGGACCTCGACGAAGAGTTAACGGCACTTGAAAGTACCTCCAAAGTTTATAACTTAACGGTACTTCTTAAAAAACGAATGCAGTCGGCGAGGGAAATCCCCTACTTACTTCACGACAAAAAAATCTACAATGAGTCTGCCACCATCTGTGAACTTTTCAGTGATTGGTTTGCTAACTTTAGTTTAGAAACGCGTACGCCTGGTGAAACCGCCTCCTTACTATCTCTTCCCTTGAAAGCATTGTGTTCACCAACCAATTAACAGAACAAGCAGTTAAAAGCCCTAGACCTTCCACTAGTACAGGACCAGATGGCCTTGCTTCAATAATTTTCAAAAACAGTAGGTGTGCTTCACCCCTGTTACTTCTCAAATCCTTCTCAATATCTATGGACACTGGCACTTACCCTAGTGAGTGGAAAACTAGCTTCACAATTCCACATTACAAATCTGGTTATAAGGCAAACGTCCGCAATTACAGACCCATGGATATAACCCCAGTTATCTCACGAATCATGGGGAAAGTTGTAAAAGATCAATTGTCAGACTACCTACTTAGGGAAGATCTTGTTACAAGGTCTCAACACGGATTTCTCAAAAATAGATTCTGCGTTACTTGCCACTTCGACTTTTTCAACTGCATCACTAGTAGTCGCGAAGCACGTAAGCTAGTCGTTGTTCTCTACTTCGATATATCTAGGGCATTTGACATGGTATCTCACAGCATTCTCTTTGAGAAGCTGTACTCTTGTGGAATTCGCAACCCATTACTGAACTGGTTAAAATCATTTCTAAGCAACAGGGTACAAATAACCAAAGTTGGATCTGTATTGTCTCATCCTAGGCAGATCTCAAGTGGGGTGGTGCAAGGTAGTGTCCTAGGTCCACTTTTATTTACAGTCTACATTAACAGCCCAATCACTTCTGGTGTAGTACAAGGTAGTGTCATTGGACCCCTCCTATTTACACTATACATCAATGACATATGCGCTTGCTTCACGCACGGGAAGCCATTCATCTTTGCAGATGACCTAAAAGTAGCTTATACATTCCAATGTGATGACTTAGGGAACTTCGAGAATGTAGTACAGAAGGAATTAGATAAAATGGCTGCTTGGTCGTCCCTATGGAATCTCCAATTTAATCTGAACAAATTTGGCTGAATCTGCTTCGGCGCACCCTCAACTGACCTGAAATTAACGCTCCAATCTGCTAACCTAACAAGACTCCGAAGTGTCGTTGACCTAGGCCTGAGGTACTCTAGTGACTTGACATTCTCCGAGCAAGTAGCATCACAGACTAGAAAATCCAGGATGCTCTTAGGATGCATACTCAGGAACTTTCACGACAATGAAGCCAAGCTTATTCTGTACAAAACATGTGTCAGACCACTACTAGAATACTGTCTATTTATTATAAGCAGCACTCGCACACGTGACAAGCTAAGGATGGAAAGTATCCAACGATATCTTACCTCAAAACTGCTTGGCTACGATTGTAAGAAAGACTACATCTCACGGCGTATGATCCTAAAACTTGACCCACTTTGGACAAGGCGACTTATTATAAACCTAATATTCTTCTTTAAGGTCCTTCACAAAATATCATTCTCAGGTAACAGGGACACACAATTCGCACAGGAAGGTTCTTACCATCTGCGTAACCAAACTTCCACAGTGACAACTCATCCTTTTAGGTCAACACTCCGTGAAAACTTCTTCACAGTCATGTATTCTAAAATATGGAATAGCCTGCTCCTAGATGTCAGAACTTGCTCTTCGGTTACAAGCTTCAAACGCTCTCTATACAGACTGTTTCACTCTACTGATTATATTAATAAACTATTCACTCCTAGAACGAATCAACTACTAATCTACTACAGCACCTAAAAGACGCACTTCAACACCTTTAGCAATCTTAAAACTATAAATAAACTAACAGCATGGATGCATAAAGACTTAGTTCGGAAGATACAGGATAGTTTACCCTGAGAAATAGGACCTGTCACTCTACCGTACCTTCAAACGCTTTGTATATAAACTGTTTCAGCCCAATGACCATCCCAACCAGACCGTACCACTTATTTCTAAGACGCATCAGTTATTAGAACACTAAAACGTTTAGACTCATTAATATATATTATGACACTAAATAAACTCTAAGACTTCGCATAAATACGTGAAAACACAACTGCAATATAGACAAGTAATAATAATGTAATGTATTTCATACAAATTTGAAAAAAATTTACATGAAAGTGCATGCCCTTTTTACAGGCACGATCAAGTAAGATATAGTCTCAAATCTCAGATTGTCTACAAGTTAATCATATTTAAACTGTTAAATATTTGATACATATAATACACTCATTGTCTGAACTAGGCCGTATAGTTGTTGAATTGTACAATTGTCCTCCAGGTTGAGCGGGAAAATCGACTTCGTTTCGTTTTCATCCCGTGGTTGTCGCCATACGATAACCAACCAATATTGAGGTAAGTACAACTTCTACAAGGGATTCAAAGCTGTTTTAGAAAAGTAAAAGTGCTGAGGTGAATCATTAAATTGTAATGAAATAGGTAAGTGCAAGTATCATTAATAAATGCATTTATAAAGAAAACTCCCTAGGCTGACAACGTTCATTTGCCATGTATAATGCTACACGTGTATCTCGTACTATCATGATGTCCACTTTTGGTTTTAATACATTTATCCTCAGTTGTGCCAGTTGTTTTTGTTTTATACCTTTTTGTGCATTTAGTGCACAACCGTACCCTTCAGAGAGTAGGAATATAATAAGTCATAAAGAGCTGTAAAATGTTAGTTTTAATGGAGTAAAATGAGGATCAAGTAAAGACGTTATTAGAAAATAAATGAGTTAAGACATTTTGAAGTGGTATTTAAAGATCTGACAGTGGATAGCAAGATAATTTATAAGATGCCCCATAAATCTGTGCAGATCCCATATGGTCGCATCTCAACAATAGGCTGGGCGAATGGTATATATTAAAAGGTAGAAGCATGATTTGTCAAGGCGTTCATTATTATCTTTTTCAAGATAAAATCTAAGCCGTCATAAAAATCAGAAATATCTCGAGCCTTCAAATTGCGTATTGCTGTTCCTGCAGAATGGGGCGATTCACCTTAGTGACCGCCACCATATCTACTGATCAGCTAGCACCAACCTCCCTACTAAAGTATAATATGCAATTGACATAAACATTTATATATGCATGAAATATTAAATGTCCTTTTCATGTTCACATTCTTTCTCTTTCTGGTATTCTGCTGTTCCTATTCATCTTCTGGTCGAGGTCGAACAACCCTGCATCTAAACTGAAGTGAAGATTAATTCCAAACCATTTATCTCATAACCACTCAAATTCCAGGAACGATCCAATTCTACCATTTGAAGACGCTGGCAAACATGCTGTAAATGAGTATTCATGATCTGAAATGAAGAAGCAACTGGTTTTCAAACAGTTTTCAACATTTTACTCAACTTACGAATACAGTCCGCCATGCAAACACAAATGGCGCAAGTGGAGAATTCTGGAATCGACCTCGGCACCATTTGATGCAGTAAAACAACCCAACATGACCTTATCTAGTTTTCGCATCCACGATCAAATTTCTTTCCTGTTATGAAACTACGATAAGACTGCTGAAAAAATGGAATAAATATATCACTGATCTCAACATAATACATCAATAATCTTTAGGCCAAGGGTGCTGTTCACAACAAAGTTATATAGGAGAATTGACTTCAAGCTTTATTTTTCCCAGATATCTGTATCACATTCATCTGATGTCTGGGTTTTTTGTTAATGCGAAGACAATATTTCTATATCTCTTTATGTGCTACACAAACAAACTTTATAGCAAACTGTTCCGACTGACTCTAATGTTAGAAAGGACAACCAAACTGTAAATTCATCATACATCAAATTATGTGTGATTTATATAATAACTTATCCATGCCTGTACAACTGGTATGTTCCTGCATAAACAGGAAGAAATATATATATTTCACAAAAAAAGTGCTTCACCTCAGGTGAACCATTCCTATATGCCGACAACCTCCAAGTCGTCTACTCCTGCTACACTCATGAATTAAGCGATATGGTTACTAAAATACATTTTGAACTAAGTAGTCTCGCAACATGATGTGCTGAATCCTGTCTAAACTTTAACAATGACAAATACAACTGGATTTGTATCGGCAACAGTAACCTTGACCTGACTCTTGAAATAAATGGGCGAAAACTAGCTAAGCTCAACTCAGTCGTAGATCTCGGTATTAGATACTCTAGTAACCCAACCTTCTCTGAACAGACTTATTATGCCAGACGTAAAACACGAAGGCTGATAGGATGCATAACACGCAATTTCTTTTGTCGTGAAACTAGGATTTTATTATATAAAGTATGTGTCCGACCTATCTTAGAATACTGCCCGTTTATTCTTAGCGGACTCAGACAAAATGACAAGCTTAAATTAGAGGGAGTGCAACGGCAGTTTACCTCAAGAACTCTTGGCTTAGAAAGTGGTCTGGAATACCATGAGCGATGCGAAAGACTAAGATTAGAACCACTCTGGAAAAGACGCCTTAAGCTAAACCTTATCTTTTACTATAAGCTAACTAATCTTCTCTTGCATTCCTCCGAGCCAATAACTAAACCTACCACTGTCATCAGTTACAATCTTAGAAATCATCACAACCTAGCTGCTATAGAGCACTGTCAGACTTACGTGTGGTACAACTTCTTAAATAAGTTTTCAGTCATTTGGAATAGACTACCAGCTAATGTGCGCGATGCAAACACACTTCCAGTGTTCATCTCCTCAGTCACCAGACTACTCAAAGATGACAATGCACTTTTGCGCCTGACTCTTACACCTTCTTTTTCACCCTACATAGATATTTTAAGTTCTTTAAACGTGTAGTTACAACAAACTACAATTATAAATTTTAATATTATTGGAACTAGATGATTAACATTTCTACACAGGACAATAATATTAGTTTACACATAATATAAAAGTTAGCATAATGGGACTAGTTAGTTTGTGTACCAAAATAACCACAGTTACTAAACAGAATATATATGTATATATTTATTAATCACTCCTTAAGGACTCCCGTTGCTTTCTTTTGCGTTGCTGTTGTTTGTCTTCTTTTTTCTCTCACCATTTCAGCCTCCATTTGACTTTTTGAATGAGAAGGAATAATGTGGATGTTTGACCATTTACAATGACAAATGATCTGCAAACATTACTGGTCCTATATCTTTCAGTTGCCTAGTTAATAACGAATTAACTTTCCCCAAGACTCAACCTGGATTATATTTGTGGAATATACTCTTATACCAATGGAAAAGTATTAATTTATAATACAACGTCACGATTGTAACTTATAACATAACTGATCGTATCTGTAAAAATAGCTTTCTTATTACCCAATTTGGATATAAATCAAATCAAAAATAAGATTCGGATTTGTACACACCTAAGTTATATTGTGGAATTACTTCAAGCTTTATTTTTTCCCAAGTATTTTTAATCCGTCCAAAACACACTTAAGTTTTTTTGTTAATGCGAAGTCAATATTCCTATATTTCATGATGTGCTCCATTGAATGACTGGTTATCATATTGTTCCCACAAACCAAAGACAAAAACGTCAGCAACCATGTAATTTAACCATAAACCAAATTTATGAAATTTAAATAATGCCTGTACATTTGGTGTGTCCTACACAGGCAGGAAAAAATATGTATTTTATTAAAACATTATTATTAATTATGATTGCAAATCGTATATGTAATTTATCATATTGATGATGCCTGTAATCTGGCGTCCCTCATGTACAAAATGAGAATATGTTATTATTATGTATTGGCGTAAGAATAAAGGATTCTCGAGTCGCCAATCTGCGTTCTAGTTATTCGGGCTGGGCCTATCCGACATGTTGGTTAAATTTCGCTCGGTAAATTTCTTTTGTCAATAATTTTCAATAAAATTTTGGTATATGTTTTCTTAATCGATAGGAATTCTCATTTCCTTTCTAGTTATGTTGGTGTCCGCGTCATGTAATCTTACTGCGATACACTCTAAGCGTATGGGCTGTAACGATTAGTTCTTCATGCTGAATGAGTTAAAACATCGGTAAAATGAAAAAGATGGGGTAGTTGGAGTGTAGTGTCGTCTACACAAATAGTTTACTTCTTGTAGAATCTGCAGCTTTCGACATAATATCATTGAATGAAGACCACGTCTAAATGTGGCTATTTTCGTGTAAAGAACAGTACTATTTGGCAGAAGAATACTATCAATACATAGGAATCACCTACAAATACCAACAGAACTCCCCGTGGAAACAGAAGTTATGATGTAGATGTGTCTTTCACCGTATGTGTGTTTGTACAGGAATAATGGTAAGTTGAAAGGTTATCTCTAAGTGGATTTAATATATATTTACACTGATTGGCGCAGTATAATATGGGCTATGTGATTTCAATGTATAAAAGATACTTTTATCAATATTGTGCCATTGTGTGCTTAGCTGCTGCTAGGCTAACAAACGTATGTGGTTCTCGTGATTGTTGCAAGTGTAGTGCATTTGACAAGCAATAACTCGTTTAATTCTCCTCACTGATTCACTTAGTGCAATTATGCAGTGTAAAGTAATAATATACACATGCTTTGTCTTGATTACGAGGATTAAATCTAGTCAGCTCTATTATTATTAATCTATAGATGGTATATCATCTGACACTGTAAACTTAATACTGCAATGTTTCTGATCACCAATAGTGGAGACGGATTTCTTCTGAAATTTCCATTTACCTGAAACAGTACAGATGCAGTATCACGATTGAATGTCTAGGTTGTATTATATTTCATTGTTATCCTCATCAACACAACAGGTCTGCGTATCTTACAGTATTCAAAGTGTTTCTCTATGTTGTTAACACTGTGCATAGTTGCTTAGAGTTGAGGTATGTTCAGCTTATATTTGATGACTACAGATTCCTAAATATGAGAATGTAATTTCTGTAGGACTCAGAAAACTATGCTCACTAGACATTACTGAGATTGTGGATCAATTTCAAAGCTACACATTTGCAATACCTCATTTAACGTAGACGTATTCAGTATGAAATTGATGAGAGAATGACGTCTCAACAGCATGGGTGTTTCAGAGTTTATCTTGAAATTTGCGTGTAATCCTCTAAAGCTGGACAACTTATGAGATCTATTTATGCATACGGCGTCAATATAAAGACCAGCTATGGACTACAAATACTTTTAATTGTATGAGAACTTTACTTAGTATTAATATAATCGGTGTATAATAGTATATAAAATTATCCTTCATAAGTTCGTATTTTGCTTCATATTTTAGGTATATGGAGGTTGTGGAATGTGAAATTAGTGAGAATGTCAATCTGTCAAACTAGCGTTTATACTCTTCATCAAAATTTTCTTCTCTAGATTAGGAAAATGTTTAATATACTCATCATTTCTACTTCTTTTGAACTACTTCAGCGCGTCGCTATACTATGAGCTTTTGTAATACGTGAATTCGGTTTAATGCATGCAAATCCTAGTTAGTCAAATGGAGATTCGCTATAGTATGAGACTTACTTTAATCATTCATAGGACTTCGCATCTGTTTCTATACAATAGCACATTGTAAAAACTAAGTAGGATTTAGCAAGTTGAATAATTATTCCATAATGTTCGTTACGCTGAAGTCGCCTTATTTAGCTAATTGCAAGTTTGTATAATGCTAAACGGCAAGTATGTAGTACAAGTAAATTAGGGCTGATAGCTACTTCATTAATCAATTAATACGCAGTGGCATCATTGAATAGACTGTCTGCTTGGCGATAAGCTAAGAAACAATCTTGATATATTTCTGATATGCTGTTGAATCATGTGATGTTATCTAATATCCATCATTTCTATGATCAACAACTGCAGTTTTTGAATATCTACTTTGTTAAGTATGCCGATGATCTAACTATTTCAGTGTCTGTCAACCCCCAGCTAAACAGTACTAAAATGAACAGCTTTCCATCAGAAATTAGCAAATGGTCTTCATCTAACGGCCTTGAACTAAATCCTTCCAAATGTCAGGCAGTTAATTTCAGTTTTAGATGTAAAAGAAACTTAAATGGAGTTGTTAATTCCCATTACCGTTGTATAATTGATGAGTGATATAGAAATCAAGTCCGACGTTAAGTATCTTGGATTAATTCTTTCTTCTGGCCAATCCTGGTCTTCCCATGTCTAAGCGATTTCTAAAGTAACATTTCGTCTGACTGTTCACATTAAGAAGTTAAGGCACTCAAGCATAACTCATCCCCTCCTCTTACAGTTTGTCCTTCCGTGCATCTTACCTACACTTGACCTGTTTTTTTTGCTTTAATCATGATACAACCGTGTTTCGCAGAACTCATCACACAGCATATCAGCCTTAAATGTATACCACATGCAGGTATAATGCTTATGAGCTAGGTGTGCAAATCAAAGTAAACGTTTGTACGGTGCATTTATTATTTATAAGACTAACTAGTATGTAAGAGCTACGATTTGACCAGTTATACAACGTTTAATATATTTGGACACAATTAAACTACGCTGCTTACTTCTATGACGCATTACCTAAAGCTACGTAGTTACCTTAAAGTGGTTTCCGCCGAAGGAAATCACCCTTAGCTACTACCTTACCGAGCAACTTAACGTTATCTTTGAATTTCAAAGTAAAAGCGGACATCCTGGGGACCTTCTTGGTAAAAGGATCGTCTCCTGGTCGAAAAAAATACATCCTAATTTTCACGAAAGCGTTTAGAGGTATTCATCCTACCACCTCAAATGACTCATTATTTGCAGTCACTTTAAAAGTAAGAATAAATTTACGGAAGACGGTATGCTTATGACTTCTACATATCATAATGTACCATGAGGGAAAACCTATATCCATAGGGTTATAACAGTCACAAGCGCGATATTAATCCGAAACACGACGACTACGATTCTTAATCACAGAAAATCCTACTTTGCTACCTAATCTTCTGATAGTATTAACAGATCTTTCACCAAGAAAAAGTAAACCAATGGTTTCAGGAAAATTTATTTAGTTTTCTTAAGGACCATGGGCATCCGTATTTATAGCTACGGAGAGATCACAAACATCCACATAATAGGAATTTCATTATTTAAAATGAAACAAGCAATCTGTATTCAGCCAATATTTTCACACCGAATAATAATCGGCTTCTCAGCTTGTTGTAGACCACAACCCGAATGTTATTCTCGCTAATTAAAGTCTTACCTTTAACTGGGATAGTTCGTACACTCACCAGATCATCATGTTATCCGCTTTGAAGTGGTTTTGCAACACACTGAATGGCCGTTAACAATGGCTTTGCTACAGGCGGTCTTAGTTCCTGTATTTGGATCTAGTACATTGGGCATTAATAAGGATAGGTAACACTTACCATTCAGGGGTTTCCCATTGCTTTCAAGTTTCCTTCAGTTCCAAAACCACATACAGGCACAACAGGTTCATACTTCTCATGTGACTCAACCTTGTTTGATATGGATTTTCTGACAATATATCCAATTCCTTGACTGATAATATACGCTGATGGCATACTCAGCTTTTCGAAAAGCTTCAAAGCTTTTTCAACTTCAAGCCACGTTCTGAAATCTCCAGGTTTAATATGCTCTTCGTAAACCTTGCCAATATCAAACCTGATCGTATTCTCCTCGCCAGGTTGACTCGCAGATTGCTGCAAGCTGTAAACATGCATGTGGAAGACATTGTTTTTCCCAGATCTCTACATACCAATTAATCAGTTGAGCAAGAAACAAAAACGGCAACCAGCAAATGGACTAAAAACAAAGGCTTTTGTCAGCTTAACACGTTCACGTGCATATATTCCTAAACTCCCACGCAGAACTACTTCATTAGTAGCTGAAAAACAACTAAAACATTGCAACCAGGCATGAAAACAACGTGTGAAACAACTGTAAAGGAATAAATGCACTGCACTGGTGGTAAAAACTTCCGAAACATACGAAATTAGTAATTTTAACAGCAACGGAAACAAAAATGAGGTGAAACGCGATATTTGTGAAAAATGAACATCAAGATAAGTTGTGAATAAATGCGGGATAAACGGGAAAGCCGATGTGTAAACGAACGGCTACGTAAAAGCAATCCAACACGGCCGACTAACATGGACGAATATGACCATTGAGCGTCTCACTCCGTCAATGACCTTCAGCATGCTGGATAATTTCAGTCGTTTATCGCGTCGGTTATTACATATTGTTTCTGAAAGTCTTTGAGAGGCAGCGTGAGGTCCAGCGTAGTAAGATTTGGACACTGACAAGCACAGTATTATTCTTCAAATTGCTAGGCGTTGCTCAGTTTTCACAACGTGCTACTGCATATAAACAGGAGCAAAATCTCACGAATAATTAAAGTAACAATCTCGTAATTCTACAGTAAGTCTCCATCCTATCAACTAACCTTAACGTGCACTAATCAAAATTCACGTATTACAACAGCACATGCTAAAGCGACGCACTGAAAAAGTCCAGAAGAATTAGAAACTAACAGCACAGTAGAAATGTAAATAGTTCGCATGACGTGATTTCTGAGAGAAGTATTAGCGTTGGCCTGATGGATTAACGTTTTCGCCGATTTCATATTCGACAACTTCTACGTACCTAAAAAGCAAAGCATACGTAACGATTGGTACGACACTGGGAAATAAAAGACGATTTCCTGCATCACCATACTTAACTAATGCACTGATTCTACCAATACTAAATAAAATTTTAATGCATAATATACTTCATATGATTTCCAATTATGAAGGATCATACGCATATTTCAAGACAATCTCTGAAATAGCCATTCTGTTAAAGCATTATTGTCTCATTCATATTGCTTGCGGTCCATGCTAATAAAAGACAGATTAATCTCACAATAATTACGTTCATTCTAAAGAAAGTATTGAAAATTTGTAACTTAGAAATTAATCCACAGCCTAAGTAATGCATAGCGAAAGCAATTTTGTGAATCCTGCGGAGATTACATTCACACATTTAGGAAACTACAGCCATCAAATATAAGGTGCTCAAAATTCAACCGTAAAGAGTATACACTTATTCACAGAGTTAACACAAAATAGATTAACTGTTATAATATCGAAAGATGTGCATACCTATTATGTTGGTGTAAATAACAATGCCACAACACAGCTTAGATACTACACCTGTTGTTTTTGCCTATATTTATAATTTTAGATAAAACATTAACGATTAAGATACTTACCCTCAAACAGACAAGAAGTTTCGTTTGTAAAACTTCTACCCAACACAATAAGTGGAATAAAATGGACATAAACCGACAACATGAAAAAGGTTATAACTCACCACAACATCACATGGACAGATGTACGCTCGTCGGACATCATATATGCATCACCAACTACAACCCAACTTTCCTAAGATAATGTGATGAACTTATATCCATAATGTTGCTGAGCAGTAAATATCCACAACTCCTGTCGGAACAACTAAAATTCAAAAACCTTCCTCACGAGAAGCAAATACCCACAAGCAGTAGAAATCCATTAATTAATGTGTCTAAAGCTTATGTATTTTACTCCCAACAATGACATTGCAGATCAAATGAGATAAACATATCACTGATTTCAAAATAACACATCAATGAACTATAATTCAAGGATTCTGCACACAACAAAGTATTGTACGAAAATTGACTTCAAGCTTTATTTTTTTTCCCAGGCACTTATAACCCATCCACCAAAGACATGGTTTTTTTGTTAATGCGAAGACAATACTTCTGTATTTCCTGATGTGTTGCACTCACTGACAATCTAGCGGATTTTTCCAACTATGCACAGAAATGATTATACATAAGTGAAAAGGATGTTTTACACTACTGGGATTAACATTTATCAAGTGTATGTATAATCTCCAGTGTACATGTTAAACATATTTTGCTATCGACTGTAAATTGTGACTGAATAATATGGTCCTATTTCTGTAACAATTTGATGATGCCTGTAAACTGGCGTCCCTCATGTACTGTATCACGAGAATAAATTTATTTATTTACATACAGTCGTGGTGCATCTGTACTGCTTTATATAGATGGAAATTTCAAAACAAATTCATCTGCATTATTGGTGATAAAAAACATTGAGGCATAGAAACTGAATAGTGTTAGTGAAATAATATGACAGACAAGAGACTGACAAAAACAAAGCTTACTAGATTAAGATATGAGGATAAACATAGTCCATTTGCACAGTAATCCCACATGGCTAGTTAATGCACTAGGTAACACACTGGTGCAAATTATCTCTACCACTTCACTGCACTTGCAACAACCATGAGAATCACCTATATTTGTTAGCCTAGCATTCAACCAAGCAGGCAGATTTTTGGTAAAGTTGAGGAGATTTTCACATGCTGAATCCACATTACACTGTGCCAATCAGTGTAAATATAGATTAAATCCACTTATTGGAAGACTTACAACTTACGATAGTTCCTGTTCAAACGCGTCTACATCATAACCTTTCTTCTCATAGAAGGTTATGCTGGCAATTTTAGGAGATTTCCACGTACTTTCAGAATCCACCAGTGAAATAGTGCTGTTTTCCCCACGAAAATAGGCTGCACTGGTATCCTGAGACATGTAAAGTCCTCATTGGATGATAAATCATACTATTTTTGTAGGTGGCATTAACCTCCAGCTATCCCACGCTGCTTATTATAGAAATATTTAAGCACGGTTCACCCGAAACATAGGCCTTTCCCAAGAATATGCTATGAGTGTGACACAGTCAGACCACAAGACGTGGACACCAACATGACATGTAGGCAAATGGGTTTCCATCAGTCTAGAAAGCATAACTCAGATTCATCAAAAATTACCCACAAATAGAACTTACCAAGCGAAATTACAATGGACGTACAGAATAAGTGCAGCCGTTTACAATAGCTATCAGAAAAAATTTAGGCCACACCTTGAGGTACATAATATCATTGCACCTTCGCTACTCAAAAGGGATGCTAACATTCTAGAAAGTGTTCAGAGACGAGCGACAAAATGGGTGATCGGCCTCCGAAATAAATCATATGAGAAACGACTAAAGAAATTAGGTCTTTTCACACTTAGTTACCGTAGGCACAGGGGAGACCTCATCACCGTCTACCAGATCTTAAATGACCGGGCCCACCCAAATAAAAGCATCCTGCCATTAAGTGATTATAGGCTTTCACGAGGTAACCCGCCAAGGATAGCACACCAGAGACCAAAGACTCGAGTGCGATCACATTTCTTTTCGCTTCGTGTTTGCCTTCTCTGGAACGCTTTACCGGCGGCCGTGACTACAGCGCCATCTCTGGAGATTTTTAAGCGGAAGCTAGACAATCATGCAGAAATACAAGGCTTGTGTCTCAATGGCTTATCCTCATAAAACTTAAAGCCACACTGTCAATGGATAAGCGTACAAACTAAATCCCCACGACCTATTCTGCCTTCTCTCACTCTATCTTTTCCTTAGGTCACATTTATTATTCCACTTATCTCAACCTATATTATCTACACTACAACCCATTATTATTACTATTCTGCTTTTATGACTACACCGAATGACCAACGGGAGTTAGGTCAAACTCCATTCACGGCAGCAACACAGTCTTAACATACTGCATACTACAAACCACATCTTGACCAATCCCCGCACAACTCCTCTTGGAGTCTACCAGAGCTAAAGCAGTCGAGTGGCGGGACTTACTACGCAGAAGCTCACCAAAGATATGGAACCTCTACATCACAATCAAGAAGCGAGCTCAACGAAATCACTGGTTTATACTAGCTCGTAATCAGGATATTGGATACTGGAAGGTGGCAGTACAAATGTTTGTGATTCAAGGCTAAACGTTATTGAGATCAGTAAAGGTAGCGGACTTCGTTGTTTACGCGGTTGTTGCATTTGTTGTGCAAAGCAATTGACTTCTAAGTGTCTTCCTGTAAGGAGAAAAAACATCGATTAGTATTTATTCATACAGTTTATGGGTTCATAAAAGTATAAAACTTGGGCACTGAGGTAGAGCACAACTCCGTCGTGGATAGGATTTTATTTTGATGAATCGCACATTATTACATAGTAATATTAACTGTATATTACTGCATAACACCGTGTGATTTATTAAAAATAAACTCTGCATCGCGGTACGTTCAACGTTTGCGTTACATTTTTACGTGATTCGTTACATAAAATTTATCTTATTCTAATACTTGCACGAGCACTATACTACTTCCATACTTGTAACCATTAACTTTCATTTCTAATAGTTGTGGTTAATCAAAATAAACCATAGTGGGGTTTATGGTTTCGTTACGTAACGAAACCTAGTGTGCACTAGGTAAATTAAGTTCTGATGTTTTGTATACATATGCTTACAAGTGAGATTGCGTTAGTGACTGAAATAAATGAATTCAGAAATAAGCGAGATCATAGCTCAGTTAAGTTGGAAAGATACATTTGATTCTGATAGTCGGACAAAAGGGAGATAAAAGTGGGATATTCCATGGAGAAGAAAGAGAAATAAATGGGAAGTTGCAGAGAATTTCTCTCTTTTCTCAGACTAGTCCTGGTCGATAAAACACCCTCAAATAACTAATAGATGGTCTTAGACGATTTCAGTCTGTGTGGTGTCAAGTAAATAAAAATAACTTATAGAACAAAGCACCCGCAAATATACCGTAACTTTCAACTTGTGCAATGAGCTAGAAGACTATTCAAAAGGATGTGAAACAATTATAAGTTCGGACGGAATAAAGCGCGCATGTTGGTTGAAGCTCTAGAAATCTGCCTTCTACCAGCTAACTCCTGCAGTGTATGTCAAGTCGCTTTTTATTCAGTAATAAGTTTATCACGTATAAATTCCGAGTTGGATTTAGTCGCGATTTCTCTATTTGCCTGTATATAGGGATTGGAATCCACGCTAATTTTATGGTCTGTCTCTTTGTATTGCACTTTATTTTTATACTATTTTTATCGACTGGTTTGGTTGGAAGCATGCTTTTTTACTACAGTAAAACACATCAAAACTACTTGGTGACTTCTGCCTACACTGAGAGTGTCAGTTGAAGTAGTTTCAAGTCATAAAGTTAACTTCAGGTTTCGTCCTTGTAGGCTGACGTTTTCTTACATGTACCCCCTTCGACGAACAATTTCCAACTTTCCCTAAGTCAATAACATTAGCGTACGATTACTCACCCAATATTTGCAATTCATCACACTTTTGGACGGAGTGTACACCAGTGTTTTGTCCCATTTTCCCCATATTTACGAAAAGATTCTGTGATCGGGAGTTTGAGAATTATTATCATTATTTCAATTTGTCTGACAGCTGGCTACCTGTAAAAGCCATGTTAGTTGTTAGGAAGACATTTGTAACACATGCCCAAAGCATTAGAACCGATGCCCCGACAAAACAGCACTAATAAAAACGTGATGTGCAAATTACGTAGGCGCAATTCACTCCGATTCTCTCACCCTCCTTTCCTAAAAATTGTATAGTTTTACGTTTAAGAAACCCATGTGGGACTGTTTCTCTTTTCACCCTTCGAAATTGACCGGTGTTTCAACAAGTTACTAGGAAAACACACGAAGCAGTGTTTGTTAGGTGAACGTATTTGTGTACTACATATGGCGATGTTCTCCATCTTTATTGGTTTCTGTTTTAATCGCAGGGAGACTAGTTTAACTTACAAAAGCCGAGCTGGCCTGAAACCCAAATAAGAGTACAGTGGCCATTTCTTCACGCCTCAACTAATTCTAGTAAATTAGCATACTTACAGTACTTAGGATGATTCTTAATCTAAAAGCAGCATTCAACCCTCTCAGTCGAAATATGTGTCAATATTGTAATATGGGGTACTGAAGATTTATATTACTATATTAAGGCACTCTATTTAGATGCATGAAGTTGTGTAAGAATTTATGATGAGCTGTCGTCTAGTGTGGCAACAACACACTCTGTCACTTTTAGGATGTACTTATTTAACTTCACCACAGACGCGCTGACTAATGTGTCTCAAAAATTGACTTGCTAGGGGGAAAACAAGTTAGGCAGTATATCCTTTTTATTTAAAAACTTTTGCAGTCTTATTATTATCTAGCTTAAGTACGTAGGTGTGTCTGGCATGTGATATACCTTTGTCAAAGGCAGAATGATGTTGCAGGAGTCGTCTGCATGGACATATCAGTAGAAAACTGTTTGTATTTATTTTCTTGGTTAATTATTACCCCACTAAAATATTGATATTGACTAATTATTGTTAACAAACATATCACCACTAGATTGATAAAAATGTTTTGTAGTGTATTTAAAATGCTATATACATTAGAGTAGAACCAGATATGGGGGTTTAAGTGAGAAGTATTTATTCGCTCAATCCTTTTGCCTTCTAAATAGGCGAAAACCCTATAGTAGTGACTTTCTCCTCAAAAGAGAAGTGTGACTATTTATTTAGTACGAAGAAATATTTCTAAACCCAAATTCTGACTGGAAGAACTCTGTTTAAACGTCTATCATCTTAACTACAAATATTTGTCATCACCTTAGGTGACAAGTACCTCAGCCACTAGGTTACAGCTTGATTGACCTTTATTTTACACGAATTTTGTTTCACATAGAGTATTTAGTTTATTGTTGACTGTATACCTTATCAACGTGGAGGTCTTCACAAATATGTATCACTTCAAGTTGTTCCACTTATGAAAAACATAAATAAAATTGAATAAACGAATGTAACAAATCTACACTGGACAAAGACGTGTCGAGAAAAACAATTAGGTGAAGATTGATGACAATTATATGGATCTGAATGACGAAAAGCAATGAACACTTACAGCACTGCGAACGATTTATAGCCGTGCTACCAACAGTTTCTAACCCCTGGTTCTTAGTATGCTCATGACTCTAGTCAGGTAGTCTTCACCTATCTAGGTGGTTCAAACCAACAATTAAGAACTTCATGGAATAACTGCTTGTTTTGTTCTGATTACTCATATCTGTTTCAACTAGCTATACATTAGTTAACACTGCTCTTCGATGGCATGCTCAGTAGATGTCCTAATCATCCAAAGTTTCATTAACTGACTTTCCCACCTTACCTAACATTTTACACCTGACTCCTGTTACTTATCATGTTATTGCACCCGATATGAGATTGAACTCAAGCAATAGCGGTCAAGAACGCTTAATCTTTTCATATCTTCAACTTGTTAACCTACTCAATCTATCACATAGTTTTATCTATTTCTGGTCAATTGATCTATGACTAATGCAGATAAGTGCCCCTAAGAATATACATATTTTTGGTGGGTAGCTGTTAGTCTGGTTACCTTATTGGAGTTATCGTTATATAACCCTCCTGCCGCACATGATGGCGAACTTCTCTTGATGTATACTTCGCTTCGAATTCTTCACTGTTCACCACGGTTTAAAGATATAACTCCTGTCTTCTTAACATTTCCTTTATTCTGTATTGTTGATTCTGCAGATAGTATTTGTCTTAAATTATATTCCGTTTTCTAAATTACAGATGCCTACGAAACGTATTATTCCATGGAAAATACCAGATTGGTTGCTGAATGATGTCTTATTGAACAAATCTATTTCCGAACGTTTACCAGCCCACTACAATTTTGAAATTCATAAAACCATATGGAGAATACACTCCCTACGTGCTAAAAGAATCGCATTGCAAATGCCAGAAGGTCTATTGTTGTTCGCCATACCAATTTCTGAAGTCATCCAAAACTACTTCGTCCGTATTAATCGGACTTCGGAATCTGACCTCTCCGGCAACACTATTGCCGCTGATGAAAACACAAAGGATATCGATATTGTCATCTTAGGTGATGTTACATATGGTGCTTGTTGTATTGAAGATTTAACTGCGAAAGCACTCAATGTTGACTTACTTGTACATTATGGTCACAGCTGTTTAATACCGTTGGATTCTCCTTCTGTCTTGTAAGTTCATGTGCCAGATATATTTATTGATATTCTATTTTAAATGATATCGGAATCGGGCAGTTAGTCTTATTGTGGAATTCCTGGATACGTAAATTTCACATAGGAATACACTGATAAAAATTAATATTTTAACTTTATTTTAATGGTTATTCAGTCAACAAAATAGGTGCTGTGACAACTAATTTTTTTCCTTCACGTTCCCAGTGGAACACATGGCTTCAAGCTAGTGGTTTGAAGTTTCTGTAGCAGTGTTTATTTTTACAGGATGGGGTTGCTAGCCCCATGCCCAACCTTTCTTCTTTACCAGCATTATATCTGGTTTAGCGAGGTAAAGGCCGGGAATCGAACCCAAGACCATGTGCATGGTCGGCGAGGGTCCTAACCTCTGTGCCACCGACGCACTGTGAGAACTAATCACTGACGTCATAAAGATGTATTTGTGCGTTCTTGAAAACGTGTCAGCAGTTGTTACCACATAGTTGCTCATATTGAAAATTTATGCTCGCCCAGAGTATTTGAGGGAGGAAGTGGTTTCTTTGTTCTCACTGTAGTTTCTACAAATGAAGATATAAAACGCAAGGATTACTAAGAAATAAAAATTATGTAGGCTTTAAAGACTGATCCTTTTTGACTATCACTGTTAAGGGTAAGTTGACAACACAATTCAAACGTTGATCACCTAATGAAATAAACATAATGATGTCAGACTCCTCGTAGTCACTATGAATTCTTTTCCTGATCCTGGTCTTCAGATAAGCTACCTATTCTATAGCAATGACTGCTTCTAGTCCCATACACATTCAACAAACCTTTCAATAATAATGCAAACTTAAGGAATAGCAACAGAACCCCTACTCAAAAAGAGTTATTTTGTTTGTATATGTCGGGTCGATTAAAAGATATCATGTAAAGTCTTAAGAGGTATTGACATTTCATCAAGTCAAGACTCATGATGTTAATATTAACGCATGATGATTAGAAACTGACAGCCTTTTAGCGTTCCACTTTCAACTAATCAGTTACGGATTTCAACCTTCCTGTACCTACTATGATGTGAGCAGCTATTTAGTGTCTTCAGTCCTCACGACTTGCCAATTGTGCTAAGATATGTGTGGTTCTTGAATTTTGTGACTTTAAGTTAAGAGTGGTGCGTTAGTGGTTCAGTGGTAGCACACTCGCCGACCACGAACGTAGTGCGGGGTTTGGACCCTGGAGACACACTTCTAAACCTATTTAAGCCCTCAGTAAGACCGGTAAAGAAAGAAAGTTGGGCGTGGGACTAGCAACCCCACTCCTTAAAAATAAAAAACCACTGCCACCGAAACTTCAACACTCTAGCTTGAAGCACCACATTCCACTGGGAGAGCAAAGGAATAAAATAAGTTAAGAGGGAAAGTTGGGATCACTAATGTGCTATTTCAAGATTATTCCCCACATATAAAACATCGAAAATAAGGCATGTATTTCGATAGCGATTAAATATTTTCTTTCCTTTGATTTCTCATTCATACACAGGTATATATTTGTCGATATTCAAATTGACATTGCTCACTTTGTAGATAGTATACAAGCCAACTTTGAAAAGTCTTCGCGTTTAGCACTTGTCTCAACAATTCAATTTGTAACCAGTTTGCAAGTCACCAAACAACCTTTACTGGATTCTGGTTATTCAGTTGTTATTCCACAATGCTTACCGTTATCTCCTGGTGAAATACTTGGTTGCACATCGCCTAAAGTGAGTTATAAGACAGAATATTACTGCTATAATGTTCGCATATTCAACAGTGTGTGGATGATAAATGTATAGTTGCAATTTATTCAAAAATTGACATGGAAACAATGCATACTCATTCAATTGCACTAGAGTTATAATTTCAGTTTCAGTATCAAGCTTTAGAACACAGAGCCTAGTATAAATCGGATGAAAGTAAGACAGATATTACATAAAACAGTTAAACTTTTAGCTGCTGTAAATTTAAAACGAATTTATTTATTTGCTTAACATGAACTTAATACTATACTGGCTGAATTAACCACAAATAAAAATGTATTAGTATAAGTGATTGTAAGCTGGCTAGAGGTCTTCACTACAACCGTAAATAGTATTAGACTATGAAAGAGAAAGAAACGGAAAAGGCGTCAGCAGTAAGTACTATTTCGGCTAATTGGGAAGACGGATTCTAAAAATGAGATGAGGTCCCAGATGCATGGCATTTTAATGATTTCCCAACAAAGGATGGTTGGAAAGTCAGATAGAAAGCCTAAATAGACAGTTAAATTAGCTTGAATATGTACTACTGTTGCCTGCCATCTAAACCCAGCTTGAATGAGATTGCAGACGTCTGTCCTCCAACCGTAACCGATGTTGCGAAAATTATCTCCAGTCTAAAACTAAGCAAAAACAGTAGGACCTCATGTTATGACTCCAAAGCTGTTTAGGTATAATGTTAATGACTGTATTGGCTAGGCTAAGTAAATTATTAGCTACTGTTTGGGAATTTAAAGCATAGTTCCATTGGAATGCTATAGATTGTTGATCGTCCCAGTCTATAAGTCCCCTGTAAAAATCACAGGGGAATCAATCGGCTTGACTAACACAGCATCTAAGATACTTGGTTCCATAGTACGGCGAGAACTAGTTGGGGCTCGTGAAAAACAAACACAAGACAATAAGATGGGCTTCAGGCCCGACTAGGGTACATAAACCAGATGCTTCCCTCCTAATAGGTTGTGGAACACAGACGCACTTATCGGTTTTCAACACTTCCTATACTTCTTGGCCCGAAGGCAGCATCTGACTCCGTCGACCGAGATGTGTTGTGGTAACTTCTCGCTGTAAAAGAGAATCCGAGGAATTGTATTATACTAATCAAGGCACTGTACTAAGTGGGGGCTTATGGAGAGTTTTTGTGTGAGTTGACAACAACCGATGGTATCTGCCAGGGATACGCGTCACTATGCATTATAGACCTATTATTGGAGGTAACCCTGGTCGTCCTTGATATTTCAGAGATTGATATGTTATCAGTGCAATTTCGTTGATCTAAAGTATGCTGCAGGATTGGTCTGCACCGATTGATTTTTTAACGATACGTAGTAAAACTGTTGAATGCGTTGTCTAGGATTGAAATTAACCGACATATTGCTAGGCTACTGAAGTATATTGGAATAAATGCGTCTAATAACTAGTTCTGTCATAGTTCTACTGCTTTCAAATGACTTAACAATATGTTGTTATCAGTCAACTTTTTCTAGTCCATTTATTTGAGGGGTTACATCACCCCTAAAGAAGTGATTGCTAACGAAGCCTCAGCAAGGATACAAAAGCTGGTGTTTAGGTCACTATCAGCTGAAGTTAGTAATTTTTAGCTATTTATAGCCATCAGTAGTATACAGCATCTTAAATACAAAGTCTATACATGGAAATCACAGATTAGATTAGAAAGCACTTATACTGTTGGATGTACTCTGGGGTTTACTGTTTCTCCATCAAATTTACGAATATCTTAGTGTGTGTCTACCCACTTTTTAGTTAAGATTATGTAGAGCTGTAAAAGAAATTAATTAATTTCATAAAGCAGTGTTCATTAGTAAAGAATTTACCTAAATTGTAACTGAATCACCACAGGAGATGCTGAATGCAAGATCCAAAGTGTGAATAATTTTCACCTGATCTTCGTATACCAAATGAATTTTATTGACCATTATATCTTTAGTGCTAAGCCGATCAGACATGCGGCACCGATTTTGGGGATACTGACTAGTAAATTGGCATCAACTGTTGATAAAAAGTGAAAACTTTTGTAAAACTACAAAAGATACCTTCATTCTGTGTCTCTAATGAAGTTTATTTAAGTCACTATCATCATGCTTCGTTAAAATTGTGATTAACTGCTACTTGAGATTGTTGTCTAATTCTTTTTAAATTTTAGATAGTAGAAGTCTGATTGATTTCAACGTAAATATCTTCAAGTATTGGTTTGTAGGGATTCGGTTGATTGTTTACAGGACTTCATCATGAGCTGACACCAGTTAGAAAACCATTGGAAAACCTGGGGGTACTGGACAGCTGTTTCATCCTAGTTTGGGGATCTTCAGTAGTACGCACCCACCGGGGTTCGAACCAAGGACCTTCTGGTCACAAGGCGAGCTCGTATACCATTAAGCCACTGGGACCCAATCCAATGGCCCATGAATTCTAACTTCTGCCAATTCACGATATAGCGCAACCGCTAGCCAATGTCTTCGGTGAGTATTTGTCCTCACACCCGACCAGCTGCACCTTACTGGTCACGACTTCCCACTGGAACCCCAGGTAACTACCTACATGAATAGGGCCAGTCTCCACTGAGTATCTCACTGGTATTCAAGTATTGGTTTGTATATCATTTAGAGAACCAATATAATCCAGGAAGCAATGGATAGTTCGTTCCGGCGTAGGTCTCTTCATCAGTACTCATTATCGATGCCATTAGGAATGTAATGTACAGCAACTTCAGGTTATGAGGAGTGATAAACATCCAGCAACCCGATTGGAATCCAGCGTCCCATCCTGTCAATTCGCGACATAGCACCACGGCCAACCAATGCCGTCGGTGAGTAACTGTCCTCCTACCTGACATTGCAGACTCTTCCGATCCCAAATTCTCATTAGAACTCCAGGGAGTTCATCACATAAGTAGTTACTAATGAACAGTGAATTTATCTTCGTGTTAGATTGAACACCTTGGGCTGCAATCTACGAATGTTTGGCATTCGATTCGCTCTCGTTAAATGTAAGAGAATGTTACAGGACTGGACTACACTGACTAATAGTTTAGAAATAGGGAGTGAAGTGGTAGAGCACGTTGACCGCTTCACTTATTTGGGAAGTACCATCACCCACTGCCAACGGGTTGGTCTCTGACGAAATCTTAGTATGGATACAGAGGGTTAGTTTCTCATATGCCACTTTACGCCGTCTCTGGCGTAGACGTGATATCCGACTATCGACCAAAGGGCGGGCGTACTGCTCATCAGTCCGCTCCGTCCTCCTTTATGGCTGTGAGACCTGGCTATTGAGAGTGGAAGACATGAAAAGCCTACCTGTCTTTGATCATAGGTGCCTGCGCTCTATCTCCCATGTGAAGTGAGCAATATTGAGGTTAGGCGTCGAGTGCTAGGTAGGTGGGAGCGGAAATCAATCGACGAGGCTGTGAAGCTACATCGACTGAGATGGTTAGGACATGTGTTACGTATCAGTGCCTAGCCATCACCTTCCTGGACTGACGGGCTATGTTAGCTGACATAGGGTCAGGCTGGAAAAGAGCTAGCGGCGGTCAAACCAAAACATGGTACCAGTCAATGAAATCCACAACAGTTAGTTTAAGCCAGTGATGTAGGAAGATGTAGACTTCCTGGTTGGGGTCCTCGGGACGGTAAAAACCGATGGCTGGAAACAATTGGTGATATGGCTCAAAATCGCTCTCAATGAATAGCGCAGAAGCATCCACTCCTTGTGACTGATGATTTCAAATGAAACTATATTTTTCTTCGTTATTACTATTCCTTTGTCTCACACCTCTGTTTACTATCTTTATTATGCATTTCTTCTACTTTATTCTCTTGCTTTGTGTGCTACATGAAGTGTGGCGACTTTAACTGCTGCACATCGGTGCAAAGTTCTATGTCGAGAACAGACGACTGACAGTTAGATTTCATAATCCGATTCTCCCTTGTTTTCAATAACTTTCTAATTGATTTCTCTTCTTGACAAAACTCACCCTAATATCTCATTTTCCTTTTATATCAAATGGTTTGATCCTGCTTTGATATTTCAAACTGTTGTATTGTGTTTTTCACTCTCTCTCTTTCTCTTTTTTTTGCAGGTGGAAGGTGTTGATGCTTTAATTTACTTAGGTGATGGTCGCTTTCATTTGGAATCTATTATGATATCTAATCCATTGTTAGATGCTTATCGTTATGATCCGTATGATAAATCATTTACACGCGAATACTATGATCATAAAGAAATGCGTAGACGTAGAAAAGATGCCATAGATACAGCTAAAACTGCTGTAAATTTCGGTATTATTTTAGGTAAGTGGTATTATTATTATTTCCTCTAATTCCTAGAGGAACATAGGGCTTCAGCCGCGCGTCTATATTGCGTTCGGTCTTCCGCCAACGTTTTCACCCCACTGCAAGTCTGCCCACACGCTTTCATCTCATCTTCACATGACCTCTTCAAGTCACCCTTGGACGACCAACTCACCGCTTCCCTTTCGGGCTCCACTCGAGCAATGGCTTGTCTAGTGATATCACTTTATGGTTTCCTCAGAGTATGGCCAATCCAACTCCATTTCTTCCTGAATATTTGTTGCATAATCGATTTCTCGTCGTTTGGTTTGATCTCAGAGATCCCTTTTGCTGATCTTTTCTGGCTATCTGATCTTGAGTATTGAGCGAAGATAGCTGTTGATGAAGGTCTGTAGTTTGTTTGAGGTGCTCCTTATGACGCGCTGGCCAAGTCTCTGATCCGTATAATAGCACTGACTTCACACTGGAGGTGAAAATCCGGATCTTATTTTTCATGCTGGGTGCTGAGTGCCGTTGACCTCTACACAGACTTGAGAGTAATGAAAGCTCATCTTGCTTTGATATCCTCGTCAGTTCCGCCTGTAGTTGAAACGATGCTTCCCAGGTAGGTGGTTAGGTAATGGAGGTTGTTTCTTTCAGGTTCCTCCCATTTATGCTGGCTGATTGTTGTCTGTTGTTGTTGCTGCTGTTGGTGTTGGTCAGGAATCTTCATCACCTCTGTTTTATCTATGTTCACTTGAAGTCCTATCTTTGATGCTTCTTCTGCCAACTTGTTGATTTTCACTTGCATATCTTCCAGTTTGTGGGAAATTAGACATAAGTGATGCTTACTAGTTTTGCTTGTTACCTGAGAATTTTTATATATTATATTTCCTTACTGACAATTTAGGTGTGTTTACAAAAGGCTTTCGGATCAGCATTGTGTGTGTGTGTGTGTATGTATGTGTGTGTGTGTGTGTGTGTGTGTGTGTGTGTGCGTAATAGATAATACAGACAATAAGGGATCAAGCAAGCTGTAACAAACTAAAAATTACAAGCTAAATACAGATGACGGTCGAAACACTTTATCAATAATAATTATCATGATACAAGAGGGACACCAAAGCTCACACGAAAAGATAAGCTAGACTGTTATTGATCACCGGACACCCTTTTTAGATCTAGCGCTTTCTTTTCCACGATCTTGGAAACTGCAGCATGCATCGCTTAAAGTTAAGACATTTCGGAAAAGCACTCAAAATAAAAAAAATTGAAACTAGACGATATTCTGGCAAATAAACAGTGTTGTGAAGAAGGAAATAATTTAACGGGTAATGTCAAGAAATGACTATATCTGCATCACTGTGTGTAATCTTAAGCTTTATCACTAACAGTCTTGAACCTCTAATCCTTCCCATTCATAGGCAATGTACGTCTCCTTGACGTGACCTCAGACCAACAATCAATAACTTCGTGGGTCGGTGCCATGTTTTTCCTTGGTACTCCAAAAATCTTTCCTCTGCCTAGCACTTATTAACAGAGGATTTCTATAAATCTGAGGTGACTCATGTTTCCCATAAGATTCGAACCTGCATACTGTAACTAGAGACTTTACCAATAGGTCATTCAAGTCATATATGACCTTTGAGGTTTGATTAGATATATGTGAATCTGTCGCAAGTATTGCTTGAAGTCTATGAAATTAAAGTGCTCTATGGTGTTTTGTTGCATGGCTTATTAACCAAAGCTCACTACAGTTTACATATACATAGGATAAATATGAAAGTTTAACTTCATGTTAATTAGATTTGGTTATTCTGTAAACCTTCAAAAATATGCTGATTTACTTTAATCGATGTCTTTCCTACGAATTTCTTAGATTGAATGTAGTTATTAGCTTTTTCGATTGAATATGAGAATCGGTATCGTTTGGTTGAAAATGTAAGAGGTCAGTTGATCTGTGCTACATCAGATAGAAGTATACTCTACCACAATGGCAAAGTTTTATTCATATTATGAGTTTGAAAGGTCAATAAATTAGTTGTAACACCAAGGTATTTGCACTGGTTCAGTGTGTTGAATAGTTCGACTGTGAAAATAGTAAACATCACATCCGTTTTGATGACTTCCAGTCCAGGATGCCTTCAAAAGTTTTCTGCTAAAAGACTCAAAAATTCAAAAGTATTCACTTGAAGTTCTGGATTTTTTTTCGTGAATTTGCGTTATACCTTTCATACTAAGTGAAACCAGTTTACGCATCATTATCATCAACGACCTGGTTTTTTCCAACGTTGAAACATATGGATATGGATAGGGAAACTGGAGAGGTTTAGGATTAAAATGTAGTTTACAAGATAGGGAGGAATTACTGGAGTAGATTAAAGGGTTCTTTCTCAGCCGCATACAACCTACATTTTCCGAGCATATCCCTAAAAATCTCCGTTTGACAGGCCGTAAATTGTTCTCAAGTGTGTAACTGCCAGACACCTCATTGACACGTGACATACAGTGGAAACTAGTCAAAATGTAACGTCAGAAGGCAAGAGTCAGGCAACATCGACGTAAATTACTGTCCACCAATTTTGGCTAATAACCAGCTCTCACCACACTCGTCCCCCTGTCAAAGACTTGCGACTGAAGTTGGTTCGGTCTTCTTGGTTCTAGGAGTTTTGCTCGTTTGTGTTGCTGCCTGGAATCTCGGCACTCGCTGATGTTCACCTGTTTCTCCTTGTTTACCATTGCGATTGTGTCTGCATAACCCCATCTCAACGTGACCGTATGTGGTTCTTCCCACTTTGGAAACTGTCTGCCCGACCCTGTCGTACATTCGTTGGTATTTCGCCTCACACTTTCATATGCTGCTTCCTTCCGACCTCCCAGCAGCGATCCAAGTAACAGCCTCATCGCTGACAGATCTTGAACACCACTCAACTGCGCAGAAGCCTTGAAGCCCTGCCCGAAGATTCATATGTCTCCATCAAAAACTGCAGGGCATAAGCTTTCCATTTGTCGGAAGGCAGTGACACCAAATGTAACGACAGAGGGCAAGAGTCAGGCAACAGATCGTTTATTAAGGAAATCAACTCATATTTATAGATTTTCATGTGCATATTATGGATTATTGTTAGCAGAAAAACAGTCTTCTGATTGGTTGTTTCTCACAGAAAGTTAACCTTGCATCTCTTTGTGGCTGTTTCTTGAATGTTAGATCATATATATGTTAACTGTATCCGCCCACGCAAAGCCTTTGTTCTCATTTTTCTCACGACCAATATTGGGGACATGAACATTGACGTAAATTACTGTCCACCAATTTTGGCTAAAAGCCAGCTCTCACCATAAAAATAATGACTACACAAAGAAAACCATCATTACTTCGGTTCACAGAAGCTATTATCATCAAAAGATTTCGACCCAACCTCTGTATGCTGCAAGGTAGCGTGACTAGTCTCTCACTATCCTGGTAACCGTAATTGTTTTGTTCGTGTGCTGTTGTACTTTGTTCTGTTGCATGACATTCCACTGTGTCTTGATTTTGATTCTCACTCACTGAGTTGAACTCACTATTATAAGGTTCCAAATCTACTAAATTACCCCTACCTTCCTGAACTCTCCACCATATTATGTATAAATTAACTCTGTTGTTCTCTCTTATATTTTGTCTTCTAGTCCATGCTTGTTTCCAAGTGAAATATGAATTCAACCCCCTTTGCCTAATTACTATATAAATAGTTACCCTTTTAACACTAAAGAATTGTCTACTTACATCATCTTTGAAATTATGTTGCTTATACTTTCTATTTCTTGAAATCATTATAAAAAGTATGTTTAGACACCAGTTTGTAACATATAATTGATTTATTTGGGATGTACGCAGCTAAAGAAAGTCCACAAATTTAAACGTGCTTGTATTATCCTGCAAATATGTGATCGTTCTTTCTTTATCGATATAAAATAATGTAATCTTACTGTAATCAAACCGTTGTTTATGCTTTGTTCAGATACATAAACATGGAAGAGGTGTCTGAAGACAAATATGGTGTTTGAAGATGCGTGTTCAGTCAGATGTATGCACAATATGACCCATTTCCGGATCTTCAGGAGAACATAACTGACTGTGACTAAGTTTCAGATTAAAACTTTGCACAGAAGTGCAGCAGTCCAAGTTGTTGGATTGAAAGAACGATTTTAAGGCATATTATCACCAACAGTCTCGAAGATCCCCCGGCTTCCTTACATGGTTCGAACCAAAAGTTAAAAGCTTCATGAAATGATTCCGTGTTGTAATCTGACCACCAAAAACTCTTTTTCAGCCTAATCCTATGACAGCTAATATTGTTCAACGGTATAAGGCTATTCCATATTAGTTTGATTATTAAATGTTTCACTGTGTGATACATTTAATAATCAAACTAATATGGAATTACTTAATACCACAGTGCCCAAGTTTTACACATGTATAAGGCTATTGCTCGGTATGCGTAACATGTGTGTCCTGTCTATCTCAGTCCGGTTTAGTCTTTACAACTTCAAGTCTAACATCAATATTACTTACCATGTGATATCACTTAATACAAGAAATGAACCACAAACATTTGTGATCAAAGACAATTAGCCTTTTTGTATGTTACACTTTCAATGACCATGTATCACATCCATAAAGAAAGGAAGACGAAATTTGCAGTGTAAAATGATATCATTCTATTTCACAGATTCTCATCAGCTGTAGACTACTTGAAATTACAATGGTTATATAGATGATAATAACAAACTTTAATGTTTGAGTGGTAGTAGAAAAGAGATACTATAAAATTGACACATCCAAAATGAAAGCAGCATTACAATGTTTAGTTTAAGTTTTCATCATCAATTTATACACTTTTAAAGTTGAAAAGAGAGGGGGGAGAAGTAAAACAGAAAACAGAAAAAAATTGATTAACAGAACAGTGTTAGCTTTTAGGTTCACATAGCAACTCAAAGCACAAAAGCGGTTACATTTTATGAGATTAATATTTGTTCAGTGAGTTGAGATCACTGAATTAGATGACTTATTAATGTAATCAAAATTCAGAGATTAAGCACACTCTCTTTCTGTATCCATAAGTCTGGTTAAAATCATTTGATTGCGATCGCATCGGTAAATCGTAGTAAATTTGCTGTCCTTTGTCTATTTAATATTTTAAAGGACAGTAAATTTACTACGACTTGCCGAAGCGATCGCAATCAAACGATTTTTCTGTCTAACTCCTCCTCTCCCTCTTTTCAACTTTAAAAGTGTATAAATTGATGATGAAAACTTAAACTAAACATTGTAATGCTGCTTTCATTTTGGATGTGTCAATTTTATAGTATCTCTTTTCTACTACCACTCAAACATTAAAGTATGGTATTATCATCTATATAACCATTGTAATTTCAAGTAGTCTACAGCTGATGAGAATCTGTGAAATAGAATGATATCATTTTACACTGCAAATTTCGTCTTCCTTTCTTTATCGAAATTTATCAAGGGTACAAAATGTATGAAGATAAAGAAGACTGTTATGCAGTACAAATGTCGATTAATCAATAGTCGGACATTGCGTTTAATTCATGAGATGACGTATATTGGCAAAAGCTGCATAGCCTTTCATATCCATGTTGAGATTTGGTCAACACTCAGTCTATTAGGACTGATGCTAGGGAACACCAGCTTATTCAAACCTGCATATGTGTACCTTGTTGATAAATTCCAATAAGTACGAAACATGAATTATTTAAGATTTTGTTGGTGACTGATTCCTTATAATTAACATTGAAATACATTACAAGACGACAATGTTATGTCAAATAGGTTACGGTTTTATATAACAAACTTAATCGACAACTATTAGCACTGAAGAATTGACAACTACATCACTGTCAGCATCCAATGACTAGTACTGGTTTTGTAGGGATTTTGTCTGATTGGATGTAGGATTTCATCATGAGCTGATATCGGTTAGAAAACCACTGGAAAACCTGGGAGTATTGGACAGCTGTTTCGCATAGTTCGCCTTGTAACTAGAAGGTCCTTGGTTCGAACCCCGGTGAGTGCGTACTGCTGAAGAGTCCCAAACTAGGACGGAACAACTGTCCAGTACTCTCATGTTTTCCAGTGGTTCTCTAACTGATATCAGCTCATGATGAAATCCTCCATCCAATATATACATACATAAGTTGCGCACTGCATGTATAGATAAATATCCCAGCGTTTGCATTTCTACTCAAATGTTGGAAACATTGCAGTGATATCGTACGCTGAAATCTTCGTAAGCTATCCTGTGCGTCGGTGGAACAGTGGTTAGAATCCTCGCCTACCATGCACATGGTCCGGGGTTCGAGCCCACGCCGACGCACATCCGATATCTATGGTCGGCCTGCGAATTTCGGGCTACCGATATCCACGCTGAGAATTCCATACTTGTACCAAAAATACGGTGTGGAATCAAGCTGTAAATAAAAAAAAATAGATAAATAAAAGAAATACACATACGTCTTATTTTGTCAATGTAAGCAAGCCTATTTCAGTGCTAAAACATGGGACGATTTTAGTCTCTTTCAGTAAATGACTCATATACAATACTATCTTTGTTGTTCACATTTCATCCTCATGTATTAGTTTTCTTAAATTGAGTACTGAACCATTTCAATGTGCGTCCCAAGTGGAACATAGGGCTTCAATAACACATCTCCATTTTGTTCGGTTTTCTGCCATCCTCTTCAGCTCGGTCCACGATTGACTAAACTCTCTCATCTCTTCCTCACACGATCTCCTCCATGTCACCGTCGCAGTGATGACCCACTCGTCGCTTCCCATTTGGATTCCACTCGAAGGCCATTCGGCGGTATTAGTGTGCTATGATGCTATTTAAATTCAATATTCACTGTTTTATGTTGTATATTAAACTTGACAGTGTATTCATATTCATCAGACATTCATTCCTTAATGGTAGTTAAACCCTTTTTTAACTTCTTTACTTTCTATTGCTAAATAGGTACATTAGGTAGACAAGGATCACCAGCGGTTGTAAGACAACTTCAAACAGAATTAGAAAAATCTAATAAAACCTACATTATATTACTATTGTCTGAAATAAGTCCAAGTAAATTAGCTCTTTTCGATGAACAAGTGGATGTTTGGATTCAGGTGAGTAGTATTGGTATAGTTAATTATTACTTATTATTTTAAAACAAATTTTCGCATACTTTGAGTTCTTGTCAAATTTCCTCCTCATCTGATTACACAATAAACAATCATTAGCAGCGCAAGAGGTGGCTCTCACGATCCGAATGATCTAGTGGATAACGCTTTGACGTTTGAAATGAAGGGTACTGGGTTCGAATCAGAGTGAGAATACTGTTCAATTACTGGAGATTACAGGCACATTTTTTATCTTATTTTTGATTACAGCTTGATTCCACACCGTATTTTTGGTACAAGTATGGAATTTTCAGCATGTGATATCGGTAGCCCAAATTTTGCAGGCCAACCATAGATATCAGGTGTGTGTCGACAGAGGATCGAACTCCGGACCATCTGTTGCATGATCGGCGAGAGTCTTAACCGCTGTGCTACCGACGCACATCTAGATGACAAGTCTCAAAATACGCACTGTGGATTCCACTACTCGTCACCATCCACCAAATAACTTAACCTTACTCTAGTACACTCAAACAAAACACTTTCATCACCTGATAGTTTCGTGAAAATTCTTTTGGAATGGAACTTATTAATTATCAGCCGAGATACTTGGACATATTGTAATGAGAGTTTATACCGCCTATTAATATAACGTCTAAGACACACACCCTTATAAGAATTATGGCAACATCGGTCGAAGTGGAAACAAAAGAACCATTGGATATATATATATATATACATATATATATATATATTTGCTTCTAGTCAGTAGTATCTACCCCAAAACCTTAATTACTCAGTTGCATACATTATCTAATTTCGACTACTTTGATGTCTGTCACCTAGTCAGCATAGCATGTGATGTCATTAGTAAGTGGGAAGCTGTACTCATAACCAACTTTGTTTGTCAGTCTTGAAGCTAATTACTGCATTTTCATTCATTTTGATTATTTAATTATTATCTTTGAGGCGAATTCGTTTTCACTAGCTGTACAATCACATTTATGTACAATTTTCTCATAAAAGAGGATAGTAACGAATGTGATAAGTTGTCGCAAGCATAGTTATTAATATTAATTTTATTGAATTTGAGATTTTCCCGTCGATTGATTGGACCGAAGTGTTCGGTCTCAGGTTGACATATCGGCTTCTTGTGCAGTTGCTTCGACGATGTCTGGGCATTTGGTGGGTGGTGACTAGCAGTGGAATCCAGGATAAGACGCATTTCGTCCTAATTAGGACTCGTCAGTTGGCTGGATGTACCTGCATTTCTCAGTGAGTGATGGTGTTCCCACCGAGGCTCGAACCCAGTACCCATAGTTTCGAACGCCAAAGCGTTATCCACTAGACCACTTGGGCCACATGAGCCACCACTTCGGTCCAATCAATCGACGGGAAAATCTCAAAGTCAAAAAAATTAATATGACCCGTTGCACAAGAGGTGGCTCTCGTGATCCAAGTGGTCTAGTGGACAACGCTTTGGCGTCCGAAACTGCGGGTACTGGGTTCGAGCCTCGGTGGGAACACCATCACTCACTGAGAAATGCAGGTACATCCAGCTGACGAGTCCCAAATAGGATGAAATACACGTTATCCTGGATTCCACTGCTGGTCACCATTCACCAATTAAATTATAGTTATTAATATTAGTCAATGCATAAAAGGAGTTGAATAAGCGTATTAGAGTTACTTAATAAGATGAATAATTTAATGAATGAGTTGTACTCAGGATGCACATTGAAATAAAGGTAATTATGGAGTTATGTATGAGTTCTAAACAAATATAAGAGGTAGAAAAACGAACAAACATAAATCAAGGCAGTCGGTGTTAACAAGGTTGTTAGCATGATAGTAGGAGTGGTTGAATATCTTTCTTTTGTATGCATAGCTTCGGTTTTTCCAACTGAATGGTTATAGCTTCAGCAATACTCAGAGGAAACGAAAGCGTATTGCCTTTGCAGGTTATTCTTCATTGTGTAGAATACCTTCAGGGAGGCGTTTGTTGAGATGGAATGATCAAGGTTGACAAGATGTTTGATTATCGCACTCCTTATGGAGCCACTATTACCTTTCTGCAACCATGTGGGATAATGTTTTTGAACTCTTTCAAACAGGATACGCGTCGAACGACCAATATACACCTGGCTCCACAGCAATAGGTAAACTGATATACACACATAGAAGTGGTCAGGGGCAAGATCTTGTCCTCTGGGCTTCTAGAGAACACTGCTCTCAGTGTTGCTACGATGAAAGTTCTTCGTAAAGAAGACGAAACTCCCCCCCCCTTAAGGATATCACTGAGTAGGTCATCTGTGAAGTCGATGTTCATGTAAAGTTTCATTTTTCTGGAATCGATGGTGTCTCTTGTCTTTGAATTTTCGGCTTGATGTTCTTTTCAACAAAAATCTTGGTGGATATCTGTTTAGCATGAAGATTTCTTTCAAAAAGTGTAATTTTACTTCCAGAGCTTCAGAACTGCAGATGTGTTGGACGCCAGATATAATTAATTAATTTTCGTGTACGACTAATAGGTACCCACCTGTAGAAACTTGTTAGTTGGTTGTTCCATTTGCGTTCCTTATAGATGAACCTTCTTACAGTTCCGTCAACTCTTCTTGTAAGTCCCAACATCAAGAAAAGGAATTGTAGATTCCGTTTTCTATTTCAAGAGTAAACTTTACAGTTGGATGACAGTTGTTTGAATATCTGTAACAATTGACTAAGATCCTGAAAATTAAATTATAAAATCTTAATCCAATCGCATCCATATACGATCAGCCAATTTTCACATTGGATGAACCTTGCACTCATATCAATTAGATTCTCTTTGGAACCTTATCTAAAAACTCCCAAACGTTTGTTTCAATGAAAATGATGTTCTCTGGCAAAGTTAATTGTGCCTTTATTTGAAATTTCTTTGCTTCATAAATCCAAATATCCACATACATACATACATACATACATACATACATACATACATACATACATACATACATACATACATACATACATACATACATACATACATACATACATACATACATACATACATACATACATACATACATACATACATACATACATACATACATACATACATACATACATACATACATACATACATACATACATACATACATACATACATACATACATACATACATACATACATACATACATACATACATACATACATACATACATACATACATACATACATACATACATACATACATACATACATACATACATACATACATACATACATACATACATACATACATACATACATACATACATACATACATACATACATACATACATACATACATACATACATACATACATACATACATACATACATACATACATACATACATACATACACCTGTATATAATCTATCTCTTTGTTTAATTTAAGGTGGCATGTCCTCGTCTCAGTATTGATTGGGGGGTTGAATTTACTAAACCATTGCTAACACCATATGAAGCATTTGTTGCTTTAAATGGACAAGTTCATTGGCCTAAAGATTTATCTGAAGCCTATCCAATGGATTATTATGCTAACCAAAGTTTAGGCCCATGGACACCGAATCATAAATTGAATAAAAAAACAGTGGAAATGATAAAAACAATTAACAAAAAGTGTTTAACATGTGACGAAACAGATGCTGTAAATACAACTTGCTGTAAAAAGTAAAAATTTTCTTTTGTTGTTTGTTCTTTTTTGCCTTTTTCAATTATCAAAATTGTTAAGAATTTAGACAGTGTTAGTGTAATGAGTGCTACTTATAATCAGATATGAGTAGTATATCGGTAAACGAGTTCAGAAAAAGCAATCGAAGAAGAGAACTGTGAAAAGAACGTTAGAGACACTATGGCGAATCCAACAAGCTATCGAATGTCTACGCCTCCCGATGTGGCTTGAGCTAACTTTTATAGATTACGTTGACTGATGAAGCCATGTTTTGGTTTGACCACCACTAGCTTTCTCTTTTTCAACCTGATACGACGTCAGCTAACATTGACTGTCGAGGAAGGCAATGCATAGGCTTGCAAAACACATATCCCAGCTGTCTCAATCGTTGTATCTTGACAATCGCATCGATCGACTTTCCCTCCTTATCGAACTCTGGACATCTGACCTTAATATTACCGTGTCATATTACCTAACCCAGACACCTATGATCGAAGACAGTTGGCCTTTTCATGTGTTCCACTTCCAAGATCCAAATATCATAGCCATAAACGAAGCCAGAGTGAACTGCTTGGCAGTAAATTGGCATATGCCAAACAAGCCTTCTGTGGCTGTGCTGAGAGTTGTTAACGATCAGTTGAAATCGAAATAAGCAGCTTATTTATAGGTTTATGTACTATAGTTCCTACACAATGAACTATACATTAGTTTACTTAAGATAACAAAATTCAGTCGAAAATAGACTGATTTCAGCAATCGTGAAACACTAGTAGCTGCTAGAAAGCAATAGAAAAAAATTAGGCTTTGACTTGGAGGAGCATTGCGGTAACAGAAGAAGATAATAAAATGAAAAAAGAGGAAGGAAAGAAGGAGTACGTTAGAGTAATAAATCACACACACAACTGTAGGTTTTTTAGAGATTATTTATTACTGCTAGCAGCTGCCAAGCAAGTCAAGGAGTTATTACCCCTAAAAGACAGTCATATCAAAGTATGGATATAACTCTGCATATGCATTAATCAATCATATCAATTGATAGTTGATTACCACTCAATAAAACACCTTTCTACTCGATTAATTTCTCGTCTACATACAACAAGTGACCATTAGAGGTTTGATAGAAGGTAGGAAGTGTGATTGTGATTTATAATGAGACTACTAGAAAATTAGTTTTCGATTAGCATACTACTGTTGACTATAAGTGAGCGATAATTTGAATGCAGAAGAGAAAAACACAAGTCTCAACAGACTTCTAATCAGTGGCCTTCAACTTTTTGCCAGTTTAGTTAGGCGAATAGACGCAATAATCAGTTAAACAGGGAAAAGACTTGATGTGTATTAATAAATGAGTATACAAACCCATAAAGCACATCTTAAAGATAACAGTTTTATGTTCTAAGTCACAGAATATACACAGTAGATCAAAGGAAATATTATAAAGATGGTTGCAGCGACGACGAAATCGTCAACTAGGTTTTACATTTGTATATTTATAGTAAATGAGTGGAAAAGTTCGGGAACTGCTTCTGGTTATGGGTGAAAGTAATAAGGTTGCAAATAGATATTATTTAAATATAATAATAAAGAAATAAACAGTAAGATCGGAGAAAAACATAGTAAGTTCTTAATAGTGCAAAAGGGACTCAAAAAATGAAAATTAGAGAAATAACCAAGAAGTTTGAATAAGAAAGGTAATAGGATAATCGCTATTGAGAAAACTGACTGGTAATGGTGGACATGGTAGAGACTGAAGTTAGACATATTTCTTTGGGATACATAGTGTTGGCTTGAACATTCGGATCTCTAGTGTGTGTCCATCAAGTGTTCCCAAATACCCTGATCTTACTCCCTTTGGGAGTTTTGATTGGATGTTGTATATGACTTTGAAGAACTTTTTAAAGGCACCTGAACTCACCAGATGTTCAGCTACTGAGCTATTTACACGCCTTCGTTCTTCCTTTACTAACCAGATTGGCTAGTATTTTACTCAAGCGATAACAAGAAAATCTTTTTACTGTCAAAAAATATAATTTGGTAATGATTCATACGCACAAGTTACGTGAAGTCAATTTGCATTCCACCGTAAACCATAGTAGGCAACAGAAATCATGTGTCGTCAACCGACAAACTCTCTAACCTTCTTTCATTTTCAAAAGTCCGCCGATTGGTGTTGGTTCGTTACAAAACTTCATAAAATCACCAGCTTCCGATGAAATTCGTTCCCAACTACTAGCTGTCTGTTCTTGTCTTATTTGGTTGCGTAGTTTCCATAACTGATCTACGCAAAATAGATTTTATAGTTCAGAGTGACTATATCACATCTGATGACACAATCAGATATACAGTGGTTAAATCTGAAATCAATATTTGAAGTCATAAGCTGCTCGAGTAGATTCGTTTTGCAAAATTAGGGTTATGTGACTAGGTGGACACTTTAGTGGCTTGTGCAACCAACCAGAATAAATTTCTGAATAATTGATCTGCTACTGACAAGAACTATAGGTAGTATATAGATACAAATATAAATATGTGTATCATCTGCAAAATTGTCGAATAGCCGATTAGATGATGACTATAAACTAACATAGGAAAGATGAAAGGATGACAAAGAAACACAATACGGAAGATATGTGCTAATTGTGATTTCAGTGTATAGTAGACGATGTATTTGCTATTATCTGTATATCGAGTTGACAATAAATAATCCCATTGCCCAAAATACTCTTGTGTTCTGCTGTCACAATATGATTCTTTTTTTCGAATAAAGTTAACCTTGCAGGCCAGCTTTTGTTTTCTGACATTTTCGTGGCTTAACAAGGCAGAAGGTACTGTTAGAGGATTAGTCGTGTTCATTTAAAATGGCCGATGACATCCACATTCCTTAATAACTACTTCTTATACTACCTTGTTGCGTCACAAATATTCTCCAGGTTTTGTGTGTGCAATGCTCTTTCGAAAGAAATTTTCACACCTTAAAATAACTGTTATGCTTACTGCTACTTATAATCGGATATAAGTAGTATATCAGTAAACGAGTTCAGAAAAGCAACGATATGTTTTGGGGCACTGGAAAAAGCAATCGAAGAAGAGAACTGTCAGAAGAAGGTTAGAGACACTGTGGAGAATCCAACAAGTTATCGAATGTGGCGATATTTGACCAAACTGCGAATGATATGCAAATAAAAACTTAAAGATAAGTTATACCAAATGTAAATACTTACACTGAGTTCGTCCTAATACGCAATGCATTCTAGCCTCATCGGTCTTTTCCTCTCTATGAGTCCTCAATATTTTTAGTTCGATGTGTTTTAGGAATTTAAACTAGAAACCTTATAAAATATCCTTAGAACTTATTTGTATACTTGTCATGTAGAAGTTTCACCCTGACAGAACCAAAAGATTTCATTGAAAAATTGAAATACTGAGTAGATTTTGATACTGACTAGTGTTTATTCATATCTAAATTTCTGAACGGTATTTTATTAATCTTCCTGCCATTTATATATAGTCTTCCTTACTTCATTCAAACTGATGATGAAGTGTGACATAATAGCTTTCAAAAGTTTCAAGCTTTATCTGGATGGAGATCTGCCACAGTGAGTGATATGGTGACGCTGATCAATCATCTACGAGGCTCAGTGTCCATCTTAGACGAAGAATCATGTGTACAAATTTTAGAAGCTGTGCCGCTTGAAAGCGTTGCTATAGTTAAAATAAATTTATTGAAGCCAGCTCAATCGATGGATACTGATGAAGTAATGAAGTCCACCAATTTAGATTTCTTCTATAAAAAATCCAAAAACAATAATTTGCAATTGAACTTTCGATTAAATAAACCAAATATCTGAGTTACACGCAAAATCTGTCTAAAATACGGTACTCGAATTTTAAGGTTTGTGAACTGAATACTGCCTAACCACTGTCATTGTGTATTAGTGAGAAAACAGCCAAGGTTGTGTAAAAATCTAATCTACAATCAGTAATAAAGAGTATGCAAATGTACAATCGGAGAATAAAGTGATTCAAAAAAACAATGTTCGACAGTGAGGGTAACATAAAGATAACTATAGATGACTAAACAATAAGCTTGAAATTACAGAAGAAAATCCAAGTCAACAAAGGTTATTGAGACAGGATATTATGGAAATATAGATGAATTAGTCATAGAAAAACATTGGTTACTTGGGAATATAGTCATAATCCACTTCTATAAATTAAAAAAATATGATCCACAGATACGCTTCACCACTGGGTTGTATTCACTGGCAGAAGTTGTCCACTGGTTGCTGAAGTGTCTTTTGACTGGGACAGGATGTTCCTGTAAGTACCAAAGAATACAACACGAGTAGACAGTACAAACTAGTGAGAAGATGAAGCGAAAGTCAGCACGACTATATTTTTTTCATCCTTACTCGAAAGTTGTATATATACGTGACAAAGAAGTCGATTGAACAAAAGTTATGTACAATACATCCATTCTTTTTAACTCATGGAAAATTCACATTGTAACACACAAGAAAATCAAAGCAAGTGATTGAGCGAAGAGACTCTTTTCAACGAATTTATCATCAAGCTGTACAATCGTATTTATAAGGATTTTAAGAAGTTATATCCGGTGAGGGAATCGAATCATAGCTGTGAATGCACAAAATAATAATAATAGTAGTAGTATGAAATGCAATTAAAAACTAAAATGTTTGTGATTATAATCATAGTTAAATGTCAAGTGGGAAAACAATTAATGTCATATATAGAATAATTCATAGGATGGATAGAACTTGAAAAAGGGCGTGCAATTACAGGATTAGTAGACAAATCGAATAAAATAAAAACGTTACGTGATATTGTGTGAAATTTTATGACATAGAATTTAATGTTGCAAAAAAGAAGTGACTTAGAATGACAAGTGAAATAATACCGGGGGACAGTTCAAAGTGAGAATAGTAATAGTAACGATTGACGTAATAAAGGAAGAGAATGCAAACTGAATAGAAAAAATGAAAAATTGGTAGAGCCAAAATATGATTGGCGATTACCATACTTTCGTATAGAGGGATTAAGACCATGAAAGCTGGTCCGGTCGCTTAACACTCGCATTTGGCGCACATGCAGCCCTGATACTGTGGAAGATGAGTTCAATCTTTTGAGGAAAATCCTAATAGAAAATGGATTTCCACCACGTTTTATAGACAAGAATATACATTCAAATCCTTTAAAATGTTACTTATCATCCACACCCAAAAATGTACTGTGCATGAGCTTAGAATTCAAAGGGGACTTAGCTTCTGATATCATGAAAAGAAGGATATCACAGTTCCTGAAAAGAACATTCCCTGCCACAACTCTCAGAATAGCCTTTACTAGTCGACCATTACTGTTCAATAACCTGAAGGACAAGATCCCGCTGCTGACCAACTCTTTGTGTGTTTATCGGTCATTCGACTCTAGTTTTGTCCAAGAGGGTACCAGAACAGTATCCTGCATGGTTACGAATAGGTGGAAGTGGAGCAATAAGCAATGATCACCCTATCTCTATAGCCTCCGCCTTTAAAGTCATCTACAAGGCAAAGAGTAATTTACCCAAATCCCTACGTACCCGACTCATCTGTATTGCTGGAGCTTTGGCTATCGAAACAGAAAAGCCAGATCTCTGTGTACAGAAAAAGTTCGTTCAACCCCTCCAACTTCCATGGTCTTAATCCCTCTATACGAAAGTATGGTAATCGCCAATCATATTTTGGCTCTACCAATTTTTCATTTTTTCTATTCAGTTTGCATTCTCTTCCTTTATTACGTCAATCGTTACTATTACTATTCTCACTTTGAACTGTCCCCCGGTATTATTTCACTTGTCATTCTAAGTCACTTCTTTTTTGCAACATTAAATTCTATGTCATAAAATTTCACACAATATCACGTAACGTTTTTATTTTATTCGATTTGTCTACTAATCCTGTAATTGCACGCCCTTTTTCAAGTTCTATCCATCCTATGAATTATTCTATATATGACATTAATTGTTTTCCCACTTGACATTTAACTATGATTATAATCACAAACATTTTAGTTTTTAATTGCATTTCATACTACTACTATTATTATTATTTTGTGCATTCACAGCTATGATTCGATTCCCTCACCGGATATAACTTCTTAAAATCCTTATAAATACGATTGTACAGCTTGATGATAAATTCGTTGAAAAGAGTCTCTTCGCTCAATCACTTGTTTTGATTTTCTCAAATAAAATAATTCCAACGTTTTATTGAACACTATTTAGTGTCATGTGTCTAGTCCTTTGTTTACTGTAAACTGAATCCTATCAGTCAGGTTTGCACAGTACATAATTCCAACACTTCGTTATATTACACCA
Organism: Trichobilharzia regenti; assembly: GCA_944472135.2. Lineage (NCBI taxonomy): Eukaryota > Metazoa > Platyhelminthes > Trematoda > Strigeidida > Schistosomatidae > Trichobilharzia > Trichobilharzia regenti. The sequence continues at coordinate 23,522,165 of OX235267.1, forward strand.
GCGTGAGCTGGAATTATTGATTTCAATCTTTCTGAGATTTTAACTCTACCACATTGCCCTAGTTTTATACTAATGTCGCTGAGATTTTACAAATATAATGTTTGCATAATAATACTACTTACTTCTAAAAAGTAGTATAAATTTAAACACAAAAGAAACAGTTGAGAAGGGTTCATCGGTCATATTACAGATGAATGCGAATTCATCAATGTTGAAGGGTGAATCTAAGAGCTGCCACTCAAAATATTAAGTACTTGATTAGAGTGAAAAAAGAAGGTCGATATTCTGCATTTTAAAGAATCGTACATTAACGGAAAAGCGCTCTAAAATAAATTGCGAAAATTCCAAAATGCACGAACTTCATTCTTTCGTCAGTATACTATTTTGAATGTCGTGGAACTGACAAACAAGAGTAACGAGTACAGAAGAAAATAGACAAATAGTCTGCAGCTAGAATACCTCGTTTGCACAGTTCCAGTAGATTACATAGCAGATATAAAGCAATTCATGCACGTATGGCAATCGTGTACAGCAGAAATAAATACTGATGGTAGGCTAGCACTAAATATTTTAGAAATTTCTTACGCTATCGTAAAGATAGGCTCCGTTAATATACACTGTCTGTTTCATAGAAACCTGAATATATGACTTCAGAGGCAAAGAACAGATAATCTGAGCGAATAAAAAGAGGTGACTGACATGAAGAAGATCACGGCCTCTTTGATGATAAATGAGAACAGCTAAGCGGAGAGTGCAGCTGACGATTCAATGAAAGCAAGTCGGTTACTATATATGCTGAATTATTTACTGCTGGTAGAGGAACATTTTATTGAGATCAGCTTAAACACAAGATCACAGTAAACAGACATTTACAACACTGTGAGTCTGCAAATATTTAAAAAACAAAGTGAAAAAAACGAGTGCAAGAGATGCTGGGCGAAGTAGTAATCAAATAAACCAAAAAGACGTAGAGTTAACAGTCCATTTGCAATAAAGGATAGAGAGGTTTCCGGTGGGGAATGGTCTATTCTGGGGAATTAGATACCGTTGTACTAAAATACAGCAGCCTCTTTTTGAAACTATATTTACTACATAGCATTCATGTTCAAATTCCAATTGAATTTCATTTCTGCCGCTTTCTCCCCATTTCGCACTTTTTACACTGTATCAAAATTTTCTGCATTTCTCTTCTTTGCGACTCAGGAATCTGGCAGGATACGTCATCTAATTAACTACCCACAAATTCTTGTCAGTAACACACAGTCAAAAGGTCTGGGGTTCAGTTATTCCAAACTTCTTGGTTCTGTATTTGATGACTTTGTCCGGACTTTATTCCACTCTATCTGTCCTTGAGTTTGATGATGACATTCTTTAACTTAGTATTTGTGGTGACTGACAATTTCTATCTCTGTATTGTTTAAATACTTACTGTTGCTTGTTAATATATTTCTTATATGAGTTCAATAATAATTCCGCCAAATACAAATTCCTGAATTCCGCCCTCTCTGTGTTTTGGTTCAGTTCTTTTAATTCGGTCATTGCGAAATCCTACTACTACTATTACAAATAATTACAACAGATATTCCGAGCACAAGTTATCGCTGCCAATCAATCACCGCGTGAATCTCCTACATATCGGTGTCAGTCAAAATTGCATGTGAGTCAGTGTCAGTGTGAGTTTGATTGTAATGGTCGGTGTGTTTGTGTTGATTTGTGAGGGTGTATGCGTAAGTGTGTGTCGTCACAGGGAACTGTGTGGTCACGGTGACGATGAGTGTGTGTGAGTTGCGTTCAAAAGTGTGCGACGAGCAGACACTGACTTCCACCGCACACGCACACACACGAGGACGCCCGACGTGGGGCTCGAACCCACGACCCTGAGATTAAGAGTCTCATGCTCTACCGACTGAGCTAGCCGGGCCCGTCTGTCACGCAACACAAACACATCCATCAATTACACGTCTCACAATTACCCCATATCCAACACCCACACAGATCGTCGTGCATGTACACTACACATCCTCCTTTCAATCCTCATATCATACCGTCACCACCACCACCAATCACCCATGGCGACTGTGATTCTCTGCACAGTGCACATCTCCCATCGACACGTGTCGTCAGTGCACCAACTATCAATCGGTGCTGCGTCTTTCATCTCTGCACTCGATGCAGGCAGAGATGTGACAGCCGTAGCCTCACTCCACCGACCACTTCACCACTCCAATCACTCCCTCACAGACATCACAGTGCCACGGCCACCCGTCTGTGACAAGCCATCGAGTCAGTGTGACGACACACTGGAAGACACAATTCAATCTCCACCAATATATGTATGTGTGTATGGACATAGAAGTGGTTATATATAACCCTGTGTGTGTGTGTGTCTGTATCTATATCTCTCTCTATATATATGAATGTATTTGTATATATTCCCTCTTGTTAGACGTCACTCTCCACTCTTCATTCGTGTCCACGTGTGTCTGTGAGTCTGAGTCAGTCTGTGTCTTGTGGTTTGAGTTTTCGAGCGTGAGTATGGTGGCTGTCGTGGGTTCGTAGGGTGCACAGAGTAAGCCGTTTACTTGATCAACTGATCACATGACTGAATCAGTGCCATCAGTGTCGTCCGATTTACGAGTGCACCACTGCTGCATTTGTCGCGAGGCTAAGGAGTATTCGTTGGATGAAAGGAATATGAGGGGACGGATACAAGGTAGTGGAGGTGCGAATTCCGGATACGTAGGCCACCTGACATGAATGAACACTATCCTAATTGGTGAAAAATTCAGAAGTGGTGCATCTTTCGTTAGCCGCTTCTGCAAAATTATCAGCATACAGCATTCATCACTCAACATTGGATGTTGGCCCTCACTGCTTTAGTCGATTTGTTTAGCTGAAGTCCTCAGGTCAAGCATCCACGCCATTGTGTTGCATTCGCTTGTTCTTGCACGACTTTTCAACTATTTAAGCAGTCATCTCGCACTCCGACTTAGTTCCGATATACACTTATTATTTTGTCCGATCAATTTTGTTGTTTTGCTTTGCATTTGGTCCACCCGGAACGAATACTATAGAAGTTGTGGGTATTAAATTTTGTGTTAGTGTACTTTTTGCTGTCGGTGAATGTGAATACAGTCACCGTTCAAATAGTTAAGCAATAGCAACCACTCAGATCGAACTTACCATTGACCCTAACCAACTTGTAGTGTACAGTGAACCTTTGAACTTTTGTTTCAACTCACCTATTTTTGGCGCTACTCCACTTCACTTCACTGCACTTCACTTCCTGTACATTGTGGCACCTACACGTCTGCTCCCTCGCTGTACTCTTCCATAAGCACACTCTTCGAGCTCGCTACTCCTCTGGGTACAGATAAATTGTGGATCTTTTTTATATTATCAAATTCTAATCACATTCGTCTAAAATATATTTCTGGTTACAGATACGTTGCGAATCTTTTTTATTTCCGCTTGTCACTCGTCCCTCAGTACTTGCAGGACAGGCAGAGTACTGATTAAGACCTAGGTAAAAGAAGTTAGTCTTTTTGTAAGTGTGACAGGCAAACTCACCTAAGGATAAAGTTTGGCACATGAAATCTAAATATAATTAGAGAACAAAAAGTCATAATGTTGTTTAAAAGATAGCGGTAGGTCAAAGTGTTCTGAGTTGCTCTTACACTTCTAATTCTGTTATTTACTTACCCCATCCACCACTCCAAAAATCATATCAATCCTCCGAAAATACCACCTATTCCCTCAGGCATTCCTAGTGTATTCATACTTTAATCAATCTGAAAAAACCATTATACATATTGTCAAAGAACAATGGAACTACATGGACCTCTTGTAGCATTATTTTTGTCGGTTTCAGCATGTGTAGCTGTGATTCGATGTCGAAGACCTTAAACCATTGAACAGGCTTAATTTACTATCCATCAAAATTCACCAGACTTACCCCAATTCAAACTGTTCTAATCTTATAATTACCACAGAGAGCTGAAGCCCGTTATCAGACACAATTTCACACAAATTTCTACCTGCCATCAAGAATTTTTGGAAGCACTCGAGAAGGAACATTGTAGAGCAGTATTGAACCACACTTGGATGACGTATTATCGATTACTATACACTTTGAAGACTCTACAAAGGGAGTAAACACCTTGCTTTGGAACTCGCATAAAATTCTATTTCATGCATTAACGCATGTCAATGTAGTTGAAGATTGAACGATCGATTCTTGGTTGTTTGCTCAAAAACAACTTCCCCAATTTTCGCGGAGGCATCAATACGACAGTCATCGTCTCATCGGTCGCTGTTCAGAAAGAAGAGTAAAACATCGTCAGAAGTAACAATGATTTATTATTGTAATATTAGTTTTCAGACCTTAGTTTGCTTAGTTCGCTTATTCCTTTTATATGTTGGTGTAACAATAAACAGAAATATCAAACGGCAGATCGGTGTTTTGGTTTTTTCGTCCGTTATAACTAAGCGTTTCTGAAAACTCAAAGGAACAGCGTGGGCCCGAGCGTAGCGAGAGCTGGGCATTAACGGTTTATGAGACGTGATTGACACGTGACTGACAGTTTCTGACGGTAGAAACAGATTTGGCGGATTGAAACAGTTGGTGAAAGTTTGGATAATCGCCGTTCATTTTTCCTGGTGCCGGTCAAGTCCTCTTTGAACAAGCAATATCTGGAACTTTTTTGGAATTGGGTCAAGTTCAACAATGCCTGGGTCAAAGAAGGGACAGAGTGTCTTGGATGCAAACAGGAAAGTAAGTCATGGTGACTTGTCTGTTAATTGTAACGATGTGTCTGATGTTAAGTATGACATGGTTGATGTTACTGTTTCGCCGTTCAGGGATAATAGGAACATCAAACTCCCTAGATTTGAACCACGGTGTTTCGATGGAAACCCGGCTGATTATTTACAATTTGTAAAGGAGTTTGAGATCATGTTGAGTAGTTTTTTATTAGGTGATGAATTGAAATTGATGTATTTGATGAGGTATTGCACTGGAGATGCTTCAAGAGCTATACATTGCTGTACGCTTGTGGTGGACGTTTCACTCGGTTAGCTCAGTTACCCAAATTCAAATAGAAAATAAAGTACCAAATCAGTTTATTTACGGGAAGAATGTATTAACGTTTGGTTACTTGGGTTTACAAAGATCCAAAGTCCACAATAAACGTTATAGACTCCAGGTGCTGCGGGAAGACTGCTGCAGTACTAATTCTCCAATGTTGACGTTGCCGGAGGTCGACCAAAGTACGTAGGAAGAACTACGGTGCTCCTGCAAAAATTTGAGATAGAAAGCAGGTGATTAAAATTGATCGACGGCAGTTGAGATGATGGAGAAGACGGAGAGTCGAAGGCAGAACTATATATTTATTCAAAACCCGAGGTAAAGTTCAAAGTACAGAGTTTATGGTTAAAACAAAGTGGTGTACAATATGTTCATTATTTACATAGTAGTAAAATTTGGATAAGTTTATTTTTGAGGACTCCACAAGCTCATGCCCCTTAATGAGGGATACGCTGAGGCTATGAGCATATTGCGTCAAAGGCTTGGAAGACCTTCAATGATTGTAAGGAACGTATACGAAGCTGTCAAAGGTAACGGCAGTCAACTTCAAGATGACTCCAAGGCACTTACTGAGTTTTTAGATAATCTTATGACTTATAAGAATACCTTGATTTCGATGAATTGCATGAGTGACCTCAACTCGAGTTTTATACTAGAAGTAATAGCAAGACGTCTGCCTACTCGACTGCTAAGGAAGTGGGTGAAGATAAGCTCCCGTATGGAGGATGAGGGTATCGAGCCAAAATTTGATGATATCCTGAAACTGGTAAATACTAGTGTCAATCAATCTATGAGCAAGTTTGCCAGTATATTGAATCTCACCCCTAGAATAGAGCAGTCTGAGGGTAAAACGCAATCATTGATGACGAATAAGCCTCAGAGAGGTGGATATCGAGAAGGCTCCATGATGTCTAGTAATGCATATAGACCTAGTGAGTGTAACAGCTTTCGTAGTACATCCTCAACAGATAAGTTACAAGCTGCAAGAGAAACACGGTTGTGTTTTACACGTTTGCAAGAGGTGCATACAAAGGTGAACTGTGAACCAGTGAGCAAGTTCAGTGATAAGCTAAATGTAAACTCCAGGCCTGACTCCGAATTGTGTGACGATAACGGTGCGGTGAAGAAGTCTGTAGTTGCAACTGGTAAGCGATTGTTGAATAGAGTGTCACAGAATAGAGTTGCTGCTTCAGAGTGCAGTTCTGACCCTACAAGTTTACAAGGTATTACTAGTCAGAGTGAAGTTATAAAACCTTTTAGGATTTGCGAGGAGGAACTAAAATTGTCTACTTCTGTTATTAAAGAGTTTGAAAATGATGAACTTGACGGTAAATTGAATATTTGTGGTAATGATCATGATAGTGCAGATTTGTCTTTGGTTGATCATGATGAGATGAGGGATATGCTTACTACTGCTAAGTTGAACAAAGTTTCTGTACAACGTGAACGTGAAGTAGAATTGAATGTAGATGCAATTGCAGAAGGCATGCATACTTGTGAGACCGTCAGTGTGAGTGATCAGCATGTAGCCCACGTATCATCAGATGCTAATGTTAAACCTGAGCTGATAGTAAAAGACGGCAGTGTTGGTGGTCCTGCACGTAGACAACTTTCTGAAAGTCGAGCAACAACAGCTTCTGATCCACCGCTATCTTCATCAACTGGTATCAGTCGGTCATCGTTGGTGTTGTCATCTACAATGAAACAGTCGCCCATCAACTCAAGTATCTTCTGCAATGACTATGATACTATTGGTGCATTTGAAAGGAGGAAAGATATTGCTCAGTTTAGAGAGGATAAGCCAAGTGTAAACGAGAGAATAATTGTTAAATTGACTTGCACGAATAAAGGCATTTCTTGTTTCAAGTTACTATTTGAATGCTATTATCTTTGGTGTAAATTACTCTGGGCCTACGCTTGGTTGACCAGATACGTCGTGTGTTTGTTCGTCATCTATATTCTACGATACAATGATATGAGCGTGTTACCGTTCAGATTTGAGGATGTGGCTGATAGATGGAAGTCAGCAAATGAACTCTGCAACGATTTTCTAACCTAGGGCGTCACCCTGAGAAGGGTTGTAGGCGTACTGCTGTAAGTCCTACAGTTCTTCAAAGGGTAGCGCATCAATGAGCAGTCCAATGTGCTTGGTGTGTGATTTTGTACATATGTTCATATTGTTTATACTGAATTGATATCATCTGTCATCTAGCTGTTGGTAATTCTGTTTGTGTCCGGACGACTTCCACTTGGATCATCAACCTGAGAAGGAAGGTAGGCGTACTGCTGTAAGTCCTACAGTTCTTCAAGGGTAGTTTGTCGTGTCAGAATCCACAAAATTTGATGTGTTGATTGTACATATGTTTGTGTTAAATAGTTGTGTGAGTTCCATTTGATGTAATTGTTGGTTAATCTTGTTTGTGTCTGGACATTCCACAACTTACAATCGTCAACCTGTAAAGGGTTGCAGGAGTACTGGTGTAAGTCCTCCAATTCTTCAAAATAATTCCACCGAGACATGATCCGCGAGGTTATTTGTACTGTTTGTGTATACGTGTGGTGTGTCTTCGCAATTTGTGATTTTGGATCAGTTGTGTTTACTCGTTGTTTTCGTGCCTTGTTTTTATTGCATAATTTTGTTAAAATTTTCGTCGTGATTACTTCTGAAGTTGTTTCTTGTCTTCTATATCCGTGAATGAATTGATTGATGTTAGAGACAGCAGATGGGTCGTATACGCCAGGGAGGCTAGGCTATTTATGAGAATGAAACGCACACGGAGATAATTGTTAGCTGCGGTCCGACACGCCGGGGAGAAAGAGTGTAAACGACTGAGGCTCGCATGCGTCACCGCTACTAGAACTGAGGCAGAATGAGTGACAAGCGATTTCAGTGGTAATTGGTAGTGAGTAATTAAGAGGATGTGCGTAGAGTATCGTGTGGTGCTGCTTTGGTCACGTTGAATTCTGCAAGAGTCATTCTAGCAAATGGCGATTGTGTTGCAAGATGTCAAGAGGAGGTCTCTATCTGGAGGCGCAGGTCGTCATTGATGTGTGAGATTGTGCTGTGGGTATGCTTGTGGTGTGTTGGCTTTTCTGTTTGTTTTCCATTTCAGCTCTGTCCGTGTGACCCATGTTCTCGCAATGGCATCCAAGTCAACGTGCATTGGTCGTGAAGGAAAAAAGGGTTGGATCCCTTTCTTGCCGGGGTGTGTCAATGGAGTTGAAGATTGAACGATCGATTCTTGGTTGTTTGCTCAAAACCAACTTCCCCAATTTTCGCGGAGGCATCAATACGACAGTCATCGTCTCATCGGTCGCTGTTCAGAAAGAAGAGTAAAACATCGTCAGAAGTAACAATGATTTATTATTGTAATATTAGTTTTCAGACCTTAGTTTGCTTAGTTCGCTTATTCCTTTTATATGTTGGTGTAACAATAAACAGAAATATCAAACGGCAGATCGGTGTTTTGGTTTTTTCGTCCGTTATAACTAAGCGTTTCTGAAAACTCAAAGGAACAGCGTGGGCCCGAGCGTAGCGAGAGCTGGGCATTAACGGTTTATGAGACGTGATTGACACGTGACTGACAGTTTCTGACGGTAGAAACAGATTTGGCGGATTGAAACAGTTGGTGAAAGTTTGGATAATCGCCGTTCATTTTTCCTGGTGCCGGTCAAGTCCTCTTTGAACAAGCAATATCTGGAACTTTTTTGGAATTGGGTCAAGTTCAACAATGCCTGGGTCAAAGAAGGGACAGAGTGTCTTGGATGCAAACAGGAAAGTAAGTCATGGTGACTTGTCTGTTAATTGTAACGATGTGTCTGATGTTAAGTATGACATGGTTGATGTTACTGTTTCGCCGTTCAGGGATAATAGGAACATCAAACTCCCTAGATTTGAACCACGGTGTTTCGATGGAAACCCGGCTGATTATTTACAATTTGTAAAGGAGTTTGAGATCATGTTGAGTAGTTTTTTATTAGGTGATGAATTGAAATTGATGTATTTGATGAGGTATTGCACTGGAGATGCTTCAAGAGCTATACATTGCTGTACGCTTGTGGTGGACGTTTCACTCGGTTAGCTCAGTTACCCAAATTCAAATAGAAAATAAAGTACCAAATCAGTTTATTTACGGGAAGAATGTATTAACGTTTGGTTACTTGGGTTTACAAAGATCCAAAGTCCACAATAAACGTTATAGACTCCAGGTGCTGCGGGAAGACTGCTGCAGTACTAATTCTCCAATGTTGACGTTGCCGGAGGTCGACCAAAGTACGTAGGAAGAACTACGGTGCTCCTGCAAAAATTTGAGATAGAAAGCAGGTGATTAAAATTGATCGACGGCAGTTGAGATGATGGAGAAGACGGAGAGTCGAAGGCAGAACTATATATTTATTCAAAACCCGAGGTAAAGTTCAAAGTACAGAGTTTATGGTTAAAACAAAGTGGTGTACAATATGTTCATTATTTACATAGTAGTAAAATTTGGATAAGTTTATTTTTGAGGACTCCACAAGCTCATGCCCCTTAATGAGGGATACGCTGAGGCTATGAGCATATTGCGTCAAAGGCTTGGAAGACCTTCAATGATTGTAAGGAACGTATACGAAGCTGTCAAAGGTAACGGCAGTCAACTTCAAGATGACTCCAAGGCACTTACTGAGTTTTTAGATAATCTTATGACTTATAAGAATACCTTGATTTCGATGAATTGCATGAGTGACCTCAACTCGAGTTTTATACTAGAAGTAATAGCAAGACGTCTGCCTACTCGACTGCTAAGGAAGTGGGTGAAGATAATATATATATATATATTCTCATATAAACATATAAATTTACATGAAAATGCATGCCATTTTTACAGGCACGATCAAGTATGATATAATATCAAATCGTAGATTGTCTACAAGTTAATAATGTTTCAACAGTTAAATATTTGATATATATATAAATACACATTGTCTGAACTAGGCTGTATAGTTATTGAATTGTACAATTGTCCTCCAGGTTGAGCGGGAAAATCGACTTCGTTTCGTTTTCATCCCGTGGTTGTCGGCATACGATAACCAACCAATATTGAGGTAAGTACAACGTTTACAACGGATTGAAAGCTGTTTTTAGAAAAGTAAAAGTGCTAAGGTGAATCAATAAAGTGTAATGAAATGGGTAAGTGCAAGTATCACTAATAAATGCATTAATATAGAAAACTCCCTAGGCTGACAACGTTCATTTGCAATGTATAATGCTACGCGTATATCTGGTAGTATCATGATGTCCACTTTTGGTTTTAATACATTTTTTCCTTATGTCTGTTTTTTTATTTTATGCTTTTTTGTGCATTTGGTGCACAACCGTACCTCACAGAGAATAGGAATAGAATAAGTCGAATCAAATTCATAAAGAGCTATAAAATGTTAGGTTTAATGGGATACAATGAGGATTAAGTAAAGACGTTATTAGAAAATGAATGAGATAAGACATTGTGAAGTGGTATTTAAAGATCCGACAATGGACAGCAAGTTGATTTATAAGATGCCCCATAAATCTGTGCAGATCCCACATGGTCGCATCTCAACAATAGGCTGAGCGAATGGTATATATTTAAAGGTAGAAGCATGATCTGTCAAGGCGTTCATTATTATCTTTTTCAAGATAAAGATCTAAGCCCTCATAAAAATCAGAAATATCTCGAGCCTTTAATTTGTATATTGCTGTTCCTGCAGAATGGGGCGATTCACCTTAGTGACCCCCACCATATCTACTGATCAGCTAACGCCACCCTCCCTCCTTTTTTGATGTTAAGCTCTGAGAATATGATTATTATGGCTACCGCAAATATACTGCTTGGTACCAGACATGTTCGTACCCCATATTCCATCTCCCTAGCTTTCTTAATGAGTGCTTCCAATAGGTCTCCACATACATCTTTATGAACATTATATATGTATGCATGCGTCCTAATGAACGGATTACTTTACAAGAAGTTAAAACCTTAAAGAATAAAAAGAATAGGTTTTGTGAATAGTTAAGCAAGATTCAGCAGAACAATATAGTTAGGGATCAATGTAGGTAGTATGAACTGAAGGTAAGGTCGGTTGGCAGGACTTAGTGTACTAAATTATCATGACAGTCTTGTATATAGTAGACATCTGACATTGCAAAGTAACGTGTCTAAACATATTATAAAAGATATTAACAGAAATACTACATAGCTTTAACATTATGAATTTTAGAAAATTATATGAGAATGGGTAACTGTTGACTGAAGATAATCAATTCAACTCAAAAATAGTGCAGTGTATTATGCTAATAATATAAGTATATTCGTAAAATATTAAAAGATATGGTTGCTAATGTAATGGTTTTCGGAAATAATTATACTGACGAACTTATTGAAGATTACAGTGAAGAGGAAACCAGTGAGTTAGTTAAATGGCTACTGTGCAGTTAGTAGTTAAAACGTCTTTTTTAAAAAGTAAAGGGTAGAAGAGTTTTGAGCACCGGAGCAAATTAAGTCATATTCTACTGAGTAGAGTGTAGTGAGTAGTGGTACGATTAGGGATAAGGGTAGGTTGAATGAACTTGGGGAAAATGGTTGGTTGGTTGAGTTTGTTATTGCTAGGTATTCCTGGCCACTTTTCATATGGCATGCTTTAGACATTACAAAGTACCAGTTTGCTTATATTATGGGAGAACTATCACAACTAATTTGGGATTATACATCCAGGAGAGTCTAATGAGTTTATAAACCCGATTGAAGAAATATCGATAGGATCTCTAGTAAGCTGAATAACCGGACCTTAGGTAAAGGCATGTGGGAGAGATTAGGTTGGTTTTATCACGTTATAGATGAGGTACGGTTGCCGGGGCAAATGAGTTTCCTCAAATTGGGGGTATTGCACTGGGGTCTGTAGTACTAAAGCTAGTTGAGCGGCCCATATGGATAAAGTATGGATAAGTAGACCGAAGCTCTTTTGTTGATAGGAACTCGTTAAGTAGACGCTGGAATTCAGTAGGAGATCGGCAACTACGTACAGTAAGTGGAAGTTCGTTCCATAATGCACTGTACTGTATTTTAAAGAAACGTGATCGCAGTTTTGTCCGGAACCGGCTTATGGATAGAGTATTTTCATGATTCCTAAGAGTATATATGGGTAAATTATTGAAAGCTATTGGATTACTGCTTTTGGTGTAGCCGTGTAAAAGGCGAAAGAGGAATGTAAGGTTGAGTTTCAGGCGCCTTAACCAAAGTGGCTGAAGTCCATACATTTTGCACCTATCAGCGTAAGTCAGTCCTTCATGTTTGTATAATAGGCGTCGAGTAAAACTTCGCTGAATATTTTCAATACGAACCCTGTCATACCCATGCATGAAACCGAAGACAATTGTGCAGTATTCAAGTACTGGACGAACCATGACTTTGTATAAAAGGACTTTAGCCTCATTTGTGTACATTTTTCGATGCAACAAGCCTGTGAGTCTTCGGCATTTAGAAACAAGTGCTTTTGCGTACTGACTGAATGTTAAGTTTTGTGAGTAGGTAACTCCCAGGTCTTTTATGGAACTGAGGGTTTGGAGAAAAGAGTTACCTAGGTGTAACCTGAAATTCGGATGGGAGTTATTGAAATATAGGACACCACATTTATCAGAATTGAATGGCAGTTGCCAGTCATTGCTCCAGTTATGTAACCTATCCAGATCATCTTGAATATGTGTGAATCCTTCGTTTAGTGTAGAATGGGGGAAGCTGTATACAATCTTTAAGTCGTCAGCAAAGAGGTATGGGGTACCATGCTTGATTACGCTGCAGATGTCGTTAATGTAGATTACGAAAAGCAGTGGACCTAGTACACTACCCTGAATCACTCCACTTCTTATAGGTCTGGGTGACGAGTAATTATTTGCAAATTTCACAACTTGGGAACGATCTTCCAAGAAAGAAATGAGCCAGGATAACAAGGGGTCTTGGAACCCGTACGACTTTAGCTTAAGGATTAGTCTCTTGTGTGGGACTTTATCAAAGGCTTTTTTGAAGTCAAAGAAGAGAGTTGTGACATACAAACCATGATCACGCTTAGCGGTAACATCATCAAAGTAGTCAAGTAGGCAGGTGGAGCATGATCGATTTTTCAAGAAGCCGTGTTGTGCTGGAGTAAACACTTTGTGAAGGTGGAGGTATAAAGCAATATCTTGCCCTATAACCTTTTCCATAACCCTGGAAACTACTGACGTGATATTAATCGGTCGGTAGTTTTCGATGTTAGAAGTTGGTCCTTGTTTGTGCCTAGGGGTTATAAACGACAGTTTCCAGCATTCTGGGTAACTGCCATTATTTAAGGACAGAATGAAAAACTTTAGTAGGATAATGGGTATATCCTCACCACCTCTTTTCAACAAGATAGATGGAATTCCATCGGGCCCAGCGTTATATGATGTCCGGAGGGATGCTATAGCGGAGGAAATCTTTTGTTGGGTGAATGTTATATTACCCAAAAAGTGATTTGGTATTGTCGGAACTTCAAGACTATCTACTGTTTCTTCGATAGTATAGTAGCTAGAAAAGTGGGAGCTGAATAACTCACATATCTCCTGCGGGTCTTCGTGTAGTTTTTCTCCATCTAGTAATAAGTTAGGGATACTTATTCTGTTGTTGTTGATTCGTGACTTAATTAGTTTAACTAATGCCTCTGTATTATCAGGTCGTGAGTGGAGGATGCGTTCTAGTTTGATGGACTCAGATAACTGATTAGATTTGTATGAATCATAAGTTTGCTTGAGTGTAATGAGTGATGAAAAGTCATTATATCTGTAGAATTGCCTAGCATGCTTACGCAGTCGGTTTCGAATCTTTACGGGGATGAAGTCGGGCTGTTTAGGCCTCGTTTTCACAAGTCTTACTGGAGCGATGAAGTCATGTGCAAATCCTAGGTTCTCATAGAGTAATTTGTTTGTCTCTATAGCCGAGCTGCACGTAAAGTATGGCTCCCAGTCTAGGGTGCGTATGTATGGTTTCAGTTCATCCCACTGAGCATGTCTGTAACCCCTGAGTAATACTTTGTTGGCGTTTATTGTCGAACTCATGCTAGTGCAAATATTAAATGTACCGAATACTACTCTGTGGTCGCTGCCAGGAAACTCTTTACCTACTCGAAGGGTAGTGGGGATGATACCATTAGTGAAAACTAGATCTAAAATCTTAGATAGCCTGGTAGGATACTGTACGTGTTGTTGCCATTCTTTTGTTTCTATTATGTTGATAAATTCATTGTACCGTTTTGGTGAGGAAAGTGGTTGCCAGACTACATCGGGCATATTAAAGTCCCCACATATAATTTTAGCCGTGTGAGGTAGTGAAGTGGCGTAAGCGAACGTGCTAGCAAGCTTCATATTACCTTCAACGGTTGAGCACGGGGGGTGATAGATGCAACCTATAAGATAGGAACTGGAGTGAGACAGTCTTAGAATAGCCCACACTGAATCGTTATCTGTGATGAGCTCTGGGTAGAAGCACTGTGTGGCCTTAATATCAGACCTGATATACATAGCACATCCTCCTCCTCTACCATAGTTTCTGTCGCCTCTGAATACATAATAGTTATCAATAGAAATATCTTTATCGCAAATCTGAGGAGTGCACCATGTCTCAGTAATCATTATGAGAGACGGATTGCAAATTAGGGATAATGTCGTGAAGTCGAACATTTTGTTGAGTAAGGAGCGAGCATTGATAAGACAGAATGAGAGAGAGTTAGGGGTGACGGTGAAATCGCATATATCTTTAAAAATATTCTCTCCAAGGTTTATGGCGTCTAGAACAGATTGTTTGATGGGTGCTAACTCAGATGGTGGCCACTTACTAGCAGTGCTGGAAAAGTGCCCTACACCAGTATCAGCACAGAGAGATGTGCCATCGTTTGTTACCCCGGCGGGTGTGAGGTGTTCATTATACCGTGCCTCCAATGCATCGCCCTCCCATCCGGTGATAGGTGGCTTGACAGTATGTGTGCTATTTGCGTCAATATTGAGGCTGAAATTTCGTGTTGGCTGAGAAAATTTAGATTGGATGGGGGGGAGGTAGGTATTCCTTGTGGATAGTATGCTGGGGTAGAGTTACGTGTATCGCAGTTATGAC
Organism: Trichobilharzia regenti; assembly: GCA_944472135.2. NCBI lineage: Eukaryota > Metazoa > Platyhelminthes > Trematoda > Strigeidida > Schistosomatidae > Trichobilharzia > Trichobilharzia regenti. The sequence goes on from OX235267.1 coordinate 23,537,384, forward strand.
TAATATTTTGTGTGTTTAAGTTATTTTCGTAAATATTAGTCCATTGACGGTCTTGGGTGGTCTGTATGCGATGGTTTTCGGGGATGTGGTGAGTCAAAAGGCCACCTTTAGGAAACATGCCTAGCGCACTTGTTCCTTGTTGTAGAGGTCCCTGGATCAAACTTTTGTCTATAGTAGCCCTAGATTGGAAAGTTGTGTCGGGGTAGGTGTATGCCTGCCCGTCGGGCTTCGACTTATTTTTAGGGTGCCCAGACATATAGCGTCTGTTGTGTCTATCGGACGAAGACTTGTTTGATGTTGGATGAATCGGCGGGTTACCTCTCTTTTCATTGACGTTAGATTTATGGCGGTATGAGGGCTTATTCTGCTTCCCTGGTTTAGTGGTATGATTGGGGTCGCTTAAGTTAATGTTATCTGGTTCGCTGCTGAGAAACCTATCAGTGATGTGTTTGAGTACAGGTATTCTGGATGGCAGGGTTATTTTACTTCGTTTTGTATGCTCACTAATCTGAGTGCTGCTCGGGGAGGATATGCTTAATGCTACATGCTCGAGCTTAGTCTTTTGCTTAACGTTGGTAGTGGTATTAGCGGCTGATGGTGATGTGGCTAGCGAGCATAACTCTGAAGATGCATCTAAGTCTATGACCGTAGTTGCTTCATCGTTGAGTTTACTAGGTAAATTTTTATTATTTAAGAGTATTTCATGTATGTCTGTACCATTAGGTTTACTCAAGTTTAAGGCGACAGAGTCTTCTATAGGACATTCTGCTGTTACGTAAGTTTTTGCGACACTTGGTACACTTGCGCGGCTACGTCTTTGACATGGCGTTAGGTCATGGGCAAGTTTAATATTACCATAAGGTGTGGATGAACTAATTAACTTATTTGACGACTGAAATTTCCTAGCATCATTAGGACTACTGAATTTAAACAGCACAGGGCAAGTATACTTTCCTGATTTTTTCCTGAGTCTGATTAGGTGGCAATTCGCTGATGGCATGCCACACGCTTGGAGACATGTCACTTTGATTTTGTCCAGAGGCGTCCGATCAGGCAGATTGTAAGCGAGAACGTTGTACGAGGACATGATTCGTTTAGTAACTTCACTGGCTATAAAGTCTAACATACGCTCAGATTTCAGCAGACTTTCCGGATTAGCATCATGAGTTGGGTTACAAAGAAGCAGTAGTGGCTTAATGGTGTTTATATTCTCATTTAATTCCTTCACAGAGTTTCCTAGAGATATAAGGTCCAACTTATTTTGTTCAGCAGTTGCATATACCTCTGACAACAAGTCGGGAACAATGACTTCGGGGACATTGTTGAGGCTACGCGGAACGCACAGTGATGTACGTATCTTCTTAGCTGAGTGACCCAAACTATTCTTACGTATGGAAAGTACTCGTTTATTACGTTGTGCCATTGCTGAAAACTAATCAATATGGTTTAAAGTTAAAGCCGAGCTAAATCGAAAACGGGTATATGGAAAAATAGTATATCGAGTGGATATACAGATTAAGTACTACTATGGATACCGTATGGAATTTTATTGCTTATAAATAAACAATAAATTTACAAAGTACTAAAAAGTAAGATACAGAGTATATAGAAACCAATTATCCTGTAAATTGATCCTGGTATGTAAACCAAAAAATGATGAACTTCTCTACAGTTTTCTTTTCTGTGACGTTGTTCTAAAGTTACAATAAGGAGGATGAGCCCTGCGAAAGAGTGGATCCAAACTTGATAACTGGCGGTGATATATCTGCAGAATTGGAAGCTAGAGTAGCAGCCAATATAAGTTATAGTTGGCGAAGTTTAAGAATAGGGTCCCAAAACCTTCAACGCTCAAATGACCTTGAACGCATGCTAGTCGTTGGCTAACGGTTCCTGTCATTATCATAGCTTAAATATCAACCCTATTCATCAAATAAGGAGCAAGTTTCACCCAGATAACACTTTTATTACTGTTTGGACAATGTGTTAACATCTCGTTAGGGTTAGGATAGGGGTTAAGGCGAGTATTGTGGTTAGGGTTAGGTTTAGGGTTAGTGTTAGGGTTTAGGGTTAGGGTTAGAATTAGGGTTAGGGTTTAGGATTATGGTTAGGGTTAGGGTTAGGGTTAGGGTTTGGGTTAGGGTTTAGGTTAGGGTTTGGGTTAGGGTAGCGATTAGGAATAGATATTTCGTTTATTTCAAGTTCGTTTGTAATCCTTATTTCCCTTGTATGTAGTCGCCGATGATCTTACTGGAACCATAGTAACTAAACCGAGGGCTGAGGAGAGGACTACACAGCAAGAGAAGAGAGATGAACCATTCCCAAAACAGCACACCTTCAGTCTCTTTGGTGATTACCTCTACAGAAACTAGTCCAAATTAGCAACTGATACTCTTCATCGCAACTGGAACGTATTTTTAAGTCACATAAGAGAAATATAATCCGTTTAGTGTTTTTTTTCATGCATTTTTTGTAAATATACGTTAAATTTTATGCAAAATTCCTCCTATTTTCTGATTGGTCGACTCAAGGTCATTGTGCGTTCGCATCTCTTCGGACTCCATTCTTAAACTTTGCCTTATAGTTGAGCAGTGGTATAATATCCACTACAATATTCCAGAAATCGACAAAAATATATCCACGTTATGGGGAGAGATTGTAACGTCCGATCAGAATCGCGCGCGCGCAGGAGGATGAGGGTATCGAGCCAAAGTTTGATGATATCCTGAAACTGGTAAATACTAGTGTCAATCAATCTATGAGCAAGTTTGCCAGTATATTGAATCTCACCCCTAGAATAGAGCAGTCTGAGGGTAAAACGCAATCATTGATGACGAATAAGCCTCAGAGAGGTGGATATCGAGAAGGCTCCATGATGTCTAGTAATGCATATAGACCTAGTGAGTGTAACAGCTTTCGTAGTACATCCTCAACAGATAAGTTACAAGCTGCAAGAGAAACACGGTTGTGTTTTACACGTTTGCAAGAGGTGCATACAAAGGTGAACTGTGAACCAGTGAGCAAGTTCAGTGATAAGCTAAATGTAAACTCCAGGCCTGACTCCGAATTGTGTGACGATAACGGTGCGGTGAAGAAGTCTGTAGTTGCAACTGGTAAGCGATTGTTGAATAGAGTGTCACAGAATAGAGTTGCTGCTTCAGAGTGCAGTTCTGACCCTACAAGTTTACAAGGTATTACTAGTCAGAGTGAAGATATAAAACCTTTTAGGATTTGCGAGGAGGAACTAAAATTGTCTACTTCTGTTATTAAAGAGTTTGAAAATGATGAACTTGACGGTAAATTGAATATTTGTGGTAATGATCATGATAGTGCAGATTTGTCTTTGGTTGATCATGATGAGATGAGGGATATGCCTACTACTGCTAAGTTGAACAAAGTTTCTGTACAACGTGAACGTGAAGTAGAATTGAATGTAGATGCAATTGCAGAAGGCATGCATACTTGTGAGACCGTCAGTGTGAGTGATCAGCATGTAGCCCACGTATCATCAGATGCTAATGTTAAACCTGAGCTGATAGTAGAAGACGGCAGTGTTGGTGGTCCTGCACGTAGACAACTTTCTGAAAGTCGAGCAACAACAGCTTCTGATCCACCGCTATCTTCATCAACTGGTATCAGTCGGTCATCGTTGGTGTTGTCATCTACAATGAAACAGTCGCCCATCAACTCAAGTATCTTCTGCAATGACTATGATACTATTGGTGCATTTGAAAGGAGGAAAGATATTGCTCAGTTTAGAGAGGATAAGCCAAGTGTAAACGAAAGAGTAATTGTTAAATTGACTTGCACGAATAAAGGCATTTCTTGTTTCAAGTTACTATTTGAATGTTATTATCTTTGGTGTAAATTACTCTGTTTCTACGCTTGGTTGACCAGATACGTCGTGTGTTTGTTCGTCATCTATATTCTACGATACAATGATATGAGCATGTTACCGTTCAGATTTGAGGATATAGCTGATAGAGGGAAGTCAGCAAATGAACTCTGCGACGATTTTCTAACCTAGGGCGTCACCCTGAGAAGGGTTGTAGGCGTACTGCTGTAAGTCCTACAGTTCTTCAAAGGGTAGCGCATCAATGAGCAGTCCAATGTGCTTGGTGTGTGATTTTGTACATATGTTCATATTGTTTATACTGAATTGATATCATCTGTCATCTAGCTGTTGGTAATTCTGTTTGTGTCCGGACGACTTCCACTTGGATCATCAACCTGAGAAGGAAGGTAGGCGTACTGCTGTAAGTCCTACAGTTCTTCAAGGGTAGTTTGTCGTGTCAGAATCCACAAAATTTGATGTGTTGATTGTACATATGTTTGTGTTAAATAGTTGTGTGAGTTCCATTTGATGTAATTGTTGGTTAATCTTGTTTGTGTCTGGACATTCCACAACTTACAATCGTCAACCTGTAAAGGGTTGCAGGAGTACTGGTGTAAGTCCTCCAATTCTTCAAAATAATTCCACCGAGACATGATCCGCGAGGTTATTTGTACTGTTTGTGTATACGTGTGGTGTGTCTTCGCAATTTGTGATTTTGGATCAGTTGTGTTTACTCGTTGTTTTCGTGCCTTGTTTTTATTGCATAATTTTGTTAAAATTTTCGTCGTGATTACTTCTGAAGTTGTTTCTTGTCTTCTATATCCGTGAATGAATTGATTGATGTTAGAGACAGCAGATGGGTCGAATACGCCAGGGAGGCTAGGCTATTTATGAGAATGAAACGCACACGGAGATAATTGTTAGCTGCGGTCCGACACGCCGGGGAGAAAGAGTGTAAACGACTGAGGCTCGCATGCGTCACCGCTACTAGAACTGAGGCAGAATGAGTGACAAGCGATTTCAGTGGTAATTGGTAGTGAGTAGATAAAAGGATGAGTGTAGAGTATCGTGAGGTGCTGCCATGGTCACGTTGCATTCTGCAAGAGTCATTCTAGCAAATGGCGATTGTGTTGCAAGATGTCAAGAGGAGGTCTCTATCTGGAGGCGCAGGTCGCCATTGATGTGTGAGATTGTGCTGTGGGTATGCATGTGGTGTGTTGGATTTCCTGTTAGTTTCCCATTTCAACACTGACCGAGTGACCCAGCTTCTCACAATAGCATCCAAGTCAACGTGTATTGGTCGCGAAGACAAAAGGGTTGGATCCATTTTTGCCGGGGAGTGTCAATGTAGTTGAAGATTGAACGATCAATTCATGGTTGTTTGCTTAAAACCAACTTCCCTATATTTTCGCGGAGACATCCATACACCAGTCATCGTCTCATCGGTCGCTGTTCAGAAAGAAGTCAGCAATAAACCGTCAGAAGTAATATTGTGATTTATTATTGTAATATTTGTTCACAGACCTTAGTAGAAATATTTTCTATATGTCGGTGTTACAATAAAGAATCCTCGACTGGACAATCGGTGTTTTGGTTTTGCGTCCGTTATTACTAAGCGTTTCTGAGAACCTTCAAGCGACAGCGTGAGCCCGAGCGTAGCAAGAGCTGGGCATTAACGGTTTACGAGACGTGGCTGACAACGCATCTTTTCAGAATAAGACCGTCATTGTATACTAGGATGGCTGCAATACTTTTGGCAGCAAGTGAATCCCTGAGATCGTTAAACAGCAGCATGCTTTATTCAACATTAGATACTGACTTTCACTGTTTGTGTCAATTTGTTAAGCTGAAGGCGTTCTGTCAGGCATTTGGCGCGGTGTCGTGTTACTTTGGTTTTTAGTGCACTATACCGAGCTAGCAGAGCAATCGGAAAAGCACTGCAATTCTGATGACGAAGTATAACTCGTATTTTGGACGACCAGTTTTCCAATTTGGCTTTTCTTCGGTCTAAGCAGTACGATAATTATAGGAGTGGCAGGATAAGGATTTCCGCAAACATAAATATCTATTTATCTCCGGCATATTTCGGCATAGTTTACCCCACCACTATCGTCAGTGTCCACCTCTTACTACACTAGACCTCACGCTGTCCTCGGAAGACTTTCAGAAACAATGTATAATAACCAACCCGAAAAACCAGAACACAGATTGGTGACCCGACAATCCTTAATTCTTCCGCCAACATATAACCGACAATAAGGTTATTATACACAAGGTTTCTGATAGTTTTCTCCCTCCCAACGAGCAGCGAACGACGAGACGATGACTGCTGGATTGATGACTCCCACGAAAAGTATGGGGGAGATGGGTTTGAGCAAACAACCATGAATTGATCATTCAATCTTCAACTACATTGACAACTATATTCTCGTACCCTATGTTGACACCAAGGGTAGTGAAGACGAGACTGTTTGCATGTCGTTTAGAATACGCGCCGTACTGAGTATGTGCTTCGCCCTTTAGTCATTCAGTTTTACCGCGAATAACAAATATAGTTAGTGGAGACTATGTAAACCTTCAGAGCATATACAAATAGACACAAGTTTATCGAATAAAGTGTAAATGAAAGAACAGGTAGAGTAGTCAGAAGACCAAGAGAAGAGAAAATAAGCAGTGGTGAGGAGTCAGTTTAGATGTGTGCTCGCTTGTATTACGATGGTCAAGGACTGACCATTCAGACAGCCCTAGTGCCATCACATGATTATCAAGGCCCAAATCAGGGCTTCTAACAAACAGCGAATTAGCCACAGCTGCTGCTAAAGAGTTCCAGGCACAGCGACTTCGAGGCCACAAGAAATTAAGGTACCTCAATCTCTGCTTTCTGATGTATAATCCTCTGTGGGTTGCTACGTTGACGGCTGTCAATGTAGTTGAAGATTGAACGATCAATTCATGGTTGTTTGCTTAAAACCAACTTCCCTATATTTTCGCGGAGACATCCATACACCAGTCATCGTCTCATCGGTCGCTGTTCAGAAAGAAGTCAGCAATAAACCGTCAGAAGTAATATTGTGATTTATTATTGTAATATTTTTCCATAGACCTTAGTTAAAGCCTAATTTTAAAGTTGGCTTTATATTGGTGTTACAATAAAAACTCTAGATTGGCCAATCGGTGTTTTGGTTTTGCGTCCGTTATTACTAAGCGTTTCTGAGAACCTTCAAGCGACAGCGTGAGCCCGAGCGTAGCAAGAGCTGGGCATTAACGGTTTACGAGACGTGGCTGACAACGCATCTTTTCAGAATAAGACCGTCATTGTATACTAGGATGGCTGCAATACTTTTGGCAGCAAGTGAATCCCTGAGATCGTTAAACAGCAGCATGCTTTATTCAACATTAGATACTGACTTTCACTGTTTGTGTCAATTTGTTAAGCTGAAGGCGTTCTGTCAGGCATTTGGCGCGGTGTCGTGTTACTTTGGTTTTTAGTGCACTATACCGAGCTAGCAGAGCAATCGGAAAAGCACTGCAATTCTGATGACGAAGTATAACTCGTATTTTGGACGACCAGTTTTCCAATTTGGCTTTTCTTCGGTCTAAGCAGTACGATAATTATAGGAGTGGCAGGATAAGGATTTCCGCAAACATAAATATCTATTTATCTCCGGCATATTTCGGCATAGTTTACCCCACCACTATCGTCAGTGTCCACCTCTTACTACACTAGACCTCACGCTGTCCTCGGAAGACTTTCAGAAACAATGTATAATAACCAACCCGAAAAACCAGAACACAGATTGGTGACCCGACAATCCTTAATTCTTCCGCCAACATATAACCGACAATAAGGTTATTATACACAAGGTTTCTGATAGTTTTCTCCCTCCCAACGAGCAGCGAACGACGAGACGATGACTGCTGGATTGATGACTCCCACGAAAAGTATGGGGGAGATGGGTTTGAGCAAACAACCATGAATTGATCATTCAATCTTCAACTACATTGACAACTATATTCTCGTACCCTATGTTGACACCAAGGGTAGTGAAGACGAGACTGTTTGCATGTCGTTTAGAATACGCGCCGTACTGAGTATGTGCTTCGCCCTTTAGTCATTCAGTTTTACCGCGAATAACAAATATAGTTAGTGGAGACTATGTAAACCTTCAGAGCATATACAAATAGACACAAGTTTATCGAATAAAGTGTAAATGAAAGAACAGGTAGAGTAGTCAGAAGACCAAGAGAAGAGAAAATAAGCAGTGGTGAGGAGTCAGTTTAGATGTGTGCTCGCTTGTATTACGATGGTCAAGGACTGACCATTCAGACAGCCCTAGTGCCATCACATGATTATCAAGGCCCAAATCAGGGCTTCTAACAAACAGCGAATTAGCCACAGCTGCTGCTAAAGAGTTCCAGGCACAGCGACTTCGAGGCCACAAGAAATTAAGGTACCTCAATCTCTGCTTTCTGATGTATAATCCTCTGTGGGTTGCTACGTTGACGGCTGTCAATGTAGTTGAAGATTGAACGATCAATTCATGGTTGTTTGCTTAAAACCAACTTCCCTATATTTTCGCGGAGACATCCATACACCAGTCATCGTCTCATCGGTCGCTGTTCAGAAAGAAGTCAGCAATAAACCGTCAGAAGTAATATTGTGATTTATTATTGTAATATTTTTCCATAGACCTTAGTTAAAGCCTAATTTTAAAGTTGGCTTTATATTGGTGTTACAATAAAAACTCTAGATTGGCCAATCGGTGTTTTGGTTTTGCGTCCGTTATTACTAAGCGTTTCTGAGAACCTTCAAGCGACAGCGTGAGCCCGAGCGTAGCAAGAGCTGGGCATTAACGGTTTACGAGACGTGGCTGACAACGCATCTTTTCAGAATAAGACCGTCATTGTATACTAGGATGGCTGCAATACTTTTGGCAGCAAGTGAATCCCTGAGATCGTTAAACAGCAGCATGCTTTATTCAACATTAGATACTGACTTTCACTGTTTGTGTCAATTTGTTAAGCTGAAGGCGTTCTGTCAGGCATTTGGCGCGGTGTCGTGTTACTTTGGTTTTTAGTGCACTATACCGAGCTAGCAGAGCAATCGGAAAAGCACTGCAATTCTGATGACGAAGTATAACTCGTATTTTGGACGACCAGTTTTCCAATTTGGCTTTTCTTCGGTCTAAGCAGTACGATAATTATAGGAGTGGCAGGATAAGGATTTCCGCAAACATAAATATCTATTTATCTCCGGCATATTTCGGCATAGTTTACCCCACCACTATCGTCAGTGTCCACCTCTTACTACACTAGACCTCACGCTGTCCTCGGAAGACTTTCAGAAACAATGTATAATAACCAACCCGAAAAACCAGAACACAGATTGGTGACCCGACAATCCTTAATTCTTCCGCCAACATATAACCGACAATAAGGTTATTATACACAAGGTTTCTGATAGTTTTCTCCCTCCCAACGAGCAGCGAACGACGAGACGATGACTGCTGGATTGATGACTCCCACGAAAAGTATGGGGGAGATGGGTTTGAGCAAACAACCATGAATTGATCATTCAATCTTCAACTACATTGACAACTATATTCTCGTACCCTATGTTGACACCAAGGGTAGTGAAGACGAGACTGTTTGCATGTCGTTTAGAATACGCGCCGTACTGAGTATGTGCTTCGCCCTTTAGTCATTCAGTTTTACCGCGAATAACAAATATAGTTAGTGGAGACTATGTAAACCTTCAGAGCATATACAAATAGACACAAGTTTATCGAATAAAGTGTAAATGAAAGAACAGGTAGAGTAGTCAGAAGACCAAGAGAAGAGAAAATAAGCAGTGGTGAGGAGTCAGTTTAGATGTGTGCTCGCTTGTATTACGATGGTCAAGGACTGACCATTCAGACAGCCCTAGTGCCATCACATGATTATCAAGGCCCAAATCAGGGCTTCTAACAAACAGCGAATTAGCCACAGCTGCTGCTAAAGAGTTCCAGGCACAGCGACTTCGAGGCCACAAGAAATTAAGGTACCTCAATCTCTGCTTTCTGATGTATAATCCTCTGTGGGTTGCTACGTTGACGGCTGTCAATGTAGTTGAAGATTGAACGATCAATTCATGGTTGTTTGCTTAAAACCAACTTCCCTATATTTTCGCGGAGACATCCATACACCAGTCATCGTCTCATCGGTCGCTGTTCAGAAAGAAGTCAGCAATAAACCGTCAGAAGTAATATTGTGATTTATTATTGTAATATTTTTCCATAGACCTTAGTTAAAGCCTAATTTTAAAGTTGGCTTTATATTGGTGTTACAATAAAAACTCTAGATTGGCCAATCGGTGTTTTGGTTTTGCGTCCGTTATTACTAAGCGTTTCTGAGAACCTTCAAGCGACAGCGTGAGCCCGAGCGTAGCAAGAGCTGGGCATTAACGGTTTACGAGACGTGGCTGACAACGCATCTTTTCAGAATAAGACCGTCATTGTATACTAGGATGGCTGCAATACTTTTGGCAGCAAGTGAATCCCTGAGATCGTTAAACAGCAGCATGCTTTATTCAACATTAGATACTGACTTTCACTGTTTGTGTCAATTTGTTAAGCTGAAGGCGTTCTGTCAGGCATTTGGCGCGGTGTCGTGTTACTTTGGTTTTTAGTGCACTATACCGAGCTAGCAGAGCAATCGGAAAAGCACTGCAATTCTGATGACGAAGTATAACTCGTATTTTGGACGACCAGTTTTCCAATTTGGCTTTTCTTCGGTCTAAGCAGTACGATAATTATAGGAGTGGCAGGATAAGGATTTCCGCAAACATAAATATCTATTTATCTCCGGCATATTTCGGCATAGTTTACCCCACCACTATCGTCAGTGTCCACCTCTTACTACACTAGACCTCACGCTGTCCTCGGAAGACTTTCAGAAACAATGTATAATAACCAACCCGAAAAACCAGAACACAGATTGGTGACCCGACAATCCTTAATTCTTCCGCCAACATATAACCGACAATAAGGTTATTATACACAAGGTTTCTGATAGTTTTCTCCCTCCCAACGAGCAGCGAACGACGAGACGATGACTGCTGGATTGATGACTCCCACGAAAAGTATGGGGGAGATGGGTTTGAGCAAACAACCATGAATTGATCATTCAATCTTCAACTACATTGACAACTATATTCTCGTACCCTATGTTGACACCAAGGGTAGTGAAGACGAGACTGTTTGCATGTCGTTTAGAATACGCGCCGTACTGAGTATGTGCTTCGCCCTTTAGTCATTCAGTTTTACCGCGAATAACAAATATAGTTAGTGGAGACTATGTAAACCTTCAGAGCATATACAAATAGACACAAGTTTATCGAATAAAGTGTAAATGAAAGAACAGGTAGAGTAGTCAGAAGACCAAGAGAAGAGAAAATAAGCAGTGGTGAGGAGTCAGTTTAGATGTGTGCTCGCTTGTATTACGATGGTCAAGGACTGACCATTCAGACAGCCCTAGTGCCATCACATGATTATCAAGGCCCAAATCAGGGCTTCTAACAAACAGCGAATTAGCCACAGCTGCTGCTAAAGAGTTCCAGGCACAGCGACTTCGAGGCCACAAGAAATTAAGGTACCTCAATCTCTGCTTTCTGATGTATAATCCTCTGTGGGTTGCTACGTTGACGGCTGTCAATGTAGTTGAAGATTGAACGATCAATTCATGGTTGTTTGCTTAAAACCAACTTCCCTATATTTTCGCGGAGACATCCATACACCAGTCATCGTCTCATCGGTCGCTGTTCAGAAAGAAGTCAGCAATAAGCCGTCAGAAGTAATATTGTGATTTATTATTGTAATATTTTTCCATAGACCTTAGTTAAAGCCTAATTTTAAAGTTGGCTTTATATTGGTGTTACAATAAAAACTCTAGATTGGCCAATCGGTGTTTTGGTTTTGCGTCCGTTATTACTAAGCGTTTCTGAGAACCTTCAAGCGACAGCGTGAGCCCGAGCGTAGCAAGAGCTGGGCATTAACGGTTTACGAGACGTGGCTGACAACGCATCTTTTCAGAATAAGACCGTCATTGTATACTAGGATGGCTGCAATACTTTTGGCAGCAAGTGAATCCCTGAGATCGTTAAACAGCAGCATGCTTTATTCAACATTAGATACTGACTTTCACTGTTTGTGTCAATTTGTTAAGCTGAAGGCGTTCTGTCAGGCATTTGGCGCGGTGTCGTGTTACTTTGGTTTTTAGTGCACTATACCGAGCTAGCAGAGCAATCGGAAAAGCACTGCAATTCTGATGACGAAGTATAACTCGTATTTTGGACGACCAGTTTTCCAATTTGGCTTTTCTTCGGTCTAAGCAGTACGATAATTATAGGAGTGGCAGGATAAGGATTTCCGCAAACATAAATATCTATTTATCTCCGGCATATTTCGGCATAGTTTACCCCACCACTATCGTCAGTGTCCACCTCTTACTACACTAGACCTCACGCTGTCCTCGGAAGACTTTCAGAAACAATGTATAATAACCAACCCGAAAAACCAGAACACAGATTGGTGACCCGACAATCCTTAATTCTTCCGCCAACATATAACCGACAATAAGGTTATTATACACAAGGTTTCTGATAGTTTTCTCCCTCCCAACGAGCAGCGAACGACGAGACGATGACTGCTGGATTGATGACTCCCACGAAAAGTATGGGGGAGATGGGTTTGAGCAAACAACCATGAATTGATCATTCAATCTTCAACTACATTGACAACTATATTCTCGTACCCTATGTTGACACCAAGGGTAGTGAAGACGAGACTGTTTGCATGTCGTTTAGAATACGCGCCGTACTGAGTATGTGCTTCGCCCTTTAGTCATTCAGTTTTACCGCGAATAACAAATATAGTTAGTGGAGACTATGTAAACCTTCAGAGCATATACAAATAGACACAAGTTTATCGAATAAAGTGTAAATGAAAGAACAGGTAGAGTAGTCAGAAGACCAAGAGAAGAGAAAATAAGCAGTGGTGAGGAGTCAGTTTAGATGTGTGCTCGCTTGTATTACGATGGTCAAGGACTGACCATTCAGACAGCCCTAGTGCCATCACATGATTATCAAGGCCCAAATCAGGGCTTCTAACAAACAGTGAATTAGCCACAGCTGCTGCTAAAGAGTTCCAGGCACAGCGACTTCGAGGCCACAAGAAATTAAGGTACCTCAATCTCTGCTTTCTGATGTATAATCCTCTGTGGGTTGCTACGTTGACGGCTGTCAATGTAGTTGAAGATTGAACGATCAATTCATGGTTGTTTGCTTAAAACCAACTTCCCTATATTTTCGCGGAGACATCCATACACCAGTCATCGTCTCATCGGTCGCTGTTCAGAAAGAAGTCAGCAATAAACCGTCAGAAGTAATATTGTGATTTATTATTGTAATATTTTTCCATAGACCTTAGTTAAAGCCTAATTTTAAAGTTGGCTTTATATTGGTGTTACAATAAAAACTCTAGATTGGCCAATCGGTGTTTTGGTTTTGCGTCCGTTATTACTAAGCGTTTCTGAGAACCTTCAAGCGACAGCGTGAGCCCGAGCGTAGCAAGAGCTGGGCATTAACGGTTTACGAGACGTGGCTGACAACGCATCTTTTCAGAATAAGACCGTCATTGTATACTAGGATGGCTGCAATACTTTTGGCAGCAAGTGAATCCCTGAGATCGTTAAACAGCAGCATGCTTTATTCAACATTAGATACTGACTTTCACTGTTTGTGTCAATTTGTTAAGCTGAAGGCGTTCTGTCAGGCATTTGGCGCGGTGTCGTGTTACTTTGGTTTTTAGTGCACTATACCGAGCTAGCAGAGCAATCGGAAAAGCACTGCAATTCTGATGACGAAGTATAACTCGTATTTTGGACGACCAGTTTTCCAATTTGGCTTTTCTTCGGTCTAAGCAGTACGATAATTATAGGAGTGGCAGGATAAGGATTTCCGCAAACATAAATATCTATTTATCTCCGGCATATTTCGGCATAGTTTACCCCACCACTATCGTCAGTGTCCACCTCTTACTACACTAGACCTCACGCTGTCCTCGGAAGACTTTCAGAAACAATGTATAATAACCAACCCGAAAAACCAGAACACAGATTGGTGACCCGACAATCCTTAATTCTTCCGCCAACATATAACCGACAATAAGGTTATTATACACAAGGTTTCTGATAGTTTTCTCCCTCCCAACGAGCAGCGAACGACGAGACGATGACTGCTGGATTGATGACTCCCACGAAAAGTATGGGGGAGATGGGTTTGAGCAAACAACCATGAATTGATCATTCAATCTTCAACTACATTGACAACTATATTCTCGTACCCTATGTTGACACCAAGGGTAGTGAAGACGAGACTGTTTGCATGTCGTTTAGAATACGCGCCGTACTGAGTATGTGCTTCGCCCTTTAGTCATTCAGTTTTACCGCGAATAACAAATATAGTTAGTGGAGACTATGTAAACCTTCAGAGCATATACAAATAGACACAAGTTTATCGAATAAAGTGTAAATGAAAGAACAGGTAGAGTAGTCAGAAGACCAAGAGAAGAGAAAATAAGCAGTGGTGAGGAGTCAGTTTAGATGTGTGCTCGCTTGTATTACGATGGTCAAGGACTGACCATTCAGACAGCCCTAGTGCCATCACATGATTATCAAGGCCCAAATCAGGGCTTCTAACAAACAGTGAATTAGCCACAGCTGCTGCTAAAGAGTTCCAGGCACAGCGACTTCGAGGCCACAAGAAATTAAGGTACCTCAATCTCTGCTTTCTGATGTATAATCCTCTGTGGGTTGCTACGTTGACGGCTGTCAATGTAGTTGAAGATTGAACGATCAATTCATGGTTGTTTGCTTAAAACCAACTTCCCTATATTTTCGCGGAGACATCCATACACCAGTCATCGTCTCATCGGTCGCTGTTCAGAAAGAAGTCAGCAATAAACCGTCAGAAGTAATATTGTGATTTATTATTGTAATATTTTTCCATAGACCTTAGTTAAAGCCTAATTTTAAAGTTGGCTATATATTGGTGTTACAATAAAAACTCTAGATTGGCCAATCGGTGTTTTGGTTTTGCGTCCGTTATTACTAAGCGTTCCTGAGAACCTTCAAGCGACAGCGTGAGCCCGAGCGTAGCAAGAGCTGGGCATTAACGGTTTACGAGACGTGGCTGACAACGCATCTTTTCAGAATAAGACCGTCATTGTATACTAGGATGGCTGCAATACTTTTGGCAGCAAGTGAATCCCTGAGATCGTTAAACAGCAGCATGCTTTATTCAACATTAGATACTGACTTTCACTGTTTGTGTCAATTTGTTAAGCTGAAGGCGTTCTGTCAGGCATTTGGCGCGGTGTCGTGTTACTTTGGTTTTTAGTGCACTATACCGAGCTAGCAGAGCAATCGGAAAAGCACTGCAATTCTGATGACGAAGTATAACTCGTATTTTGGACGACCAGTTTTCCAATTTGGCTTTTCTTCGGTCTAAGCAGTACGATAATTATAGGAGTGGCAGGATAAGGATTTCCGCAAACATAAATATCTATTTATCTCCGGCATATTTCGGCATAGTTTACCCCACCACTATCGTCAGTGTCCACCTCTTACTACACTAGACCTCACGCTGTCCTCGGAAGACTTTCAGAAACAATGTATAATAACCAACCCGAAAAACCAGAACACAGATTGGTGACCCGACAATCCTTAATTCTTCCGCCAACATATAACCGACAATAAGGTTATTATACACAAGGTTTCTGATAGTTTTCTCCCTCCCAACGAGCAGCGAACGACGAGACGATGACTGCTGGATTGATGACTCCCACGAAAAGTATGGGGGAGATGGGTTTGAGCAAACAACCATGAATTGATCATTCAATCTTCAACTACATTGACAACTATATTCTCGTACCCTATGTTGACACCAAGGGTAGTGAAGACGAGACTGTTTGCATGTCGTTTAGAATACGCGCCGTACTGAGTATGTGCTTCGCCCTTTAGTCATTCAGTTTTACCGCGAATAACAAATATAGTTAGTGGAGACTATGTAAACCTTCAGAGCATATACAAATAGACACAAGTTTATCGAATAAAGTGTAAATGAAAGAACAGGTAGAGTAGTCAGAAGACCAAGAGAAGAGAAAATAAGCAGTGGTGAGGAGTCAGTTTAGATGTGTGCTCGCTTGTATTACGATGGTCAAGGACTGACCATTCAGACAGCCCTAGTGCCATCACATGATTATCAAGGCCCAAATCAGGGCTTCTAACAAACAGCGAATTAGCCACAGCTGCTGCTAAAGAGTTCCAGGCACAGCGACTTCGAGGCCACAAGAAATTAAGGTACCTCAATCTCTGCTTTCTGATGTATAATCCTCTGTGGGTTGCTACGTTGACGGCTGTCAATGTAGTTGAAGATTGAACGATCAATTCATGGTTGTTTGCTTAAAACCAACTTCCCTATATTTTCGCGGAGACATCCATACACCAGTCATCGTCTCATCGGTCGCTGTTCAGAAAGAAGTCAGCAATAAACCGTCAGAAGTAATATTGTGATTTATTATTGTAATATTTTTCCATAGACCTTAGTTAAAGCCTAATTTTAAAGTTGGCTTTATATTGGTGTTACAATAAAAACTCTAGATTGGCCAATCGGTGTTTTGGTTTTGCGTCCGTTATTACTAAGCGTTTCTGAGAACCTTCAAGCGACAGCGTGAGCCCGAGCGTAGCAAGAGCTGGGCATTAACGGTTTACGAGACGTGGCTGACAACGCATCTTTTCAGAATAAGACCGTCATTGTATACTAGGATGGCTGCAATACTTTTGGCAGCAAGTGAATCCCTGAGATCGTTAAACAGCAGCATGCTTTATTCAACATTAGATACTGACTTTCACTGTTTGTGTCAATTTGTTAAGCTGAAGGCGTTCTGTCAGGCATTTGGCGCGGTGTCGTGTTACTTTGGTTTTTAGTGCACTATACCGAGCTAGCAGAGCAATCGGAAAAGCACTGCAATTCTGATGACGAAGTATAACTCGTATTTTGGACGACCAGTTTTCCAATTTGGCTTTTCTTCGGTCTAAGCAGTACGATAATTATAGGAGTGGCAGGATAAGGATTTCCGCAAACATAAATATCTATTTATCTCCGGCATATTTCGGCATAGTTTACCCCACCACTATCGTCAGTGTCCACCTCTTACTACACTAGACCTCACGCTGTCCTCGGAAGACTTTCAGAAACAATGTATAATAACCAACCCGAAAAACCAGAACACAGATTGGTGACCCGACAATCCTTAATTCTTCCGCCAACATATAACCGACAATAAGGTTATTATACACAAGGTTTCTGATAGTTTTCTCCCTCCCAACGAGCAGCGAACGACGAGACGATGACTGCTGGATTGATGACTCCCACGAAAAGTATGGGGGAGATGGGTTTGAGCAAACAACCATGAATTGATCATTCAATCTTCAACTACATTGACAACTATATTCTCGTACCCTATGTTGACACCAAGGGTAGTGAAGACGAGACTGTTTGCATGTCGTTTAGAATACGCGCCGTACTGAGTATGTGCTTCGCCCTTTAGTCATTCAGTTTTACCGCGAATAACAAATATAGTTAGTGGAGACTATGTAAACCTTCAGAGCATATACAAATAGACACAAGTTTATCGAATAAAGTGTAAATGAAAGAACAGGTAGAGTAGTCAGAAGACCAAGAGAAGAGAAAATAAGCAGTGGTGAGGAGTCAGTTTAGATGTGTGCTCGCTTGTATTACGATGGTCAAGGACTGACCATTCAGACAGCCCTAGTGCCATCACATGATTATCAAGGCCCAAATCAGGGCTTCTAACAAACAGTGAATTAGCCACAGCTGCTGCTAAAGAGTTCCAGGCACAGCGACTTCGAGGCCACAAGAAATTAAGGTACCTCAATCTCTGCTTTCTGATGTATAATCCTCTGTGGGTTGCTACGTTGACGGCTGTCAATGTAGTTGAAGATTGAACGATCAATTCATGGTTGTTTGCTTAAAACCAACTTCCCTATATTTTCGCGGAGACATCCATACACCAGTCATCGTCTCATCGGTCGCTGTTCAGAAAGAAGTCAGCAATAAACCGTCAGAAGTAATATTGTGATTTATTATTGTAATATTTTTCCATAGACCTTAGTTAAAGCCTAATTTTAAAGTTGGCTATATATTGGTGTTACAATAAAAACTCTAGATTGGCCAATCGGTGTTTTGGTTTTGCGTCCGTTATTACTAAGCGTTCCTGAGAAACTTCAAGCGACAGCGTGAGCCCGAGCGTAGCAAGAGCTGGGCATTAACGGTTTACGACACGTGGCTGACAACAGCCATACAGACCTAAAAGCATAATCCCTTTATTGAGGTGATGCTTGGTATTTGCAACCTTTTGAGAATGAGTTGAGTCACCCTTGAGCTCATGGTATTTGATTTCTCTAATTTCCATCGTACGGTTTATTCCTGCCTGCGATCAACATTTTTTCACTCGTTTTCACACCTTTTCAAGAATACTGGTGTCAATGCAGGCGAAGATTGAACGACCAATTCATGGTTGTTTGCTCAAACCCAACTCTATATTTTGGGGTAGTCATCAATGCTGCAGTCATTGTTTAATCGTTCGCTGTTCGTTGGAAGAGAGAAAAACTATCAGGAGTATTGTGATTTATTCTTATGACATTTGTTCTTAGACTTTGTGTGCAATAAGCTTATGGTTGGCTCGGTATTGGTGCAAGAATAAATGGTTCTTGAGTCGCCAATTTGTGTTCTGCTTTTTGCGTTGGTTATTACGCATAGTTCCTGAAAGTCTTTTAAGGACAGTGTGAAGTTCAGTGTAGATAAGCCTAGACATTAACAACTGGTTTCTCTTTTAAGCAATAGGGGAGCAGCAATGTTGTGCAATTCAAGTGTGGTGTGCGTGTTTGTATGCAACCTTAGAGAAATCTCTGGAGTGAGTACTCCTGACTATCCATTTGTGAGAAGTGAAACCGCACAAGACTCCCCCACACCACCCACGCTTGTTTCCAGCCTTTCTGTCGGAACGAGAAGAAACTAGTGTTCTAGTCCGTTTGAAACTTGTCTAAGCCTTCCAAACACTGCCGTCCTCTACATCTCTACTGCATCAGCGTAAAGAAGAACCGGTTAATTTAAACTGTGTAGCAGATCAGTGGTGAAAATCCAGAAGAATTTTGACTACTGGATTGGTTCTGCGAAGTTTTTGGTGTTGAAGATATCGAACACGGCTGGCTTTGGAGCAGAATGCACTCTGCCTAAGTAGTCAAGCAGTTAATGAAGAAGGGAACAACCTTTACCAATCAAACCTATTTTGTCAATAGAAGATCGTAAACTAAATATTTCAACCATTTATTCCCTAGTGGGATACTGACCATTCAGAGCTACTAAGGTGCACGTTCAGTTTTCTTTCCGACATAAATCGATGCAACTTTTCGAGGTTTACGAGGATTTTCCCGGCGGGATTTGCCTGAAAGTACCTACTGTCACTCCGAACACTTATGACACATTGGTTCCTGAGTTTTGAGTTTGTCTTATAGGCAGTTCGACTCTTGAGGGTTTGTCATATAGACTAGCCTTTCTGCTCTGTTCGCAGAAAACAATGAGCACCTCCCTTTAATCATGAGGACTTCTTCACATGTTGCAGTGTGACTAGTTGGATATGTGAGATTACCGTGTAAATGATCCCTTTTGGAGCTTACTATCGTTCTTCGCCTAGTGCTTCAGCTTAATCAGTGCCCCATTCTGCTCCAGACAAACGTTTTCACATTTTGGTATAGTCTGCCCAATAACAACACAGACGGGGTCTCGCAGCACTCCACTTTAACTTTTCTCAAAGAAAAAACATAAAACACTATGACCGTGTGGTAACTGCTGCCTAAAAGAATCTTCATCTACAAGAAGTTGGTCACTAGTTGGGATAGAACCCAATTTTGTTGACTTTCCATTATGGCATCACACAGTGCCATCTCATATGTTCGCGGTAGATGTGTAACAGATTGCGAATACCTGGATATTGCTGAATGCATACTACCTTCATACAACATCTTCCGCCCCTAGTAAGAAGCGATTTTGCTGTGATCCTAAGCCCTAGCTCAATCGTGCATGAGCACTACGCATTTAAATCTTTTCACAGCCACTGTCTGGATAACCTTTTGAGGAGACAGACTACCAGCCCTCGAACAAAATTCGAAACAAAGCCAAATGGTTCCAAATATAATTATGCTGATGACAGACTGTTGAAGAACTGCAAGTTCACTGGTCCATTAACCAATATATATCAGATATACGTGCTGATATCCGGCTTAAAACATCACGAACAAGATGAGCGAAAATCTAGAGGGCTCGAAGTTACCAAAAATGTGTTTTGAAACAAGAAATGTAAAAATGTCCAACGAAACACAATCTGTCTAATGAATACAAAGTGCGAAATGGTATATGAAGTCCAAATTGGGTGTTTCAAAGTGCATAATTAGACCTGAACACTGTCATTTCTGAAGCGTCAAAAGTTGTAAAGACCATAAATCCGGGTTCATGGATTGAATTCAAACGTAATTACATTCGATTAACATAACTATACATCCTATAAACTGTCATTAGAAGTCGAAATTATAGATAAGCCGCAAGATTCGCAGACTGATTAGGCGTTAACAGAAATACTAAAATGTGGGTCTCCTAAAGGCAGAACGCTGTTAAGTGCAGTAAGAAATATAGTTGTTACAGGATTTCGCCAGCCATGGAAGGAACTTGAAGTGCATCCGGCTCAAAACGGAATGGTCCAAATCCAGAAACTATTTTTGCAAATGAGTTTCAGGTACAAGATGTCTATCTGGGTTCCAAGTAACTTGTCGACGACTAGTTAAACAATGTCAAGAAAATGCTGAAGCAGTGGCATTTACTTTCACAGGGTCTTTGCACGGAAATCAGCGTGAAAGTCTTATTTCAGTACCCAAGGAAATATGGCACAGGAAAAATCTGGTGACCTCGATCGTAGGCTTCTCAAGCACCTGGTAGACGATGTAGCCAATTCAATATATTTAGAACACCCCTGTCACATGGAGTGTCCCAGTGCAGAGAGAAGAATGCGATCGTAAATTTCATCCGTTATGTGAACTTTCCCACCGTCTTTCGGACTTCAACTCTAATGGTCCTATCAACACCCCATTGAAGTCACTGGGTGGAATAATTAAGAAAGCCATCGTGAAATACTTGGAGAAAATGGCTTACTTTCAGATGCACAGCATGGGATAGAGTGAGTTGTTTCGCGCCTGATAGGCCCTCTCATAGCGGGGGAAGCTTGATTAAGTCTACGGATGATAAAATACCTACCAAAGTTGTTTCCATACATTACAGTGGAGCTTTCAACAAAGTGCCCCATACAGGATCTCCCTTTAAACTGCAAAACTTTGGCATCATGGCCAACCCACTAACTGGATCAAAGAAATTCCCATAGGTAATGGAGTTAGACAGCTGTGATCCATTCAGGACTTTGTTACTAGATAACAACATTTAGTTCCCACCCCGAATTTCTGAATTACCTGCCATATCTGAGTAGCCATTGCATACTGTATTACACAGACTATACACAACCAGACACTGAGAGAATATCGTTTCGTTCAGTTTATATAATGGCTGTGTCATAGCAAGACATTACCTACAGACTTCGACGATGAAGTGATAGACCGCTGCTTCAAATTCCTACGGGTGGTAGACAGAGCCACTCCTAGCACTGCTGGTGAAATGTTTGCTTCATTATATTCGTCTCCGTTGAGTCCAAAACAAGAGAAATACTCTCATGTAGACAACCCTTATCTCAAAATGGGATCAGATATTCTAGAATGTTCCTAAAGGAAGGTCACACATATGATTCCTGACATGGCCAGTCTGTTATGTGAAGAATGACTACAGTTTCAAGCACTTACTCCTAATTACACGGAGTGATCTAGTCACGATGTTTGAAATTCCAAGAAGTGACTGTGCATTGGATTTGTCTTTTCCTTTCCCCTCCACCAAGCCTAAAATTCTCGGAAGACAAGGCAAAACAGTTCAGGTTCCGACAGATTACTGGTTCTTCCACCGAGCCATTACCTTTTTTAGCAGGCTCAGAAGTAATGGTGTTTCCACCTTCAACTTACACATTCAAGAAGGGATTTAACATGAACAGATAGTCATAAAAAGGATTGCTAGAGGTTTGAAAACTTCCATACCAAACTGTTATCTGCATCTGAGTCTGTCTCAATGTAATCGATATTCTAAGATAAGTTACTATGTTGAAAGGTTAAACAAAATACGACCTTCCGCTTAGACTAATAGTGCGACGCAATTCGGCCGTAAAATCCACTGTTCCATAACGAGTCGAAATTTTGCAACATAAAAAGATGTTGAAGAAAGCAATAGATTAACAATTAAGCATTATAATGATATTCGGTCAGAAGAATCGGGCGCGTGGTAGGACTTATTACGCTACAACCGTCCGCATGCTATGGACTTTAAGGTAATACATTAGGGGATACATGAGTTGCCTCTTTCTTTATTAGATCTTATAATCGAAGTTTCTTAGGAATCATCTGATTTGACCGTACTTCCAGCTCCTGACTATTCAGCCGAAACTCTCGACTTAACCACAAGCGATAGCGAATCCAAGCCGGTATTATCTCCTTCAAATCATCATCAGTCAAAAGAAACAATTAAAAGCACCCCAAAAACTCACTCCGAAGTCATCCCTTATACAAAGAACATGAACGAAATAGGGGATGTTCCTGATGACAATGAGGACTTCGATATTGAAGATGAAAGCGTCGCTGAGCGTCTTATTGGTCTCACTGAAATGTTTCCTGAGCCAGTTCGCCATGCCGCTTCGGTTCTTTTTGAAGCAGCCACTAGTGGTATTGAGTCAGCCTATTCTATTAGCAGGTCGGTTACATGGTTCCTGGCCAGCACAGCCACTCTGTGTTTTCTTCCACTAATCTTGGAGTTAGAACGGGTTCAGACTGAAGAACAAGAAGCAGTTCAACAACGTACAATGATGCTGGGCCCTAGAGCAGCCGGAGGTGGTTCTGGACTGGCTGGATTTACCGCTTCAGTCCCTCATCTGACTTCCATGGAACCCAAGTAGAACTTTTAAAGGTTGTATCTAATCATCTTTCGCCACTGTATTTATGCATATGTAGCAGTATTATTTTAAACACTATGACGCACTTGACTTCTTATTCATTTGTGATTTCTGATGCATTTAGCAAGTAGTGTGTATTATAAGCAGTATAAAGGGATATTTTTAAAATTCGTCTTAAGCCAAAGGATATGTTAATCGCATCTTAGTCAAGTGGAATTTAAAAATTCAATTTGATTCATGAAAATTCGCGACAATACCAGTTTGTTTTATTTACAATTGCCTGGATAAACAATATCTGATGTGATTACCATAATCATGTATACTTAGAGCAACTGTATGGTCTTATTTGTGGTGGTATCCGTATATTAAATTGGGGGGTTCTCACCTTGGATGTGAAGTGTTTTCCGTTCCCTACTACCCATTGTACTGATTAAAAAAGAAGTGTTTGATAAAAGTTTATGTTGTTTTTCATGTCAACAGAAAAATAATCGATTAGTTTACTGTGATCAAATTTTTCTTCATATCCTTCACGGTCTCAGTGGAACATAGGGCCTCAAGCTAGTGGCTTGAAGTTTCTGTAGCAGTGTTTAAGTTTTACAGGATGGGATTGCTAGCCTCATGCCCAATCTTTCCTCTTTACAATCATTTTTCTGGCTTAGCGAGGTAAAGGAGTGCGCCGGCTGGGGATTGAACTCCGGACCATGTGCATGGTCGGCGAGCGTCCTAACCGCTATGCCACCGACGCACCGTGATCAAGTTAGTTACTTGAAATTTCAAAAAAACTTCAAAATCGTTGGGGACATCCTATAAAATGTCTGCCTATGATCGATTTAGGCACTAAACTTCAACGAGAAATCAATGTAGAACTTGCAGAAATTCATCTGCTCAAGTAGGAATACCTTAAAACAGTCCATAGAAAGAGAACAGAAATTTGGTAATACTAGATCAGGCAAAGTTTAAATGGGTAATTTTTTGAATGTTATCAACTCAAAATTTATCGCAGCTGTACAAATGCATCCACTTCTGGTGAATGACTCAAAAGCTAGTGAAGTACTTCCCACAGAAGTGCATCGGTTCTTTTTACCACATTTCCAAATATTGCAAAAATCAACTGGTAAGCGTAAAGTTTGGGAAAAGAAGCAATTTAAAGTAGCTTAGTAGTAGTGCTTCAAATTTCAGAAATAAAAATTGCTAGCCTGTACCACTAAATGTTCGCATTATGTCACCTTCACTTTTCAGAGACTGATTACTAACATCCGTTGAACTCCAGAACTGTTTACGTCTCTAGCTAGCAGTTAGAATTACAGGTTAGTATCATTTCTCTCTCTCTTCTAGCGTAGTCCTATTTCGTCCAAGACTGCCAACGAATGGTGTTATTGGGCACGCATGAAACCCTCCGGTCACCCCATTCTCTTAAAATTCATGGCCTCGTCGATTAATTTTTTTTGGATAACTAACGCTGCGTTTAATGTTGACATCAGCGTATTGCCCTGTCTAAACTGAGAAAATATTTATGGTCAAAACTTTTTATCTTTTCACATCTTCCTACTAACCATGTCTCGTAGTGGTAAATTAGGATTGCTGTACAGTGCGCAACGTCTGTTGAGTAACGGGATATCTTACTGGTGATAATACAAAGTGCACCTTTTGTGTGTTGGTGCTGCGTCAGTAACAAATGTCAGACCTAGGTACCTTGTTTTTAACTTCGGATACTGTGAAATAATGCTGTAACATCACCTTACACTCGACGGAGTTGAAGCTCATTTAAAAAAACTGCTTTTTATTGTCATCTTTTCTGCATGAACTATGTCATCTACTTACTGTACATCAACTAGATTTTTCTTTAGCTGGAAGTAGATTCCTGAAACGCTGAAGTCAAATACATTTACCTGCCTTAATACATACATAATGTAGTTGAGTAAGACATGACTGGCTGTCAGTACTTTAGTTGACAACTTTCCGCAATCACTTACATAGCTGTCTGAGTGGAAGCGAAGTACTTTGATTAGAATAACGTGCTTCTTTTTCACTTTTTTTGAACGGAGTGCCACAACACCACTTACCTGAAGAAGTTATATATCTCCTTCAGGTCAAGAAACATAGCAAGTATCCGGCTGTGGCAGTTGTTTTCAGTTAAGAAACCTGCTGAAGGGTAACAATTTCATTATGTTTAAACTTAGTGACCCGGTACTCATTTTTCATGCTCCATAGTTAGTGCAACGTAATTATTGTATGAACCTTGATGACGCTACCCATGTTTCCAGGCTGAAGTAGTTGTGGCGGGATTCCACCCTGGAACCTGCTGGCTGAAAGTCGAGTGCTGAAGTCAGCAAACCGTATCATTAGACCATCGTATACTTCTGTGGCACTAGTTTTTTTTTGAAACTCGACTTAGCCTTCTTATGATTTCTGACCATAAGATCTTAGGCACTATAATGGTTAGGTTGATACCGTGATTATCACAAGAAGATTAGTCCTTATGGACTGGGATGATCAACGACCTACATTAATCTTTTGGAACTATATCAGATCTCTAAACACTAAGTGGCATCTCAGTTAATCAGCCATAATTCCTTACCATCACTCGTAAGCGCTGCAATATTAAAACCAGTAATCCTTGTGCCGATTTGTTGTAGAGATATGTTTTGCAACTTTCACTATAATTAGAGGATCGGTATCTGCCTTATATTTAACGTAAGGTTGGGAAATGTTTAACCGTAGTGCAGTTGAACTGTTCTGTTCATCGTTCCAGTTGTCCATCTTGTAAAGCTATCAACATTTTTTATCGTTCTCCATCATTCCACTCAATATATTTAGAGCTTGTCTGTTGAGCAAGCCTAGACATTCCACAGATGTTGAACTGATCAGTCGAGAGAAGACAATAGCAATTTGTTGGTTCCAGGTTATCATCTATTATCATTACTGTTTATGTAGGAGGGTAAATGTTGCCAGGCTTCCGGATTAGTATCTCTGTGAAGTTCAGATAAATGTTCAACTAAGTGCTCGCTAAATATAAATTTGTCGTTTTCATCAACAAGCTGGGAACATAAGGGCTTTGCAGCTGATTGTCTTTTACAAAGAAAAGCAAACGTATACATCCATTGTTAGCCTGATTTTGTCGGTCGTCTGATAAAACCATATGTCATATGTTTGAAGTCAATGTGGACCACAGACAGGTAATTATCTGGACGAAATTGCAAGAGGCAACCATCCTTTTTGGCTTATATGCTTAGAACTCTATAGATAATCCAAAAGTACTTTTCCTGTTAACCTACTTTCGAGAATTGGGCAATAAAATCATCTGTTTATTTGACCCCTACCAAGCGCTTTTGTAATTGGAAAGGATTTTTCGTGTATGGAATGCAGTCTGTATGAAAGTATTGACGAGTGTCGTAGTGTTTCTTTTCCTTTACTGATTCGTTTAACCATACTGAACACAAACCACTGTCCACTTGTATTTCGTAAGCTTCCTACTTTAAACCCTATTAGCCTATGATAACTAGCTGTTGAGTCGCCTGATACTTTTAAAGTGGATTTCGACTAGTTAAAGTTAAGTGTACGTGTCTTGAACATAGATCATACATGCATTCGTCGTCAATTACTAGAATTTTGGCTAATGAGGCCTCTTATCAGATTTCGCCTAGTGTTTGGACGTTTAAAACCCTAATGTAACGCTGGTAGCGTTGTTTTATGAATTGAATTGTGTTTATCCGGATTAAATCGTTAGCGAAGGTCACAGAGTTAAGAAGAATAGTACTAACTGTGATCTAATTGGAAAAAGGGTGATTGAGGGATGAGCTGAAGTGTGTATATGGTCTGAAGAAAACATTCTAAGTAATGGAGGCAATAGTTAAACATAAACCGTCCAACTCACTTCATTCTGGGTGAATCATATGCAACTCAATCAGATAGATGAAGAAAATTTTTCTGCTGTGTTCTAATTTATAAGTGGAATGTATTTTGTGTGTTTGTTGGTAAACAACAATGACACTGTCATATAAACAGCTGTTACCTGGGTATAGGTTTGGAAATTTCAATGACCAATAGAGGTTTGGCCTTTGGAATGTATGTTGAGGACAACTTTTTTTCGTAAGAAATAGATGAAATGTGGCTCAACAACCAATCGCAATTCCATGCAGTTGGCAATGAGCTACACCGGCTGTGAGGATGGAGGGGGTAACAACACTACCTAGCTACCGGAACCTCAGTTAGTGGAGTCTGGTTCGTACCCGTTGGTCATCTGTTGGGAGTTGAGTTCCTTGAACAATGAGCCACAGCACCCCTTTCAATCAGAGTCCTTTCGTAAGATCCCGATATACCACTGATTGTTTAATAGAATTCAATAAAAATTTCCTGCGAAATAATTACATGGTAGACAGAAGACATGGAGTGATGCCACCTAAGCATGTCTACTGCACATTTCTCTTCAATTTCACGTGAGATAGGCATTGTTTTATGGTCTTCTCCAATTTTATGCTTGCTATTTCAATCCAGATTATAGACACCATTTTACATTAGTTAAAATAGACTATTTCTGTAAATATTGTGGAATGTGAACACGATTCAAAAACGATCTATTTAATATTCATATCAATAAAATAATGAAAACTGAATTATAATAAAAATGTGGATGATATGTGTATTGGCCAGTTTTTGTCGTAAGCACTTACCATTGATTTTCTAGTCAATAGTTTACCAACCATAATAATCACATCCTTTCTGACTTAAACGGAATATATGAATTCCAAGGACTAATTATCTATCTGTGCACCGTTAAGAATAGATCTTTCTGAGTTTCACTTGGATAGTAAGAAACTAGTAAGTCTTTAAATATTCCCATTTATAATATTAGAACAAGACATATAAGCAAACAATATTGTTATCAATTAGATCTTCTTCAGGCTTTACTCTAATTTACATATATTTATATATAAAAATGTTTAACCAATGACGGTGATTTTGTGGATCAAATAATAATAACAAAGTGGTAAATGTTTTGAACGAAATTAATAACGGTGAATATCATGATAACAAAATGTTGATAATAAGGTTTATGCAGGTGATAAGAATAACATAGGTAGTCTATGTATATATGTGTATATGTAGACAATTCAATAAATAAATTAGGTCAAATCTTAAAAGGGGAAGTGGACATATAATCAGAGTTTAAATAAGTATCCTAAAAGTACGAAGGAGATGGA
The DNA here is from genome assembly GCA_944472135.2 of Trichobilharzia regenti. Taxonomy (NCBI): domain Eukaryota; kingdom Metazoa; phylum Platyhelminthes; class Trematoda; order Strigeidida; family Schistosomatidae; genus Trichobilharzia; species Trichobilharzia regenti. The sequence goes on from OX235267.1 coordinate 23,565,622, forward strand.
AAATAAGAAAGGGTGGGAGGGTTTTGAATAGAATTCACCCAGGCCAAGGGAGAGAAAAAGGTAGAACAAACTTGTTTTGTATGCAAAGACTAGGATTGTTCTCTCGAATTAATTTCCATAGCTTCGGCTATGTGTAAAAGAATTTCGTTCGAAAGGCTCGATGTGACGTCATAGATAACTTTGAAGGCACTATTTTTGTGCACTTGGTGACCGCTATCAATCAAATGAGCCAAAACAGAACTTCGTATGGATTTTATTTGACCTTTTCCGAACTATGAAGGAAGATGCTCATTAATGCATTTGTTAAGATGTCTAGTTGTTCGCCCTATATAGCTCTCTCCACAGAAGCAACTAAATTTATAGATACACATAGAAGTGGCACAGCTAGATAGCTTGCCTTTCACTTGAACAATCAAAATTAGTCAGCTGGAAAATGACAAACAAAAGGGTGGCGGCAGTATAAGTCCGTTATATTGCTGTGGATAATCTTAGATGTAAAACTTCGCTAGCCACATCCCCATTAAATCGCAATTTCATGAACAGTTGTTTCTTTTTAACTGTTGTCAGTTTCTCTTTATTCTACCTGGTATTCATGTGTCTCCTTACAAATCTACTAGGGTAACCCGTTTGGACCAACGTATTTTGGATGTATCCTATCTCATTTTATAGGGAGTCATCTGTACAGATACGTCTTGTTCTATTCGTGAGGCATCTGACTAAATTGATTTTGTATCGGATTGGTACAAAACTGAGGAAATGTGTATATTGTCCTTCAGATTTAGGTTTTCTATAGACATCTCTTGAGTGAATCACCCTCTCTTCTGTTCAATTGGACGTCAAAAAAATGTAGTCTACCATCATGTTCTTTTTCATAAGTGAAGATGGGTGTGCATCACTAAACTTTTTTAACATTTCATTCTTGTCAGCTTTCACATGAAGAATAATAAACGTATCATCAACAAAACGAAAATAAAAATCGGTTTTCTTTGTTACTTGTTTCAATGGACCATTTTCAATCTTGGCAAGAAAGAAATCTGCCAGAATTGGCCTCAGTAGAGAACCCATGGCAATACCGTCGATTTGCCTGTAGTAAAGGTTGTTGAGTGTGAAGTGTACATTCATAATACATCCTAAAAGCAACTCTTTCAAACTAATAACTGTAAGTGTCGTTATAGTGTTTGAGCACTTACATAAGTATGAAACAGATACATATGATCATCCGCTTACTTCTTACCCGAAATAGGTAACCGATTTAAATATGAAAATCTTCCTTATAAAGAATCGTAATATATACACTTGGATAAATTTAATATACAGATATATGTTAACGAGTTACAGTCTACAACTCAACAAGAAAGCTATATCTATGCATTATTCTAAAGCAGCTCGTTCTGTGACTTCTAATAAAGTAAAATATTGATAACAGGATTTTCATCATGAGCTGACATTAGTTAGAGAACCACTAGAAAACCTGGGAGTACTGGATAGCTGTTTCGTCCTAGTTTATGACTCTTCATCAGTACTCACCCACCGGGATTCGAACCCAGGACCTTCTGGTTGCAAGGCGAGCTCGTATACCATTAAGCCACTGGGACCCGTTCCAATGGCCCATGAATTCTAACTTCTGCCAATTCACGACATAGCCCGACCACTAGCCAATGTCTTCGGCGAGTAGGTAGGTAGGACCAGTAGGGTGCAGCAGGTCGGGTGTGAGGACAAATACTTGCCGAAGACATTGGCTGGGATCGCGCTATGTCGTCAATTGGCAGAAGTTAGAATTCAAGGACCATTGGAACGGGTCCCAGTGGCTTAATGGTATACGAGCTCGCCTTGCAACCAGAAGGTCCTGGGTTCGAATCCCGGTGGGTGCGTACTGATGAAGAGTCCGAAACTAGGCTAGCCAAAGAGCTGTGCAGTACTCCCAGGTGGTTTTCCAATGGTTGTCTAACTAATGTCACCTCATGATGAGAATCTTTTAACTAGTCAAATCCCTACAAACCAAAACTTGAATAAAATATTGATAAATGATTAGTAATTGCCTTTGTTTCATACATAGTTATTGTGTAAATAGGCAACTTAAGGATAGATGATAATTTCGATTCTGTTCCAAAGTCACTAGTAGTTCAATGGACTGGATCACCTCTTTTCTATTGAACGTTCCGTTTTGATATATATATATATATATATATATATATATATATATATATATATATATGAATGTTTTCTGTGCCAATTTATAAATTGTCTCAGATTCCCTAATAGACTTTTTCAATATCATAAATTCAATATAGTCCAAATAAATAACCATAACAGATAGAATTTCTCTGTGGTGAGATGTCTCTTTCACTCTTAATGTTTTACAATAAAGCCTATTTTCCTATTTTGAAAAAGAGACTTCCAGTCAAGTAAAACATAATGTGAAAATTTTTCGACCATAGGGTCTTTGTAGCTGCCTCAAGCCTGCTCTTCAAAATGGTAATATACTGATTAAGTTACACTTGTGTATGTTGACCTACTGATTTCAGATGATATTCTGGTAATAACATTTTAACTCCAAAAGGAATTTACATAATTGGTTATTTAGCTGTTTGAAATATGAGTACATTCCTGTTTGAGCATTTGTTCTTCGCCTTATTATGTGTTCTTACCTTATTGTACTTTACTGCTCCCCCTAAGTCTTTCCCCGGCGACTGAAAAAGAAATATGTCATTCTGAGAAGAATATTCAAGGTTGTCAGTAGGGCAAGTGGTGTGCAACTTAGTCAGCTGGCTGCTACATTAGTTGACAGACATCCGAACTCATACGAGAAGGGATCCAGACCCATATTGTCCAATCCTCAACACCCTCTATATTCCCAACTCTCCCCTTGCTGTATCTCATCTGTTAGAACTAGAAGTCCGTACAAAAGATTATATACTCGTACTACCAAGTATAGGAACTCAATGATACCATATTTGGCTAGCCCGTGTTCTATGCGATATAGGCAGTATTAAGCGGTGAACCTGTGAATTACTATGTTGTTAGCAAGACAATAGACTTTTATTATCTGTTTGTAAACTATTGTGACATTATCTCAATTGGAAGATGATAATCTTAGCTACTAACATTATAATCTAGACAACTCCATTAGAGGACGTAATTTGTCTCAATCGTGTAATGTATTCGCGCAACACATTTCGAACAATCTGATCACACAAGGACTTGTGATAGAAACATATATGATGAAATTAATAAAGAGTTAAGAGGTGAGAAAATAGACTCAGGTCAAGTTAAAAGGGCACAGTGAAGGTCAAAATAACAGTGAAGATCACTAAACCAAATAATAGAGGTAATAGTACATCCACCCTGGCTGGTATGAAAACAAAGTTTACCAAGGAAGGTTTAATGTGCCGACGGATTGTTTTTGAATGCATAAAGGTGGTTTAAACTTCCTAATTGCCAGCTAGGGCTTCCACAAACTTTAGGATACGCCCCAAACACATTTTCTTAGGATAGGTTTAAAATACGTGTCAACATCAATTTTATGTCTTGCCTGTATACTGTTTCGCAATAAAGAAGCTAGGCTGCCTGTTCTCACCGTTAATGGGTTTTGGAGACTCTTATTGCTTCTGAACCCTTCTATTGCGAAACATATTTTAGGGACAGGACTTAAAATTAACGTTTACATGTATGTTAAGCCTATCCTAAAGGAATGTTTTTGAGGCGTATCCTAAAGTTTGTGGAAGCCCTAGCTGGCAATTAGGAAGTTTAAACCACCTATATGCATTCAAAAAACAATCCGTCGGCACACTAAACCTTCCTTGGTAAACTGTGTTTTGATACTGAGGTAGATGTACTATTACCTCTGTTATTTGGTTTAGTGATTGATCTTCATTGTTATTTTGACCCTCAATGTGGCCTTTTAACTTGACCTGAGTCTATTTTCTCACCTCTTAACTCTATTAATTTCATCACATATGTTTCTATCACAAGTCCCTGTGTGATCAGATTGTTCGAAATGTGTTACGCACATGCAACATCACACGATTCAGACAAATTACATCCTATTGCTTTATCTAAATCCATCCAGGAAACTAATTGTTTTAAACATTGTTTTACAATATATTGTATGTTTATGATTCTGCTGTCAATTCAAACGTGACAAGAGCTGTCACTAACAATCACGTATAATATTTTTTTAATGATTATTTATAATGTAATTCGATGAAATTGAATGCAATATTGTACCAAATGCTGAAAATTTCGCACAGTACCATTAGTACTGTTTTGGAATGCAACAAATTAATATTATATATTATCAAAGTCTGTCTGTATTCAAGAATACTTAGTGACTCAGTTGACATTGATAGAGAAACCATATTTTCTGATGATATTGCAATAAAGCTGATACGTAAGCATTTATGTGAATATTTCAAATGAAAGTGTATTATTCCATATGACTAAAAGCCTTAATTGTTTATCTGAACTGCATAAATGAATAAAAATTAAGCATTAGAAAGATGTACTTTGGTCATGTGATTCTTGAGGCTACTATGCACCATTTCGGAGGTGTATAACATCTTGTCAGTATCAAATATAGTAAGCATGGTGAACAGAGATTGTTTTAAAATATCATCAGAAATTTATTCAGTCGTGTAAGTTTACAGAATTCGCATTCTTCATCGCATTTCATCCAGTTAAAAGTAATTAGGTTCCCTCTATGCCAGTTGTTTGATTCAAAGGATAATTTGCATGGTTTCTTCTTATTATTATTCCCGTAGTTTCCGAGTAGAACAGCACATCCCCGTTTCATTCTGTCTTCTGCATTCCTCTGTAGCTGCCTCCATGATTGCCCATAAGCCCTCATCTCCACCTTCTCACTCCCGGACACTCAACTCGTCGTTTCTAATTCACCTTTCAGTCAAGAGTCTGATGTGCGATATCACTGAACAGTCTTCACAGAGTATATCTGATTCATCTTCATTTTTACCTGCATATTTCATAGGCAGTGGATTGTTGGTTGGTTCGTTGCTACTCAACTTATTATTTTAATTGTATGGAGGATTTCATCATGAACTGACATTAGTTAGAGAACCACTGGAAAATCTGGGAGTACTGGACAGCTGTTTCGTCCTAATTCGGGACTCTCCATCAGTACTCACCCACCGGGATTCGAACCCACGACCTTTGGTTACAAGACGAGCTCGTAGACCATTGAGCCACTGAGACCCGATCCAATGGTTCTCGAATTCTGAGTTCTACCAATTCACAATACAGCGCGACCATTTCGCAGTGTCTCCTTCGATGAGTTACTGCCTCATGTTCGACCTTTAAACCAGCCGGATTCATCTGAATATGTGATTCCTAGGTAAAGTGTACGACTGTACATCACTAATTAATCTCTAACTTCTTTCCATGACCTTTCTATGTATACCAACGGACTTTCAAACTCGTGTAATTCTTCCCTGTCCATTCTTACTATTCAGTTGTGTGAGCACACTAATGGTGTCCATCGTTTAGCTAATCGAAATCTGTGAATATTTTGTAATAACAATGTAAATAATTAACTTTTGTCACATTTTGCTAAGCGTTCACACGTTGTCTAACTAGTAAACTGTTTCATAAAGATGAGTTTATTACACATTTGAAGTAACCTTTAACGAGTCTTGAAGTAGTGCGTTGTTAGACTTAACTAATGGTGAATGTTTTAGAAAATCTTGTGTACTAGTCAGTATATCTTCTTATTTGTTTATAAGTGACTGCAAAGCATGCCTAACTGTATGAATTGCTCTTATTCTACAAAAGCTATCCTCGCCGCCTTACTCAAGTTTATCATAGGAACAAAGCGCACAATACTTAGTGGTGTTAAAAAGTTAGTAAAGATAAAAGTAGACTTAAAAATAACTAAATATAAGAAATTAAATTTAATGGGAACTGCCAGTTTATTTTTCATATAAAATGTGGTCAAGATTTCACCTATTAGTATGACAAACCTAGGTTGCCATGTGAAAAGAGGATGTATGAAACTTTAACTGCATGGAGGATTTTATCATGAGCTGACATCAGTTACAGAACCACAGGAAAACCTAGCAGTAATGGACAGCTGTTTCGTCCTAGTTCGGGACTCTTCAGCATTACGCACCCACCGGGGTTGGAACCCAGAACCGTCTGTTTACAAGGCGAGCTCGTAGCCCATTGAGGCCCTGAGACCCGATCCGATGGTCCTTGAATTCTAACTCTCTGCCAGCGCGACCTTTTCACAATGTCTTCTTCAATGAGTTACTGCCTCATCTTCAACCTGCTGTACTGATGAAGAGCTCCAAACCTAGGTTGCTAGGACGAAACAGCTGTCCAGTACTCCCAGGTTTTCTAGTGGTTCCCTAACCAATCTCAGCTCATGATGAAATCCTCCATTCAATCAAACAAAATCCCTACAAAACCAATACTTGTATGAAACTTTATCTATAAAAATCTCAGCATTATTGAAACAGATAGTACCAATGTTTCGTTTAACAAACTTATCAAAACTTCAAGAAAATGATGAAAATCATAATATTGGAAAAGTATGTAAAAAGGGCGTCACATCACATATTCGCACACTCCTTGTCTAAATTATGAGTATTTTCATATACGAGATGACTACCCCTTTACTTTCCACTCTAAGCGATATGTCTGTGTGCATGCTTATCACTCACCAACTACTGTTAAGTGTAACAAGCAAATGGTGATGATGGCGATAAAATTCGTGTAAAAAGAATGAAATAAGATATATCAAATAAAAAAGCCTTTTATCGCCGATGATATTCTTAATTGTGGTGGACTGGATTATGCATCAGATTGTGTGTGGGGAGTGAGAAGACAGGAATACGTCAATAATGCTACCTGGCTGCGCATCTAAGTAGGCAGAGTAAGTTTCCAAATGATCACCAACCAGGTGGAAGTCGAGCGCCTAATCTAAAAAGCTATAGCACTACAATCACGATAACAACTTAATGTAAGTGTTGTAGGTACAGTTATGTCTAATTTATTGGTTGAAACACCACCTCCTACAGTATCGTTCAATGTATTAGAAATGTAAATATCGTGATCACCGTGCGTCGGTGTCACAGTGGTAGAATGCTCGCCAACCACGGAGGTGGTTTAGGGTTCAATCCCCAACCAACGTACTCCTTTACCTCACTAAGCCAATAATAAGACTGGTAAAGAGGCGAGGTTGGACATGAGGCTAGCAACTCCATGCTGTAAAAATAAACACCACTGCTACCGTAACTTCAAAGCTCTAGGCTGAAGCCCTAAATTCCACTGGGAACGTGAAGGCATGAAGAAATAATAATTTGCTTTATTCCAGAAACAGTACTAGTGATACAGTGTGGAATTTTCAGCACTTATCTACAATATTGCATCTAATTTTATCAAACATTTAAAAGGAGTATTTCAAAAAAATAAGTATAAAAAAACAATAAAAACACAAAATAGCAAAAAAAGTGCGAAAAAATACCAAGAAGTAGAATGGAAAATAAACAACATAATAAATAATATCTCTTTATTGGTTAGTGGAAGCTATGATATGTTTATGCGTGGTGGACAGTAAAGCTATATCACAAAAGAAGTTATGAAATGATATTAAGAATGTTTATAGCCAAGATGATCAGTTAATTTGATTGAACAACACTAAACGATCATGAAATAAACATTTCAGGTTTTTTTTATCAGTTGATCACGGATTGATATCAGTTAGAGAACCATTGAAAACCAGGGAGTACTGGACAGCTGCTGTTTCATCCTAGTTTGGGAATCATCGGCAGTACGCACCCACTGGGTTTCGAACCCGGGACCTTCCGGTTACAAGGCTCGCTAGTGACTTGCTACAGGTTGGAGTTTCCTGAGTTCTAGTGAGAAGTCGTGACCAGTGAGGTCCAATTAGATGTCACGTGTGTGGATGGATGTCCCACCAACGACAATGGTTGGGGTCGCGCTAAATCACGAATTGGTAGAAGTTAGAATTCACGAGCCATTGAATCGGGTCCCAGTGGCTGAATGGTATACGAGCTTGCCTTGTAACCGGAAGGTCCCGGGTTCGAAACCCAGTGGGTGCGTACTGCCGATGATTCCCAAACTAGGATGAAACAGCAGCTGTCCAGTACTCCCTGGTTTTCAATGGTTCTCTAACTGATATCAATCCGTGATCAACTCGTAAAACATAACTAATCCTTGCAAACCAAAACTATAGAAAGTTTTTTTTATCGTCAAGTCTAATGCGGTTTTTGTAGTGGTAGTGTGAGTAATCCTGTACAATATAAAATTTTTAAGATGGTAATAATGGCATTCACAACCAAGGTTGTCAGTTAATATTGCTGAACAAGAACAACCACAAAACTAATATTACATGAAGGTTAATGATAGGACAGTTTCGTAATACTCATGGTGCTAATATAGTCGGAACCAGGAGATACACAAAAGAGGGAATAGAGTAAAGTACAAAAAAAGTAAGCAAATGTTAATAATTTAGGTAGCTAAGTATGTTTAAGAAGGTGTTCACTATACAATACAAATAAGAGAGAAATAAAAAGCCAAAATTTTGTTATCAATAACAAAGAAAGTCATAGGTTTCGCGCATAACATTGTCACTGTCACTTAGAACACGGGCCAAATATGGTATCGTCGAGTTCCTATACTTGGTTGTACGAACTTAAAGGATATCGGTTTATATGCATACAAAAAGTGCAAGGTGGGAACGGGGAATAAGAGAAAACGCATATATAACACCAGCCTATAAGGTGCTGAGAAAATACAATCCATAACATGGGAATCAACACAACCATAAGCAAAGTGGAGTTACCACAAGGGTGAGAGTGCGTTCGTTTATTCTGTGTAAAAGTTGGATCGAAAGTGATTTGTGGCAGCTGCTTCTTGAAAGCGTAGTAATGCCATTATGATCTGCACATTTAGTATTTTAAAATGATCAGCGAATTATCCGCTATCCAATGGGTTTCTTTCTGAGAATATTTGCTCTATACAATCTTAAATTTCTTCAGGCGCATTAAGAAAACCTGTAAGTAGCCTTCGTCTCAGTCCTACCACTATACTATGTGTCGCAATATATTCACAAAGTCGATGATGGTACATTTCTGTTAGTGTCACTTGCTAAAGAGTTGCTGATAATGATGATGATGGAATATGTCAGATTTTCCATTCCACATAGTTTCAAGGTGGTTTATGCAATTCCATTATGTTTAAAATTTATTATGATGAACTCTTACAGTGTTATGCAGTAATATTTACTGAAGATGTTTCGAGCACAATTTATTGCTCATAATTATATCAAGGTACTCACACAACTTTCTAACTTCGTTTATACAATTCCATTATTCTCCATAGCTTGATTTGATTGGTAGTAGTCTTTTCCATATTTCCGGTATGAGTGATGAGTCATTCCTACTGCATGTGTTGGATGTAGATTCTATGAACAAAGATTCAGTATTTCATCATGAGCTGACAATAGTTAGAGAACCATTGGAAAGCATGGGACTATTGGATAGCCGTTTCGTCCTAGTTTGGGACTCTTCAACAGTACACATCCACCGGGATTCGAACCCAGGACCTTCTGGTTACAAGGCGAGCTCGTATACCATTAAGCCACCGGGACCCGATCCAATGGCCCATGAATTCTAACTTCTGCCAATTCACGACATGGCGCGACCGCCAGCAAATGTCTTCGGCGAGTAGGTAGGTAGGACTAAACAGCTTTCCAGTACTCCAGGTTTTCCAATGGTTCTCTAACTAATGTCAGCTCATGATGAAATCCTGTCACCAATCAAATCCCTACAAACCAACACTTGAAAGATTCAGTAATCGATCTCTCTCTGTCTCCATCCACTTATATTGCTTCTTAGAATTTTAACCGTCTTCCACCCTATTGCGTGGTTGTGTGTTAATCCATGCAATGCAATTGCTGAGTTTTTTTCTAAATTACTTGTCTTCTTGGGGTCAACCATTCTTACCTTAGCTAAATTCCTATGTTCCGACAATCTGACTACCCCCACCAACCTACTAGTTTGACCTACGTAGTTGACCTTACACTCATTGCAAGGTATTTTGTAAATTATATTATTTTGTCTGATCACGTCAACTGGGTCCTTTAACCTACAGAGCTTGTCTCTGAGTGAGTATGTAGGTATGAATTCCACTTTAATTCCTGCTCTATTAAGAATCCTACTTAGGGTCTCAGATGTCCCCTCCTTATATGGTATTACAGTATGTGCCTTACATTCTGTCTTATGTTATCATTACTGGTTTCACAATTATTTTTATTTTACTTTCGGCCTTTTCTGATCTTCCTATTTGATACCAACGCTTCTTCTATCTATTTGTGCAACTAATAAACATTTACACCATGAAACAGTTGAACATAGTGTGCAGAAACACGCTCATGCTCGTGGTTGTCATTAAAATATGAAAGTAACAAAATAAGAAAGTGTTATCTCTCTAATTCATGGCATTTCCAACCGATGCATTATTCATATAAACGATAAACTTCGTCAGATGGTAAATTGTTTAATGATCAATAAACACTGGGATTGCTAGTGGGAATATAAAATTTAGGCACTGTTATTATTATTGTTATCCCCTTGCGTTTCGAGTGGATCATAGGGCTCCAGCAACACATCTTCAGTTTGTTCTATTCTCTGCGGCGCTCTCTAACTGCGACCACGATTGCCCATAATCTCTCATCTCCACACCACACGATTACCACCATGTCACCCTCGCAACGGCCACCCACTCGTCGCTTCCTTCCCACCGGGATTCCACTCAAGCGATAGCCTGCCTTGCACACTATGTCATTCGATGGCCTCCTCAATGTATGCCCAACCGATCCATCTCAATTCTCTCTTACATATTTGTTGGGTAATCGGCTACTTGTTGGTTTGTTTTCAACCAGAGTTTTTTGTCACTAATCCTTTCTGGCCGTTTGATCTTCAGTATGTAACCAGCAAAGTTGGCAGCTGTTGATGAAAGTCTGTAACAGGCTGCTGGAAATCCTAACCCGTATAGAAGCACTGACTAATTTCATATTTGTGTTGAAAATCCGAATCTTGTTCTTTATTCTGGCTGAGTGAAGAAGATCTCCAAACTGGTTTCAGGTTGATGAAGGCGTATCTTGCCTCTCCGATTTCAGCTGGCTTTGAGATATTCATCCATTCCGCATGAGGTTGAAACAATGCTTCCCATATAAGTGAAGGAGGCAACCTGTGGTAAAGCTATCCCTTTGATGATGATTGGTGCTGGTTGTTGTTGCTGTTGGCGGTTCGTTGCATATCTGATATATGTGAATGACACATACATTGTGTAGAAATCTGAACATATTTTTAATTTTTTTTTTAACTTGTATAAACTCAGTAGTGGACGGAATGCAATTCACTTTTGAGTTAGAAAGTAAACAGAGTGAATCAGTTATACTGTACTGTAAAATAAAATGAAATTAGGATGGTCGGTTAGATACGAATAATTATAGGTAACCAACAGATCCTAATGATTGCTTAGATTTTGATTCATCTGACAAAGAATCGCTAAAGTAAAGTTTTGTTAAATATTTAAGTAATCGACTCAGTAAGTTAAGAAAGGCTCTGCTTAGGATTCTTACTTATGCTGGAATTATAGTGTCAGGTAAACCAATCAGTTGACTAGGAAACAAATTTTGTCAGTTCAAGAACCCGATGGATCTAACTAGGAAAAATAGCATATTTTGCGAAATACTATGTAATGACTGTGAGTTCAGTGACATAGGTCTGACTAGTAGGTTGGAGAGTGTAGGGGACTAATATTAGAGTTCACTAACATTCCAAATATAAAAGTAATAATCCAAGTCAGTGGAGTGTTAAATCACAATATATTACCAAAAATACAGTGACGAGTTATAGCAACAAAAAGGATTACTTGGTTATAAAGTATAAGTCCTCGGCTACAAATTAATTATATAATCCACAGGCACGTTAACTGTTTGGACTGCGTCTGCTGTAGCTGCTGTGTTCCGGTTGTAGAAATGTCTTCGGTTGAAAGTAGTAGGCTCCTACAAGAGCATTAGATTATTGGAAGGCAGAAATTTAGCTGGAGATAAAATGATTGACCCTGGTGTTAATTCCTTTCCTACCTGTTCATTCTCAATCTTTTCTTTGTTCAACATTATACTACTTGCCATTAGTAAGTAGTATGATTTTTATATGTTAATTTAATACAATGACATTTGCTTACAACTGCAGTTAAATTACTTGTTCTATTATCATTCTATTAATGTATAGTTCTTATTTTTCTTCTCCTTAAACATTATTTGCTGCATTTACCCTATAGTGTATGCTTTACTATTGAAAGTTGTTTGTTCATATTTGTTTATTCTTTGCTTGGCATTCGCGGGCCGTTTGAACCGACGCGTGGATCGACCTTGACACAGCATTGCTGTTTTTACTTATTGACTGCACAGTGGTTGTGCATTTGACGGCATTTAGCCACAGACACCTCACATTTTGAGGTTTGTATATTATATATCTATTTTTATGTAATAAAGTACCGTATTGCAGAATATCCTGTATTTTGGACTTTACGCGTCACTCTACGTGTGGTTAAATCTATAGTTTGGATTATCGTTTCGGATTTCTTTCGGGAGAAATTCACAGTACTCAAAATTGGTCTTGTTGATCTATTTGGACGATTATCAATGCCGGTTACTCGTAATATGTCTGGAAAACTGGAAAACGCTGAAGAATATCTTCGAGTCAATTTATCTTCACCGCAAGTTTCTTCTTTACCTGTTTCCTTATCTGTTTCTGATAATTTTAAACACACCCCTCATGTCAGCCCAGGTTTTGATAATATTGCTATGAGAGGTAGTGTAGTAGTAGACTCCGATGTTGATTCGGATGTGGCTACCGAATTAGAGATCCTAGAGCTTAAGGTTCAAGAGCTTAGACTTCGCAGCAAACAACGAAAATTGAAGAGCGAGCGCTCTCAACAAGTCAAGACTGCAGCCAGCTGCGTTCGATCTTGCGCCAATCCCTCGGAAAGCCAACTCCTAGACGGTAGCACCATGTATTGTACAGCACAACCATCAGGGTCAAATTGTACTGCCACTCCAGTCCAACCACTCCTGAACTCAGTTAGCCCCATTAGAATGCCTCAAATTGAGATGGATAAGTTCGATGGTACACCGACTAAGTTCTTGAAGTTTATAAGATGCTTTAACATGTTCATAGGAGAACAAACTAATGATGACAACCTACGGTTAATGCATCTTATACACAATTGTGTTGGTATAGCCAAGGAGGCCATAGAGCATTGCATTCTACTGCCCTCTGAGGTAGGCTATAGGAAAGCCATGGGGATTTTACGAAGTCAATTTGGCCAACCTCATGCAGTTTCAGATGCCTTCCTCTCCGAATTACTGTCAGGCCCACAGCTGCAACCTGAAGATATAGTTGGGCTACAACGGTTGTTGAGACAGATGACCAATTGTGAGATAGCCTTATCTCAGATGAATCACATGGCAGACTTGGACTGCTCTACCAACCTTAAGTGCATTGTTCAACGTCTCCCTCGGCACCTACGATGGAAGTGGGCAGAATTGGTAAACGATGGTTTACAGTTTGCTGAACCTAGCTTTCGTTACCTCAAAGAATTCCTCGAAAGGCAACTGTCCTTGGCTACAAGCTGTTACGGCCAGATAGCTAATGGGAATAGGAACAACAACGAAGTAGGGTCCAACGATAAAATGTCCAGAGCTATGCCTTCGCACAGTGTTAATGTCGTGAAGTCACGAGCCCAGAAGTCGTGCATAGTTTGCTTCACAGATCACGACTTATGGGACTGTCAACGCTTTTTGTCGATGAGTCACAAAGAGAGACTAGCAGTGTCAATGCGGCATAAGGTGTGCTTCAACTGTTTGAAATGTAATCACCGAGCTGACACTTGTCGTGCAGCAAGAGGTTGCGATATAGTAGGATGCACTAGACGTCATCATAAACTTCTACACAATGAAGATAATTCAGCATGCAAGACTGTCAACTACTCTAGCACGGAATCCGGAACTTCCTTTTTAGGATATGTGCCGATTCGTATCTTAGGTCCTAAAGGATTTCTAGATACCTATGCCTTTCTTGACAATGGTTCAGATGCTACACTACTGCTGAGTCATGTTGCCGCCAAATAGGACTGGAAGGGGTTAATACATTGATGCAGGTAACATCTTTCTGTGGAACTACTTCTCAGAATTCATCTAAGGTTGATTTCGAAGTTGAATCCTTAACGGGAGATTACAAGACGAGGGTCAAGAGTGCCTACACCGTGGAAAGCTTACCTGTAAAGAGACCTAAGACTCCTTCAAACGAACAGGTGAAAAAATGGCCTCACCTGGCAGAAATTCCCTTTCTAGACGTCGAATGTAAACAGGTCAGTCTACTAATTGGGACTAATGTACCTGAAGCACACTGGGTGCTGGAGCAGCGTATAGGGAAATCCAACCAACCGTTTGCATCTTTGTCAGTTTTTGGTTGGTATTTATTGGGTTCAGGAGACGAATATAAAGAAGCAACCTCTATCTTCTGCTTAGAGGAAAGTGAATCAGTAGAGAACAAGCCTTTGCGAATGATTGAAGCTGAATTTCAGGACAAGCACTCATGCGAAAGGTCCAGTTCTGAAATAGATAAAGGGGTTCTGAAGGCAACCGATAGGGAGATAAGATTGCGGAACGGACATTATGAAGTTCCATTGACTTGGAAAGAGGACTGGCGTAGATTACCGCCTAATAAGTTTGAGGCAGAACGCAGGCTGGACAGTCTTCAGAAGAGACTAAAAAAGGACGAAAGCCTATTGAAGTCCTACAATCAAATACTAACAGACCATGAGTTGAAGGGTTATATTAGTCGCGTTCCTGACGACTTCTCCAAGAAACGTAGAGTTATCCCTCACCACCCAGTTATGAATCCCCGCAAGCCTGGTAAAATTAGAGTGGTTTTCGATTGTGCCTTTAAATGTAAGGGAATATCCTTGAACGATTGTCCGTATTCGGGACCTGATCTGATGAATGACTTGGCTGGGGTACTATTGAGATTTAAAAAACATCGGATAGCCTTGTCAGCAGATATTGAGGAGATGTTTCTTCAGGTTCACTTACCTGTCAAGGATAAAAGTGCCTTTAGTTTCTTATGGTATTCTGAGGGTAGACTGGACTTACCACCGAGCCTGTATGAATTAAACGTACATCCCTTCGGTGCTACCTCATCACCTTTTTGTGCAGCCTATGCTTTAAAACGAGGCACAAGACGATGGAAACAAGGGCAACTCCTCGCTGATACGTTTTGGAGACGGTGGAAGCGGGAGTACTTGACGACCTTACAATCGCGTTCGACGACATCGAAACTTACAAGTGGGAGACCTAGTACTAGTGGCTGCGGAGCCTTCACCTCGCAATCGTTGGTCAATGGGAATAATTACAGGTGTTACGGCAAGCTGTGATGGGTATATCAGAAAAGTGGATATCAAGACACCGAGGGGTATAGTCAACCGAGATGTGCGTAGGGTTTGCCTATTAGAAGGTATTGAGGAGAGATAAGCACTTTGTAGGATATATAGCTGGATAGTGGATGCAGATGTGGCGAGAGTAAATTGTACCATTTCTGTGTCTTACTAGCAGGTAGAGTAGGGAAAACCAGGCTGGTTTTGAGGGGGCGGTGTTAATTCCTTTCCTACCTGTTCATTCTCAATCTTTTCTTTGTTCAACATTATACTACTTGCCATTAGTAAGTAGTATGATTTTATATGTTAATTTAATACAATGACATTTGCTTACAACTGCAGTTAAATTACTTGTTCTATTATCATTCTATTAATGTATAGTTCTTATTTTTCTTCTCCTTAAACATTACTTGCTGCATTTACCCTATAGTGTATGCTTTACCAGTGAAAGTTGTTTGTTCATATTTGTTTATTCTTTGCTTGGCATTCGCGGGCCGTTTGAACCGACACGTGGATCGACCTTGACACAGCATTGCTGTTTTTACTTATTGACTGCACAGTGGTTGTGCATTTGACGGCATTTAGCCACAGACACCTCACATTTTGAGGTTTGTATATTATATATCTATTTTTATGTAATAAAGTACCGTATTGCAGGATATCCTGTATTTTGGACTTTACGCGTCACTCTACGTGTGGTTAAATCTATAGTTTGGATTATCGTTTCGGATTTCTTTCGGGAGAAATTCACACCTGGTTAGTTAAGTAATCTGGAATAAGGGTCAAATATCTCAATGCATTCACATGCACGTAACCATACAACGGAGCGTGATAGGGTAGAAGTATCAAGAAGTAATATAGTTAGGTGGAGAGAGAAGGGGAATTTTTTCACTTTGATTATAGCTTGATTCCACACAGTATTTTTGTACAAGCATGGAATCTTCAGCATGTGATATCGGTAGCCCAAATATAACAGGCCGACCGTTGATATCAGCCAGGGATCGAACTATGTACTTGGTCGGTGAGCGTCCTAACCGCTATACCACTGAATCTTTGTTCACTGGGTCGTTACCAAACAGGTACATCCCAAATGGCTCAAAGCCTATTGCAAATATATAGCAAATCGCAATGAATAATAAGTTATCAAACCATATGAACACGTTACTATGATTACTAGAGTTAAATTGTACTCGAAACGTCATCCAGTTATCAATACTGTTTCACTGCCTGTTATGTCAAACTAACTTATTTAACACAAGGGTTGTACCTTGATAATTGGAAAAAGTATTCTTAAGTTGTACAATGAAGTCTCAGTTTATATTTGGCAAATAGTACTGTCAATAAATAGACAGAACTTTTGTGTATCTCCCTCCTGTTCCATTTTTACAAGATGTTCTCTTTTCAGAAATAAAATGGTGTTCTAAGGTGCATGCTAGATAATAACATTTTTCAAGCGCTAGTTTGCGGGAATTTGATTTGATTGGTAACAGGATTTCATCATGAGCTCACTGGCGACTAGCCCTATTCACATAGGTTTCAGGTGAGACGTCATGATCAGGGGTGGGGGTACAGCAGATTGTGTGTGCGGGCAGATACTCGCCGATGACATTAACTAGTAGCCGGGATATATCGCGAACTGGTAGAAGTTGGAGTTTACGGTCTGTTGAAATAGGTATAATGTCAAAGTTTCGTTCAGCCTACTGATACGAACTTTTTCAGGAAAACTAATCGAAAATAAAGTAACAAAGGTATATATATATATATAAGGACATCAATTGTCTTGAAAAACTTTGTCCAATCATATAATTTTCTTTGGTTTTCAGCTTGATTCTACACCGTATTTTTTGGTACTGGTATGTAATTTTCAGAATGTGATATCGGTAGCCCAAATTTTGCAGGCCGACGATAGATATCAGGTGTGCGTCAGCAGGGGATCAAACCCCGAACCAAGTGCATGGTCAGCGAGAATCCTAACCACTGTGCCACCGACGCACATATAAGTCATGAAACAGTCTGAGGTCAGATTTTGACTACGTTTCATGCAAATTTGTTTGTCGTATTTTGATGCCTGTTTTATGAATCATATGGTTGGACAAAGTTTTCCGAGGCAAGAGGTGTCCTTTTTTTTATACACCTTCGTTACTTTATTTTCGACTAATTTCCCTGAAGAAGTTCGTACTAGTTGGCTGAACAAAACGTTGGAATTATAACTATTTCAAGATTTAATTGTTGGGAAATATCCCCATATCATGAATTAAAAGTCAATCTGAACGAAGAGTATTCTTTCAAATAATTTCTCTTGATGTTCTTACAATTATAAAATATAGTATTTGCTGTTGTTACAACAATGGCCTCTTTAATACATACTACTTTGTATTAGCCACTCAACTGAGACCTTTTGTAACCTTGAACTGACTTGTCAATTTTTCCTATCCAATATTCTACGAATCTATTACGACTAATTAGTCGTGATTAATCACCACCACTGTCTCCCATTTTACAACATTTTGTTGCCGGTTTCAGCCCAGTAGGTTTGTCACACAAATACTACAATGTGGTAATTATTTCTAATCGTAGTATTAGTATTTCGAGATGACCGAATTACACGAATCCAGCCGAAACACAGAGAGGGCGGAATTCAGGAATTTGTAGTTAGCGGAATTATAATGCAATTAATATAAGAAACATATTAACAATCAACAGTAAGTATTTAAACAATACAGAGATAGAAATTGTCAATCACCACATCCGCCACACGTTGAATATCTCCTTGTGTATTTATAACGATGTCTCGGTTTGCTTACAAGTAGCTGTGACCCTCTAACTGATTCTGTGATATTATTTTCATCAGTATTATCTGGAATTATTTCTGAATTATCTACAAAATCAGGATTAGTATCGGAACCACTACTAACATAATTGGAACGATGTCGATGTAGTTGAAGAATGAACGATCAATTAATTGTTGTTTGCTCAAACCCAACTTCCCCACACGCCGGGGAGCAAGAGTGTAGACGACTGAGGCTCGCATACATCACAGTTACTAGAACTGAGGCAGAATGAGTGACAAGCGGACGCAGTGGTAATTGGTAGTGAGTAGATAAGAGGGTGTGCGAAGAGGATCATGAGGTGCTGCTCAGGTCACGTTGCATTCTGCAAGAGTCATTCTAGCAAGTGGCGATTGTGTTGCAATATGTCACGAGAATACGTTCAACTGGAAGGCGCAGGTCGTCATTCATGTGTGAGATTGTGCTGTGAGTATGCTTGTAGTGTGTTGGCTTTTCTGTTTGTTTTCCATTTCAGCTCTGTCCGTGTGACCCAGGTTCTCGCAATGGCATCCAAGTCAACGTGTATTGGTCGTGAAGGAAACAGGGATGGATCCCTATTTTGTCGGGCAGTGTCAATGGAGTTGAAGATTGAACGATCAATTCATGGTTGTTTGCTCAAAACCAACTTCCCCAATTTTCGCGGAGGCATCAATACGACAATCATCGTCTCATCGGTCGCTGTTCAGAAAGAAGTCAGGAGACAACCGTCAGAAGTAATCCTGTGATTTATTATTGTAATATTTGTTCACAGACCTTAGTTGTGAAATTGGCTAAATGCCGGTGTTACAATAAAGAATCCTCGAGTCGCCAATTGTTGTTTTGGTTTTTTCGTCCGTTATTACTAAGCGTTTCCGAGAAGCTTCGAGGAACAGCGTGAGTCTTAGCGTAGCAAGAGCTGGGCATTAACGGTTTACAAGACGTGATTGACATGCGACATACTACATTTATTGTCGCTTTGTGCAGTTCTCTTTACAAGATCTTTAGAAGAAGACTTTATAAGATCTGCATTTCGCGTGTGGATGATATATATATATATGTATATAATCTCACACTAACTAGATAGGAAATAACGTGAGAAGAGGAAGGGAAAACCAGAAAAGAAGAGGGTGGAAGAAAAGACAGCAACAACCACCACCAATCACCATCAACAGGAGAGATTTGACAGGCTCTACTTCCCTCACTTATCTAGGAAGCATTGTTTCAGCCGTATGCGGAATGGATGAACATGTCAAAGCCAGCTGAAATCGAAAATACAAGATACGCCTTGAAGCGGCAAATAATTCCCCAAAATCATTGACCATAGGAATAGATTGTGTGCAAGAGAAGAATTACATCGTGACCATAAGAATCATCAGTGAACACTGGATGCTGACACATAGAGTTTAAGTCGACTTGTTTAGCTGAAGGCTTCCCGTCAAGCATCCCCGCCATTTGGTACTCCGTCGTGTCACTTTCGTGCACGATAACTAGCTAGCTTGTCATCCGCTTCAATCCGCGATTTGGTTCCAAAATGTATCTCGTAATTTGGACAATTAATTGCGGTGTTTTGCTTTACCATTGGTACACGAGAAACAAATAAGATAGAAGTTGTTGGTATAAGATCTTGCGTTAATATACTCCGTACAACTCGCGAACGTCTATACCGTCAACACCTAAACCTTCATCAACCTGAAGGTCTTCTCCACTCAGCCAGAATAAATAGCAAGATTCGGATTTTCAACACAAATATGAAATTAGTCAGTGCTTCTATACGGGTTAGGATTTCCAGCAGCCTGTTACAGACTTTCATCAACAGCTGCCAACTTTGCTGGTTACATACTGAAGATCAAACGGCCAGAAAGGATTAGTGACAAAAAACTCTGGTTGAAAACAAACCAACAAGTAGCCGATTACCCAACAAATATGTAAGAGAGAATTGAGATGGATCGGTTGGGCATACATTGAGGAGGCCATCGAATGACATAGCGTGCAAGGCAGGCTATCGCTTGAGTGGAATCTCGATGGGAAGGAAGCGACGAGTGGGTGGCCATTGCGAGGGTGACATGGTGGTAATCGTGTGGTGTGGAGATGAGAGTGTTTGGTCAATCGTAGACCCATATGAAAAAGATATCAGAAAGTAGAACAAAGTGGAGATGTGTTGCTGAAGCTCCATGTTCCACTTGGAGCGCAACGGGGTGGTAATAATCGCGCATACATTCAAAATCCTGATTCTGGGGCCTCTGGGATAAGTTTGAAAATATTTAATGGTTTCCTACAGTGCAAAGTTGTTTCACTCGTTGAATATAGCTGTTATCACATCCCGGTTGTGACAGTATTTCACAGAAACTGATGCGGCTTCTTTTTTGAAGGTGCTTGTTTGCCGTTATGGTCAAGCTTTCTTTGCTATACAACAAAGCAGATTGTATTTTGAGGAACTTCATCGCTTTACTGTTACCTCAGAGCCTTGAGCTTGTAGCTACATGACACCGAGAGAACAAGCTCAAGGCTCTGAGGTAACAGTAAAGCGATGAAGTTCCTCAAAATACAATCTGCTTTGTTGTATAGCAAAGAAAGCTTGACCATAACGGCAAACAAGCACCTTCAAAAAAGAAGCCGCATCAGTTTCTGTGAAATACTGTCACAACCGGGATGTGATAACAGCTATATTCAACGAGTGAAACAACTTTGCACTGTAGGAAACCATTAAATATTTTCAAACTTATCCCAGAGGCCCCAGAATCAGGATTTTGAATGTATGCGCGATTATTACCACCCCGTTGCGCTCCAAGTGGAACATGGAGCTTCAGCAACACATCTCCACTTTGTTCTACTTTCTGATATCTTTTTCATATGGGTCTACGATTGACCAAACTCTCTCATCTCCACACCACACGATTACCACCATGTCACCCTCGCAATGGCCACCCACTCGTCGCTTCCTTCCCATCGAGATTCCACTCAAGCGATAGCCTGCCTTGCACGCTATGTCATTCGATGGCCTCCTCAATGTATGCCCAACCGATCCATCTCAATTCTCTCTTACATATTTGTTGGGTAATCGGCTACTTGTTGGTTTGTTTTCAACCAGAGTTTTTTGTCACTAATCCTTTCTGGCCGTTTGATCTTCAGTATGTAACCAGCAAAGTTGGCAGCTGTTGATGAAAGTCTGTAACAGGCTGCTGGAAATCCTAACCCGTATAGAAGCACTGACTAATTTCATATTTGTGTTGAAAATCCGAATCTTGCTATTTATTCTGGCTGAGTGGAGAAGACCTTCAGGTTGATGAAGGTTTAGGTGTTGACGGTATAGACGTTCGCGAGTTGTACGGAGTATATTAACGCAAGATCTTATACCAACAACTTCTATCTTATTTGTTTCTCGTGTACCAATGGTAAAGCAAAACACCGCAATTAATTGTCCAAATTACGAGATACATTTTGGAACCAAATCGCGGATTGAAGCGGATGACAAGCTAGCTAGTTATCGTGCACGAAAGTGACACGACGGAGTACCAAATGGCGGGGATGCTTGACGGGAAGCCTTCAGCTAAACAAGTCGACTTAAACTCTATGTGTCAGCATCCAGTGTTCACTGATGATTCTTATGGTCACGATGTAATTCTTCTCTTGCACACAATCTATTCCTATGGTCAATGATTTTGGGGAATTATTTGCCGCTTCAAGGCGTATCTTGTATTTTCGATTTCAGCTGGCTTTGACATGTTCATCCATTCCGCATACGGCTGAAACAATGCTTCCTAGATAAGTGAGGGAAGTAGAGCCTGTCAAATCTCTCCTGTTGATGGTGATTGGTGGTGGTTGTTGTGCCTGTTGCCTAGTTATCTTCGTCAACTCCATCTTCTCTATGTTCACTTGGAGTTCTGTCATCGCTTCCTGCTTCTTCGACCAGTTGTAAGTTTTCGCCTGTAAGTCTTCGAGTTAGTGTGAGATTATATACATATATATATATATATATCATCCACACGCGAAATGCAGATCTTCTAAATTCTTCTAATGCGTCCAAAGTATTCGTGTCTTCTCACTCCACTCACGGTCTTATGCATAATTCAGTCCACCGTGATCAATAATATGATCGGTGATAATACGTAGGTAGCCTTAAATTACTCCTGAATAGACTTCGAAAGCCTCGCTGAGTTTTCCCTTTTTTGGGTTATTTGGCACGTAGCACTGCCATATAACTGTTGGATGAGGTTGATAAAGACTTGATGTATGCTGTAATGATGAAGCAGTTTCCAAATCACTTCTCGGTATATGTTGTCAAAGGTCTTTCCGAAGTCGATAAAGTTGAAGCAGAGGTTTGAGCGTCTTCGCGCTTACGCCTCCGATTTTCACTTCCTGTTCTGATATAGATATAGCGATCATCAAGCATCGGGAACTGGGGAACCAAAAGTTTGGTAAGAAAATATGCCGAAATTTAGAAAAAGAAGGGACACCAGTATATTGCAGTTTATATGACGCTCAGGCTATAGCCAAAAACACCGCACAGAGCGACCTTTTAGAATCACTTTGGTGTCGCGTGATAACGAATAGCACAGGGTTCCATAATAGAGAAACCAACATGTGAGATGAAGCACGAGCAGTAAAACGACACATGTAGCCACTATGGTTTCAACCACAGGATTCGACCAAATCATGATCGGTAGTGATTTCAGCCTACAGTTACCCAGCATATATGGGAATCATACCTAAATAGATGTATTGGATAGACAGTTCCTGAATGTAGTTCAGACGGATGGATTGACTGAGGCCATGAAGAATGGCACATGACTGTACCGAACTGGAAAACATCCAGACTAGATTACATTCCAGCAACCGACTACCTGCTTGCATAAAATGTATGGTAAGACCCTTTAAGTGGAAGTGGCTCACGGTTTTATCATTTGGTCCAGTCGCTAAGGAACAGCATCAACACAGTGACTCCCAGGCAATGTACTGAAGCCCTGTGTTTTTCCACCAAGTGAGCTGAATGAAAACTAATTGGATAGATGCCAGCTCCCAGTAGTCTTTTAGCTGGCGACCACCTCATCTATATTTAAAGGAAGAATGGAAAATTCTCAGATCCCATCTATTAGTGGCACTAGTGTCTATTATATCGAAGGTGATGAATTGCTTTACCGATCTAAAGAAGTTAGACATGGAAGACGGTTCACCCCTCAAAGAAATTTTGTGCAGTATTCATTCGCAGATCGAAAGAAATAAGGTTCTTTCTGTAATGGAGTAACTGCTTGATGAATCCCTCCTGGACGATTTATTTATAATACTCATGATTTTGGCCTTTATTGTTTGCCTTTGTTTTTATTTAATCATTAATTGTAATACTTCTCTTGGTGGTTTTTCAGATAGCGACAATCCGTTGTCTAACGACTTTGAGTTTGTTCAAGTCATTCTGACTCGAGACTGTCTGTAGGGAGCCTTCGTGGGATTCTTGTAGACAGAGCTCTTCATCCTACCTCGTCGAGAAATTTCTCCTCGATTCTGAGGTACTTTTCACAGTCAAAAGTTTAGTTACCTAATTCTGTTTTACAGTCCTTGTTTATATTCAGGATCCTGCATTGCCTTTGCAGCTAAATCAAGGTGCTGTTGAGGTAAACTTGGAAAATCAATGTTATTATTCTTCAAAAGAACCGCTAAAATATCGAAGGATAATCATTGTTTCCTAACTTTTAGAGCTTTTTACGATCGCACGTGTCCCAGAAAAGATTTTCAGTCATACAACAAAACGCAGAGATTGGTTTCTCGCTCTCAGACCACAACCAAATAAAACTGACTGTAAAACGCATCCCCATTATGCTGAACTGGCGTTTCCCATATCAAAACAGACCGTGATCCAGCTCGATTCATCGCAGATATACTAAAGAGGAAACTCAGTCATACCAAGTAGATCCGTATATTTTTTGTTTAGGCAAATGAGGTCAGTTGCAGTTGGCCTTTATTTGCACCCGTACCAAATTTATACTCAAACTACTATCATACTGGAATATCGATTATGTAATAACCGATTAAGGCATCTCAGTACGTAAACGCGCCACTACCTCTGAAGCAAGAGCGACCGCATCACGGCGTGTAAATTAGCATGGAGTCAATTGCAAACTATCTGAGACATATTACCAGAAGGGAAATTTATTATCCCTCGAGTTAATGCTTGAGGAATTGTTTGCCAGGGGAGCAGAGTAAAAGTGCAAAGATAAATTGATGTGCATTGAAAATGGCTTCCTGATTAAGTTGGCAGTCAGCTGCCGTGGCAACTGCTTGATCTACAATTGACCCTACTATTTTGACGAGACAAACGGTTTGAACAGACCTCTAGGTGATTCAATCTAGTTCTAAAAGACCATGATTGGCCCGCGAATGTCTCATTTCAGATACAGCGCTATTCTGTTCTAATTTCCCTTATCAAGACCATATTCCTTCATGGGTACTCGAATTCCCACTGTCATATCTCCAATAACTACAATAGACTTGCCTCACAGCCTATTTGTGCTTGCATATTTTCTCAGTTACTTTTTCACCCACATGACACAGAGTTCTTCAAGGTGCTCTTGGAAACAGAAGGTTTTCCAAGTGAAACGAAATCTGCAACTAGTAGAAGTGCCACTGACCTTGTACAATCTTTATATTCTCTAAAAAGTAAACAAAAGTACCTCATCTTACTGCATGTAGCTCAGACGCATCAGCAAAAGAGGCGGACAGTAATGCGAGTAGCAAAATATCTCAAAGAATCAAGCGCCGGAAACCGCAAAATTTATACAAGCTCATCATAATGATACTTGATTATTATTCAAAAGTAGTTCTCACGTCAAACAGAATGAATTAGCATTAAGCAGTTTAAAGAATATTCCTAATTACCATGCACTATGTTAGCCAAGCAATATGTCATGCATCATGACACAAAACATACTAGTCGAAAATCTTTGTTTAAATACATCAAAACACGTTGCTACTATAATTACATTTAAGACACCGATTGAATTATTGTAAAATATAATGGAGGAACAAACCACTAAAAAATTTGAGGAAAACAGAAGAATACATACTTATCCATTGCTGAAAGTAAGACTACTAATTTAATGTCATTATAAAAGCACAAAACTTACATTTGATGACCATGTTCTTTTAAGCATATATATATATATATATATGGCTTATAATCTAGTCATTATAATAGTAATAAAAGCTGGCTTTTTTTAAACTGCTTCCGTGATATTGACACGGAATTCTCAGCATTCGGTACCCTACTGCATTAATTTCACTAAAAACCTGTACGTGGTACATGTAAAAAAAATTGATAAAAACAACTGTGATTATGTATATATGTGTACACATATATATGTGCATCGAGGTCTTTACCTAGCTAGTTTTTAGTAGTTATGTTGCACTTTGGAAACTTCAAGGGTGTAATTTTCACGAACTTGCTGCATTGAAATACCCACAAATTTGCCTGATAACACCAAGACGTCTTTTCTAACGGAATTACTTTCTCTAGCGTAATACTGGTTAGAAAATAACAGGGAAAGGAGACAATAACAGGGTGGCAGTGGGGACGTTTTGTAGGTCAGTTGGATGATTTTAAGTTAGTTGTATCTTCTGACCTGGTTGGTTTGACTAAGAAGTTTTTGTCGCCCTTCTAGATATCATCTTTAGCCCAGGTTTTAGTATGAGACCTACCTCCCCACTAATGTGAGCTTGACTAGCAACTCTGAGGAATATAGCGCATCACTTTTTTCCGATTTTTAAACAGTATTATTTTATATTGTAATCACCTAGACTAAAACTATAGGAGATTTTGAAGAGGGAATTTATAGGGTTTTCACAGCTAATTATTGCATTTGCATCAAAGTTTCCTATTGTTTTGACCCTTAACTTTTTACTTGGGCTGTGAGTTTTCATAATTACATGAAATTTAAATATTCATAGTTAGTGCAGACAAAACATTCATATGTAAACTAAACATGTCTTCAGGCAGTCTACAAAAAACTCAATCTCCCTCCTATTTAATTTTTTCTATCATAGCATAGTGATATGAACGAAGATATGCAGACTGAAGTAATGGAACTGTGTGTAACTGCATGCGAAAAATTTTCCACTGATAACGAGGTGAGTTGTTAACCCATATTTAATTTACTTTAATAAATTTCCATATTTAAGTGAATTTACCGTCTGCATTTGCAATACCGACAAGAGTTGTTATATAAAAGACTGCCGCACATAAGGAAGTACCAGCAATTATGTTCTCACCCACAACATCTCTTTTCTATGAAAGCATTTTAGAGTTGATTTTCTGAAGCGTTTATAGAGAACAAATATCACTCTTGACTCCTTGTACATATGAAATCATCTGAATATCCGATGATTCACCAGCCAGCAAAAATGAGTTGACATGCCGTTATTATTATTGTTATTCCATGGCGTTCCGAGTGGAACATAGAGCTTCAGCAACACACCTCCACTTTGTTCTACCTTCTGATATCCATTTCATCTGGGTCAACGGTTGACCAAACTCTCCCATCTCTTCCTCACACGATTTCCACCATGCCACCCTCGCAGTGATGACCCACTCGTCGCTTCCCATTTGGATTCCACTTGAATCATAGCTTGCATTGTGCATAATGTCATTCGACGGTTACCTCAATGCCGTTAACACACCTTTTTACTGCTAACTGTTTAAATAGTTTCATAATGGTTTTTTTCTAAAAGTTAGAGAGCCTTTTACTTTTTAGTAATGTTTTTAACTTTATATCATAAAGCTTTAACACCAGTGTACATTTTGTTGAGAAAACCTATGTCTGTATCATTTGTTCTCGAATATCAGTCGGTAAGATACTTTTACATTAGTAAAACCCAAATCGGTCTAACAGGCAGTACGCAAGCGGTGCTAAATAACGTGATAAGCATTATAAATATAGAGCAATAACAAAATACACCTTCATATAAGTAGGGAAAGCCCTATTAGATAAACCTCCTAAAAACGACTTCAAACCACATTCTTAGGAAGCGTAAATGATTAAACTGTTAAATTTTACGAAAGTGCATACTAATAAGTCTATTACAGAGTCAGCTACCTAGCAATTTCTTTTGTATATTACTAAACGCCTTATCACGCTACAAACTCATTCATCACAACCTAGGACAGAGAACTACTTCAATACTTTTGTTGCATACTTCTTTTGAAACCATGGCGCGGAAACTCAAACACAAAGGTATCTTCAAGCCACAACCTGCTCAAACTCTCTTCAGGTGACTATATCATCATAGAGGAAGGTGACTAACTTCAAAATATATCTTTGCTTGGAATTGAGTGCATTCAACATCACGCTTAATTCCTTGGAGTTCACACTGACTGCCGTTCTATTATTATTATTCTCCAACAATACGTATGCAGCATCGCTTATATACAACACTTAACTTTCTCCAAAAGACAAGGTTTGAATTTCTGAGCTACTAATCTTTCTTTACTGATCCTAACATCTTATCCGTTATCTTATTCTATAATTAAAAGTTATTGTTATTTTATCCTTCAATTAGGCAGCCTCACGTTTTGTAAAAGAGTCAATGGACAAAAAGTTTGGTGCAGCCTGGCATGTGGCTATTGGAGAAGGTTTCGGTTTTGAAATTACATATGATATCAAAAACATTCTGTACATGCTCTGCGGTGGAAATTTAGGCATTATTGTTTGGAAGTGTTGCTAATGATATGTGGAGACCGCAAGCCACGATTGGGACGACAGTCTATATAGGGTGAAAAAAGCATTTTTTTTGTCAAGAATTCTAATTCCCCTAAAAAGCCTTTCTGTGTGGAATTTTCAAACTTCTGCTACCATTCCGAATTTCGCTTGGTGAAAATTAATCATAGTGACAAATTAACTGTTGAAAAAAAGATTTTCTTTTCTATTGCTGTTCACTACCTTGAAACAATCATGTAACATTTTATATTCCCCTAACAAGATACAGAACGTTAACTGGTATTAACATTCTTTTAATTTGAAATTGATGCGAGTTAACAACGTTATAGTGTTTTGATTTGACACTAGTAACTAGTGTGAGATGCGTCTAGTCCTCTGATTGGTGTAGACTGAATTCCATAAGTCAGGTTGTAATGTGACCACCATTCTAGCTAGCTCGCCATCACGGTGCACATTGATTTGATGGTATTAGATGGTTGGAGGCAATCGGCCACAGGAAGCCTTCGACCTAGGTTTCGTTCTAGTTGAAACTCACCAGTCAGCAAGGCGTATCTGCAACCTTGAAGGGAGTCATGTCCCTTCTGAAACTCGAACCCGCGTCACCCAGTGCTGCGGTCAGAGGCGTTACCACTGAGCTATTCGGGCCCGCGATTGACCTCCTGTAAGACTGTAGTGGATATTTCTATTTGACACTAGTAACTAGTGTGATGCGTCTAGTCCTCTGATTGGTGTAAACTGAATTCTATCAGTTATAGTGTTTTATTAAGCAAGGAAATAAAGTAGGTTTTCTAATACTACTTTAAATGTCTTAGATAACTAACCGTTCAATTAGGGAGAAGTTAATAGCTATACATAATTGGAAATCTGTTCGTAAAAAAACCTTTCACTGTACCAAATAAGCTGACAATGCATGGAAATAGTCTAAATGCATACTGGGTGGAACTAATAATGTACTATAAGTCAATAGTTCGCCTGGTTAGTGTTGTCCATGCATTCATGAACATAAACTAACATTGTTTAACAAAATAGGGAATCGGAGAGAGAGAGAGGGGGGACATTAAACTTATTGAACTGGTAAATAATAAAAGGGAAATAAACCGTTTTTAAGAAAAGAGTTTATATTCTCAACAAACTTTTATACAAATCAACACAGGGGTAAGTAAATACAATACAAGAATATTGTATCAATTGCAAAATGTTCGACAGGCATTATATATATATATACCCTTAAGCATTTACGACCTGTTTATTTCCCTAAATCAGCAATGAAAAGTCTGTAAACATTTAAAACAGAAGGACAGCAGACAGACGGGTACATTGGAATAGACAATTTTACAATACATATTCAACATGAGAAATAAGTACAAATGGTAACAGAATTGTGATGGGTTTAGTGTTTACGGAGTGTGTGTGTGTGTGTACGTGTGTGCAGGTATGTGTTTTTTATTCGAGTGTATAAAGACGAAACAATTACAAGGCGACGATAGTGTGAGCACATCACAAAAAGCATGCACGTCTGTAAATTACTTGTATCTTTTAGTGTATATGACACTAATTTGAAGATAAAACAAAGTGAAATCTCTTCTCCAGTATTTATTTCCGTATATGTTGAAGAAGATATTTTGATTGTACACACATATGCCAAAGTGAATAAATCTTCTAGTCTATTGAACAAGCAATCACAGGGGTAGAGAACAGTGGTAATGCACTATAACTTGTGTTATAGGTGGTTAAGGAGATTGTTTCAAGACATATAATGATACATTGGATCAGCATCGTCTCCTCTTTTAGGCTTTAAAAAAAAAACAACGAAACAAAGTAAAACAAAATGAATTCGCACGACTGAAGCTTACGATGACAAGTGTTAACAAGCACGAGATTTCGGTCCACGGTTTCCCGTCGATTGCATCCAACAATCCGACTTTTAAATATTTCTGTACTTCACTTCATTATTTATCATCCATTTTATGGTTATATGTGTACATCTCAATTTATTCTGTCCTTAGTTTTTACTACTTATAATTGAGGAGTAACAATGAGCCATATATCTATCGTTTTTTTCGCCTGTTACTCTCCTCTTCTTTCTCCTTCATCACAACTTAGCTTGATTTTTTTTATTCCTTTGCATTTCCAGTTGAACGTAGGCTTTCAAGCTAAAGCTTGGAAGTTTCGGTCTGTCTGTCTGTCTGCTTTCGACATAGAACTGTGCACATATGTGCGCCAGTTCAAGTCGCCACACTCCCTCCTTGTAGCACACAAAGCAAGAGAAGAAAGTACAAGAAATGCATAATATAGATAGTAAGCAGAGGTGTGAGACAAAGGAAGAGTAATAACAAAGAACAAAACAGTTTCATTGGAAATCATAAGTCACAAGGAGTGGATGCTTCTGCGCTATTCGTTGAGAGCGATTCTGAGCCATATAACCGATTGTTTCCAACCATTGGTTTTTACCCTCCCGAGGACCCCAACCAGGAACTCTACACCTTCCTACGTGGCCTAGGATAACTGTTATAGATTTCATTGACTGGTGCCATGTTTTGGTTTGACCGCCGCTAGCTCTTTTCCAGCTTGACCCTATGTCAGCTAACATTGCTCGTCGAGGAAGGCGATGACTAGGCACTCATGCGTAACACATGTCCTAACCATCTCAGTCTATGAAACTTCACAACCTCGTCGATTGATTTCCCCTCCTTACCTCAATATTGCTCACCTTATTATACCATTTCACATGGGACATAGAGCGCAGGCACCTATGATCAAAGACAGCTAATCTTTTCATGTCTTCCACTCTCAGTGGCCAGGTCTCACAGCCGGTCATAAAGGAGGACGGAGCGGACTGCCAAGCAGTACGCACTTCCTTTGGTCGACAGTCGAATACCTCGTCTATGCCAGAGACGGCGTAAACTGGAAAATGCAAAACAAGCCCCCTGTATCCGTGTTGAGATTTCATCAGAGATCAACCTGTTGGGGCTGATGGTACTTCCCAAATAAGTGAAGCGGACAACGTGCTCTACCACTTCACTCCCTACTTCTAATCTAGGAGTCGGTGTAGTCCAGTTCCGTAACATCATCTTGCATTTGGTGGGAGCGAATGCATGCCAAACATTCGTAGATTGCAGCTCAAGGTGTTTAGAAGTAGTAGCAGTGGTGTTTATTTTTACAGGATGGGGTTATTAGCTTCATGCTTAACCTTCCTTTCTTACCTGCCTTATTACTGATTAAGCGAGGTAAAGGAGTGAGTCGGTTGCAGATTGAACCCTGAACCAAATGTGTAGTTGGCAAGCGTTCTACCACTGTGCCACTGACGCATATAAACTTGATTACAAGTCAATAAACAGGTTCTGTCTCCTCTTTTTTTCTTCATTAACTATATTCCTTTATCCCCCATTTACATACTTTGCAATTTCCTTTCAATACGAATCCTTAATTTGAACATAGGTGTTTTTATAGAAGAGTTTTTGTCATCTGTTCTAAAAAAACACTTAATTTACTCACTTCCTCTCTTAAATACTACCTACCGTAATACGTAACAAACATTCAGGACCCTGATAAATAGACTGTCTTCCAGATAAATTTGGTAATTCTGTTTCCTTTTGTATCTATTACAATTCACCTAAACTCACTCGCCTTTTAGGAGTAGAGTACGGTGCTAGTGCTAAAAAAAATTCACACGGCCCGTTTTTAGGCGTTACTGTTGCTACTATTTCAGATGACATCTTTGTTACTAGGTAGTGCTGTTCTTATACAACTGTTAACAATCAGTAAATTCACTTACTCACCACTTTTATTTGCTATTTTTAATAATCGCGGTTAACGTAGTGTGACCTGTCATCAATTACTCTAATCGACTACCACCCTAATGACCACACTACACTGCTGTTCTTCTATGCTTTATTTATTGACACTATTACACTCTGATTAAATCTCCTTTGAATTATCTGAAAGTGATAATCTCTAGGTAACACAACCATATTTGGTTGGTACAGCGTGTGAGTGTATCGCCGCGAAGATAAATGTTAATGTAAAGCTGCAGATACTGACCCCAATTGACTCCAGCGATCTAGGGATTGACATGTCACAAGGGTCTAGTCTTGTTGACTTAGAATATACAGATGACATGATCCTCCTAGGTGTAGGCGCTAACAAAACACTGTCTTTTGAGCACTTTGAGCAGTGAACAATCTTCGAATGTTTCGCATGCGATTCGTTCTCGGTGTCATATGTAAGACGACGCCATAGGATTGGAATACACCAACTTCTAGCTTACAGACAGTTAGTGAAGTGGTTAAAAGTGGAAAGCCAATCAATGAAGGTGTGAAGCTACATCGAATGAAATGGTTAGGATATGCGTTACGCATGCCTGACTATCACACTCCAAGATTGGGAAATGTCAGCTGACAAACGATCAGATTGGAAAAGAGATACTGGTGGTCAAGCGAAAACTTGGAACCAGTCCATGAAATCCTTGGCAGTTAGTTTCAGCCACATAGGGAGGATTAGACTTCCTGGTTAGTCAGAGTCCTTCGGGATGGTAAGAACTAATGGCTGGAGACAATCGGTGAAATGGCTTAAAATCGTTCTCAGTGGCGCAGGTGCATTCACTCCTTTTGATGTTCCATATCCAATAATTCCTAATGTTTCTCCATGTTACAACTCTTCCTCCCTCAATTCTCTGCTTATTATAGTAGTTTTGAATCCCTTTTATGTTTACTTTACTTCGGCTATCTCCTACGGGAAGATGAGCCGGCTTCATGAACCATGAAGTTTCATGGGAATTGGGTACGAGTGATGTCCCCAGGATCGCTTGGCCTTTTGTTTGAGAGTGCAGCTCTAGCCTTTACACAACCAAGTGTGACCTACAAGGCAGTAGGAGTGGAGTAGGGAGTCCACTATCCATTGGCAGCCGGTGACCGGAGTCCGGTTCATACGCCTTTTTGAATGGGGCCAGTCATCCAGGGCATCCAATAAGCCCTTTGTCCATACGTCTGCCGGTGAGCTTCATACGCCAGTCGTTGGAGGTTTGGAATCAGGGTTTAGCCATCTCCCCTAGACTGTCATCCAATGGACAGTCAACCCGGTGAAGAGCGCCGGGCATCCGCTTTTGCCCTCTCACTTTGGTGAAAAACACCCCCGCCACGTGAAGGCAGTGAGTAGGACTTCCTCAGGAGAGGCTATGTAAGACGCCCGGTCATATGGGAGCATTTCGAGAGGTGTACGGAGGGGTGGCCAACCCGCAGCGCAAGACACCCACCCCCGACCATCCTGAGGCTTTGGAGGCGCCTTTGTATGCTTCATGTAGTGTGGCGAACCGAACTGTTGCGCTTCTGAGCCAAGTTCTACGGTGAAACTCAGCCAGCCAGTTAGACCTGCTGATAAGGAAATAACTGAGAAAGAATACGTCTGCTGCATTAACTGGTTGTTTCTGTGTGTTTGAAGATGAATTTCTAAGTTAAACAGGAATGATATCGATATATCAAGTCTGAAAATAGAAGGAGAAATATTAGCCAATTGGGGAGAAATACCGCTCAAGCGGCTCTTTTCACTGCTGGGGGATATATAAATGCATAATATTAAAGATAAACGAAAATAGAAACATGACTACACCTCTAGGTACTTGAATTACCCGAAGGCAAACAATGAAACAGAAAATAACGTTTCAAACCACCAATTAAGGAAAAGTGTTCAGTAAATTTGAATTGTCGATCATTTCAGATCACTAAGTTAGTAAGTTAAAATGTTACAGCTTAAGAACACAACATCCCATTATACTAATAAGCTAAGCACACCATCACTTGGTCGTGTTAAAACAAGGTTAAACTTGAAATAAGACAATTGTAAGCGTTGGTCGAATGTGATATGGGCTAATGTAACGGGGGAAAATTAATTCATTTCATTATAAAATAAAACCTCGCCGTGATAGATATCATTACTGCAATAAACTTTTGATATTAGTCCGTGTATTACACAATGAAGTAATATAATTCACTGTGAATAACCATAATAGTAATAATAATAAAGAACTACAAAATAATACAGTGATTAATTTCCAGTATATTTCATGAATCTACTCACCTTGATTAAAAACTTTTGACGAGCTAACGCCATTCGAATTATCATTGACTGTGCACGATTTTTGTATTCATCGACAAGACGTATAGCTCGAGCAAACGTCAAACAACGTTGATCCACGTCTAATACACGGAGAAGCTGTAATATTAGTCAGAAAACCAACAGACAGATAGAATCACTGCAAAATTATATATATATATATATATATTGATGTAAGGCATAGAGTGCTAGGTAAGGAGATGGTCAGGACATGTGTTACGCATGAGTGCCTAGTCATCGCCTTCTTCGACGAGCAATGTTAGCTGACATAGGGTCAAGCTGGAAAAGAGCTAGCGGCGGTCAAACCAAAACATGGCACCAGTCAATGAAATCTATAACAGTTATCCTAGGCCACGTAGGAAGGTGTAGAGTTCCTGGTTGGGGTCCTCGGGAGGGTAAAAACCAATGGTTGGAAACAATCGGTTATATGGCTCAGAATCGCTCTCAACGAATAGCGCAGAAGCATCCACTCCTTGTGACTTATGATTTCCAATGAAACTGTTTTGTTCTTTGTTATTACTCTTCCTTTGTCTCATATATATATATATATATATATATATATATATATATATATATATATATATATATACATCAAGCAAAGTGAAAAATAACACCCGACAGAATGAAAAGAATCTTGTGTTTAATAAAATCTCGAAAACTTCCTTCTATAGGAATCAAAGCAACAGTGAAATGCTTCATTTTTCGATGTTATGTATTGACTGAAACGTTTCTCAAAACTTAATTTGCACTCAAACTCGATACATGTAGCTCATGTCCTAGTCAACAAGAGCTGACAAAAATTTCACGCCTTACTTGAATTCCTTACCAACTAATATTTTAGGCCTAACAACACATCAACAATAATCATCACATGTGGGTCAATGCTAGAAAGTCATCTAAGGTCAGAAACACACAACTTGCTTAAGCCTTCCACCGTTAACAGATATAACTCGCAGCAGAAGTGTCGGACAAACAGGAAAAGAAATTTTTCACGTGTTGTAGGTACCCCTTTTTTATAAGTGCTACACTCATTTGAAATGAGCAGTTGAATACCGCTCACACAAACCAGTACCACTTTCTATCAAGAACGAAGTGAGCTAAACACCGAACAGCCGATTCGTTCGTTTGAGGTTGAGCTCAGCAGAGATGAACCTGGTTCGACTCAGTTTAAGGAGCCGAATCAGTTGAAACCACTCGATTGCTGGCTGGCTACTTGGACGAACTAATAACTCAATACATCAAATTATCGATTTATGAATTAATTCGTAATTTTCACAATTCGTAAATTTTCGAGGTGAAATTTTACCACAATTCCCTTCGTAAACTAAAATTATTCACATCATAACATGTGATCTACTTATGTTTTCTTGATTCACAGTTATGATATCAAGCAGATCATATATTATGATCTCAATAACCTTGGTTCCTAAGGAAGTTGTAGTGAAATTTCACCTCCTTGAACTGTGTACGCTGCAAATTATTTTGCAAAATGGAGAATTTGATTTATGGAAATGTGTACAATCAGTCGATTGCATCCAATGCAGATAATTTCACCTTCAAATGAAATTCACTGGTTAATATATGTGTAAAACTTAGGCACTGTGGTAGTAAGTAATTCCATATTAGTTTGTTTATTAGATGTATCACACAGTGAAACAGTATCAGTATTTACTGGATGACAAGGTTTCTAACACAATTTATTGTTCATAATCATATCAATTGTAATCACTCGACTTTGAAACTTGGGCTTTATAATTTTCTTTGTCTTCTACTATTTGTCGTAGAATTTTCTAGATATCTGGGATAGGTGTTGAATCATTCCTATTACATGTATTTGCAGTTGATTCGATAAACAAAGCTTCTGTTATCAATCTCTCCCTCGATGTACCCTGTGACATTAGATTTTAAAACTGTCATTCTATCCCATCCTATTGTATGGTTGTGTGTAAGATATAGATAGATTTTTCGAATACATCAGCTCGAGGGTAAAGGCAATTCAATTCACTTATGAACTGGAAAATCAGGAAGGGGAGCTTCCAATGTTAGGTTTGCAGTGTAAAACGGAAAGAAGATGGGAAGTTAAACACACTAGTGTGTTTACAGGAAACCCACACATTCACACAGATATTTGGACTTCCAATCATCCCATCCTATGTCAGTAAAAATAGGATTAGTGAAATGTTTAAATGACAGAGCACAAAAACTAAGTAGTACCAAGGAAAACCAAGACAGGAAATGATACACATAAAGGAAGCCTTGAAACTTAATAATTACCCTGATAAATTAGTCACGAAATATGTAAGGAAATGTAAAAATAAAATATATAATGATAGTAGCGATAGTGATAATATTAATAACAATAATAATATTAATGACGACACCAACGGCAAGGAATCTAAGTCATCAGTAGTAATTCTATACGAGGAAGGAACCTCGGAAACCTTACGCAGAATTCTTAACAAGGCAGGAATAAAAGTGGCATTCAAATCCACAAACTCGATTAGAAACAAGCTTTGTCATTTAAAGGATCAATCCTGTGGAGCCTTTAAAACAAAACAATTTAGTTTATCTAATACCCTACTGGAATGATTGTCAGGTCAAATACATAGATCAAACTAGTAGAACAGCGGCAGTCAGACTAACCGAACATAAAAGCCTAGCAAAATCTAGATTAGTTGACCCAAATTAGGTAAGAAATCTACAAAATAGTTCAGCTATAGCACTACATGCAGTTACACACAACCATACAATAGGATGGGATAGAATGACAGTTTTAAAATCTAATGTCACAGGGTACATCGAGGGAGAGATTGATAACAGAAGCTTTGTTTATCGAATCAACTGCAAATACATGAAATAGGAATGATTCAACACCTATCCCAGATATCTAGAAAATTCTACGACAAATAGTAGAAGACAAAGAAAATTATAAAGCCCAAGTTTCAAAGTCGAGTGATTACAATTGATATGATTATGAACAATAAATTGTGTTAGAAACCTTGTCATCCAGTAAATACTGATACTGTTTCACTGTGTGATGCATCTAATAAACAAACTAATATGAAATTCACTGGTAAAAATAATTTAATACATATAGACTAATAACTTAAGATAACCTTATATTCCTTAGGTTTCACTATAACCTTCTTGTAACAATCCTCAATGTAGGACCGATTCATGATGATAAACACAATGTATGTTAAAAATCGTAATATAACTTGTCTTATTAAATGTTACAGGTTGTACACAGCTGACGAGAACCGGCAAAGTAGTATGGATTCGTATTGTCCTTCACCAATATCAGTTGTATCTCTGTTCAAATTTATAAAGGGGAATATTCGTGTACGATATTATTTATTGGTTGACTATCTTACGTTGGAATGCAGATAAGATACTCCCCCGGTGACCTGATTAAATCACTGGGCTACCAGAATTTCTATTCATTAAACTGCTTAGACTTTTATGCATCTCTTTTGTGTTATTTGTGCAGTTATATCAAATGACCACTAAATGAACTCGCGCGCATGTTTAATTAACTTTCAAGTAGACGCTGTGTAATTCTTCAAGGAAATGGGGGGGGGTTAGAAGTGTACAGAATTGGTTCTCTCTCCCTCTGTTTATATGCAAGGAAAGCTAAGTCACAATATGTACACCGAATTATTACTTTACATGGAAATACTGTATGAAGAGAACATATTTTGGAACTAAATAGGCTGAAAATTTCTGTACTGTAAGTCCACATATTGTCTGAAATAAAGCTTTATTATTTCTTATAAAACCCAAAGTATAAGAGCCTATGCTACACAGAGTGGTTAGGACGCTCGCCGATGATCCACAAGGTCCGGCGTTCGATCCCCTGCTGACGCACACCTGATATTTATCGTCGGTCATCAAAATTTGGGCTACCGATATCACATGCTGAAAATTCCATACCTGTACCAAAAAAACGGTGTGGAATCAAACTGTAATCAAAAATAAAAAAAAGAAATAAGAAACAAATAATTACAAATATTTACCTGTTTATGTGAATCAATACGAGCTTTAATACTGCCATCTTGTATAAGTACAGCAAGTTCATTTTCTAAACCGGCCACATTTGTATCAAATGCTTTAGCCATATGATTTAAATCAGCGGAAGAATACGGACTGAAGTACTAAACAGTTAACACATATAAGAAAAAAGATGTAAAAATGAAGAACTAAAAGTTTCAACATAGACATCGAATTAGCTAGGCATTTCTGAACATATGACAAAGGAGTGAGAAAGTACCTGAACTATAATCAAATTAAATAATAATAATACTAACAATTTTCCTGAGAAAACAAACTGGTTATAATGGCCACGTCAAAGACAAAGACCGAATATACTACTTCTTTTGGATCAGTAATGCTTCAGGTATGCTCAGAAATCTTGACCTCAATTCTTACGAAAGATTTCATCTGGCCATGTATAATACTTTGAAGAATTTCCCAGAAGCAACTGATTATCACGAGTTCAGCATATGATGTTATTAAACGAAAGGAACACTTATGTTCCCCCTTCGCTAGCCAAACTGGATAGGATTCAAGGAGGCATTTTACAAGCTGATGCATAATACGAATGATGTACTCCACAGAAGCAAGTCGATTGACATATGCATTTTGATGTGGCCCGAAGCGACGTGTTGGCCAAATAATTTCTCAAAAGAATGGATACTGAACAAAGAGTACTCTTTTCGATAACCCCTTCTTCATCAGGCTCTACAGTTATGTATACATTATAGTGAATGAATGAATGAATTAGTGTTATAAACAACAATAATGTTTAAATAACGTCGAGACAATAACATCAACTGATAACAGTTCAATAGCATCAACATAACAATAAACTGAATGTCATAGATATTAGGAAAGATAATATTACGAATTCATGAATTTATAGTCTCTACTGAAGGTCGGGGCAGTAGTAGGGGGTGAACTTGCTTCTTTTGAAAACAGAGCGCTGGTTGTTTGAGGCGAATCGCAATAGCCTCTGCTATTTGGATCATGCGGTGCTTCGATGATTTCAGCAATTTATTAGGCACCCAGTAGACTACACAGAAGGATTCTTCCAAGCTGGCTTTGTGGCCGGTTTGCACCAGAAGGTCTTATTTGTGGAAGTGGTAATGGTTTTAACTACAACTTTACTTAGCCATAGTGGGGGATGTTCTCGAGCTGGCACGAAAAATCAAGTTCCTAGAGCAACGGCCAATAGAACTCGCTCCACAAGCGCAGTTGAATTGGTAGATACAATTTGAAGTGGCTAATCTAGGTACTTCATCTTTCAGTCGAGGCAGCACCATCGGTCGTGTAGAGAATGATACGTGTGGTTCGGCAGCATTAAAAGTTCTTTGAACTGATTTTCTTAATTTTCTTGTAATTATCTTAGCTTGGTATATCGCCCTTGAACTGTAGTCGTATATAAAGTGGCTTCTTGTTTACAGATAGTGAGTAGTCCTTTTCCGCTTTCTTTGTCATGTATTTCTTGATAAATTTTTCGGGATATCTATAATTTAATTTATAATTATTTCTTCCAAGAAAATTTTATTCGGAGACTGGCAGCAAGGTATATTTTACTGAGAGATTTTGAAAGCCGTTTCTGGAGAACTTTTACCTCCAGATCACTTTCAAATTCGACATTCAGTAGCGAAATCTTTTGAGACCACCCCTTCCTTCAGCCGCGTTCTTGAGTTTCAGGTTATCCCTACAAATCTAAGCAAGGGGCCATTTTCCACAAGGAATCATCAGCGATTGTGTGACTCTTCTTCTAGGAAAATTGCTTCGAGAAACATGAATGTCCAAAGTCCGAATCTCAGACAAAAGCACATACGCTGAAACGCTACAATCTCTACCAAACTGATGCAGTTCGTTTTCAGTTGCCTGAAGTTGAACAGAATATCTCACGAAACTCTTACGTCCTACCTACTGATTAAGGAACGCTATTCAAGAACTACATTGCTACGGTCACTAAGAGAAGAATCGCTGATGTGGTTATAAAGTAATCACAGGAGTATCCTTTACTTCTTGTCCCAATAAGATAAAATGAATGCCCCACTGGTTTCAATGCTTACACTGGTGACCTGCATATTTATACATTTTCAAAACATTGCACATTTGCAGGAAAATCAATACTGAGATAAAAAATAAATGATAGTGTTTAATGATTTTCAGTTCGTGATTACCAGTAAATTGATAGTATCTTTCTGTATTAGAAAATGATTAAGATATTTCTTTAATGAAGATAACTGATATACAAACTCGTTGAAATAGGCGTTGATATTATAAGTAATGACAGTCATGAACGATCAAGGCAGTATTAACAGACGGTGTAGAATTCATTAGCTGGTTATGTCTTAATAGGCTGTACGTACTTCTTTTGAATGCATAGTTTAGGTTTAACGGTTCGAATACCTATCGCCTCAGTTGTGTGCAGTAGACGAATACGAGGTATATTGGAAAGATTCGGTGGGATGCGATGAATTACTTTGAAAGCTCTTGTTTTCTCCACTACACGACCACTATCAATTAAATGTGACAAAACTGAGCTACGGATTGTTTTCCCTTGCCCTTTGCCAAACCACGATGGGAGATGTTCACTAACACGTTGGTTAAGCTGTCTAGTAGTACGCCCAATATAACTGTCACACCAGGTGCAGTTGAATTGATAAATGCACATAGATGTGGCAAAACTATCTAGCTTGTCCTTCGTTTGCGTCCCAGTTATTCGTCAGCTAGAGAATGACAAACATTGGTATGCTGCATAAAACGTTCTCCGTATACTCCTGGAAAGTCGCTGGAACAAAATCTCACTAGATAAGTCACCATTAAATTGTAACTTAATAGATAGAGGCTTCCTACGTGCAGTCAGAGTCTCAATTTTTCTCTATGATGTTTTCATATGTTTCTTTATGAAACTACTCGGATAGCCCATCTCCCTTACAATCAAGCATTACTTAATCGGTTCATTTGTTTTTACTAGCCTTTATCGACTACTTCCACCTGAACATTTGTTTGTTTAATCATGCTGTTTTTTTCATTATTCGTGTTTTCACAGATCTTTTTAATTCTTCTCTTTCTGAATGTAGTATGAATATGTAATATGATGATTCATCGTAAAAATATTTTTGATAAGTATGCTAACCAGTTTTTTCCTCAATTATTTTGTTACTCAGCTATATCATTTCTTCTTTCTTAAAATCGAGGTTGTATTATTGTATTTCATTATTATTTTGTATCGAGCATTGCTTGGTGCTTATACTGTACGAAACTCGTGTTTTAAAAATGCATAGGCAAATTAATACACCGGCTAACAATCAAATGTCTGTGAACTGAAACACCAAGTCAATAGCGAATTCAACTATGTTCCCGGGCAACGAGTTTTGCACTTGTTGTGTGAGGGCTATTGATGCTACCCAGTTAACCAGACTGAAGTAGATGGGGCTGGATTCCAGCCAACAATGAACCAAGTCTCCACTGTACAATGAAAAAATACAATTCCTTGTCACACAACTTCTACACTGAATAAAACAAACAGAATTTATTTCTAATTTTGCCAGTATCAGAATAAAATGATATATAGACGTAAAGTGGAGAGTGCAGAACTAACTAACCTGACAAAGGGCACGTGATCGAATCTCTTTGCATAGTGTAGTTACATGATCAGATAAAAATATATCCAGTTTTAAAAAATTGCGTAATTTATTTAAACGACCTAAACATGCTGCATAGTCAGCTTGATGAAATGATTGCAGCATATCACGACAAGCAGGTTCAGCTTCTAAGAGTAAGCGTAAAGATGTACTGCCAAGAACCAATGTTGCTAATTCTGTACGCTCAAAAGTAGCTAAACTGCATAGTGTTATGAAAAATGCTAAATCTGATACAGTTACAATTCGACTTATAGGTGATTCACAATGATCAGGATTAACCTTAAAAAAAAAACAAGAAAGAAGTAATACTTATTCAATAGGGAAAAACAAACAGGTTTTGAGGATCAAAATCACAATATTAATCAACTCTTATCCCTCCAGTGGGACTCTATTACACATTTTTCATATGTAAAGAAGCTGAACACATGCCCATTCCAACATCGGAATTGAGGAAATTATTACTAAATTATTATGTACCAAAAATGTCCAATTCCAATTCAACGGGCGTCTGTTCCGTCAGGTTGATGGTGTCGCAATGGGAAGTCCTTTGGGACTTATTCTGGTCACGCCTAGAAACCAGTACCTTGCAGCAACATATACAAGAAACGGATGTATACTTAAGATATGTTGATGACATTTTTATTGTCTGTGAAAGCAGATCAAAAGCGGAAGACATGTTGATAAAATTCAATTCATGCCATCTAAATCTCAATTTCACAGTAGAACACGAGGAAAACGATACTAATAAATTCCTAGACGTTTTTCTAGCCGAAATGAATGATGGCACAATCGAAAGATCTATATTTAGAAAGTCTTCATGGACAGGACAGTACATGCATTTCAAGAGCTTTGTTCCAATCCAGTATAAAAAGAACTTAGTCAGAACACTGTTCAATAGAGCACGAAAAATTTGTTCTGACAGTACAATTGAGCATGAAATGAAATCTCTGAAGGATATTTTATCTAAGAATGGATATCCTCAGAAGTTCATTAATAAATACTCTAAAGAAACTACCCCCTGCAAAACAATTAAAACAGTTCCGAAGAAACCTGTCTATATCAGTTTGCAGTTCAAAGGAGATGACGTACACGAAGTAGTCAAACGAAAACTCGACAAAGCCATCAAGAGAACTTATTATGCTGCAAAACTTGTTATCCTTAACACCACCAAGCGAGTGCTTCAACAATCTGGGAAAGACCAGTCGCCAATCCTCGACACTCCAAACTGCTCATATCAATTTGAGTGTGTTTGTGGCAGCAGATACATAGGTCGTACGGAAAGGCGGTTGTCTACTCGCATGAAGGAGCATTTGCCAAAATGGTTGAAAACAGCTGAGTGCAAAGTGCCAAAATCCTCAATAACAAAACATCTTGTGGAT
Organism: Trichobilharzia regenti; assembly: GCA_944472135.2. Taxonomy (NCBI): domain Eukaryota; kingdom Metazoa; phylum Platyhelminthes; class Trematoda; order Strigeidida; family Schistosomatidae; genus Trichobilharzia; species Trichobilharzia regenti. The sequence goes on from OX235267.1 coordinate 23,608,764, forward strand.
TACGGATATGATATCGACGCGGTCAAGTCATTCACCATTGTCAACAAACAAAGAAACAAGAAGATGCTTGCAATTGCAGAGGCTTGTGCAATTCGAATTTATAAAACAGCTCTCTGTATACAAAAGGAGATGGTCGTGACTCTGAATCTACCATGGTAATATGTTTTATTTATTATTCTCTACTTGTTATTACTATTACTATTATTCTTGATTCATTTAAAACTATGCTTTATCAGGAAGATTATCTTAACTCACTTCAACACTATTATTATTGTTATTATAACTATTACTATTGATATTAGTCTGTTTGCAGTTCTCGTTATATTCCCTAATGACTAATTGTTTATCTAAGTGATGTAATTGAAGCGTAATGCAATTTATCTTAATTTTGATCTCTCATACTCTCTCTCCCCTTATCTATTTGAACATGACCTGATCTAAACATTCGCACCTGTCTTTCTGCATGCCTAATTCAATGTAGTTTGTTTACTTATCAGTCTTATATCTCCCAATGTAATTGCAAAAGTATATATATCCATGTATGTAGAGTATTTAGCTGACGAGTTCTACCGAAATTTGATGAATTCATTAAATCCTGCTTTATTAACCTTTATTGCTTATTTTACATTTTTTTTAAATAACAGAATGTCCATGATATTGAAGATGCATAGTTTGAACCAAGAAGTTAAGGATACTTCGTGAAACTACCTAGATATTATTATTTCACGTGATATGGCGAATCAGCTTAAGCTGTCTAATTTCACTCAATGGGTCACGGGTTCGACTCTTGCCCCATCTACTTCCACCGGGGCAACTAGATTGTACCATTATCCCCCACACAATAAGTCTGGCTTATAATCCAGTACTGGGTAACCGAAATAAATACTTAAACTTTTTACTCAGCTCGACAGTGTGAATGTCCTACTCACCGTCACAGTCGTTTTTCTGCATTCAAGACAACAGACAGAAATCAATGACTCTCAAAACTTTTAATACCAAAAAAATGATTTCTTGCCTTTTAAACTCAACAAAATCTTATAATAAACTATTATCATGATATAGCAGCGATTCTAATTTGCTTAGACACATAAAATCTTGAGAAAACTTATTTAGCGCATAGCTGTGAGTTAGACCATTACGGTCTAAGCTGAACATTGTTCATAATTTATTTGGACAGTAATTCTTTCATCGAAAGAATAATTCTGCATTGGTTAAAGCACACTTATCTTACTAAAGTTTACACACTAAACACAAATTCTCCTAAGCTTTCTATACAGAAATGAAATTTTATTCCTCTCAACAGATCATTAGAATAAATTCAAACTACATTTTAGCTGCGTCAGTGGCATGGCGGTTAGGACGCTCGCCGATCAAGCACATGGTCCGGGATTCGATCCCCGGCTGACGCACTCCTTTACCTCGCTAAGCCAGAAATAATGCTGGTAAAGAGGAAAGGCTGGGCATGAAGCTAGCAACCCCGTCCTGCAAAATAAACACTGCTACAGAAAATTCAAGCCACTAGCTTGAGGCCCTATGTTCCACTGGGAACGTGAAGGGAAAAAAACATTTTAGTTACACAATCAAAAATAAGCCTGTTGTTGTTTTCCGGATTACAAAAATAAACACAATAATGTTAATTTTAAATTAGTGGATGCTTGTTCTACTACTACTTTTTTCTAGACAAAAACTGATTAACAGACTGGGTAGGCGTACACAAAATACGATTTGCTTACTTGAAGGAAATGCATAACAGCACCTCTATAATTACGAGAAGCCAATTCAACTAATCCAGCTGCGATAGCTAACTGAGTCCGGGCTTGGGCTAAAGCGTCACGATAACTTTGTCCACCAGTCATAGGCGCTTGTCCTAGGTGGCTGTCACTGGGTTGTCGAGATAAAACTCGACCTGTAGGATCCAAAAGACTAGAAGAACCACTACGTGCCATGGATTCGCCTAGTCTCATTGAACCTGATGTTCCGGAGGCTGTTGTTCGTGTACCCAGCCGAGATGTTGTGTCGGTACGATTCCGTTGCTGAGCGTTTAATTCAGATGCATTCGCACCTGTCAGTGAATTTGTATCACGTAATTCAGATAAACTGTTGGCCCGGGTAACATGTGCGCTAACATGAGACCAAGCACGCTGAAATATAGCTACCTGTAACATAGGAAAGAAAACATTACATTTGTATTCCATGGAAATTCTCTTAAACCCTTAAACAGACACCAAGGTCCCCGCCACAAGAGTTACCACATCAACATGCTCAGGCATAATGAGATTTCCATCATCTCCCAGTTAAAACGATATTTCCAAAATCTGCTATCATGTGCTAATAACACTGAAATGCACATAAATCCAATAAGAATATTGCCGCAGCTACACAGAGGTTACTGTACATATTACTTGCGAGTGAGGGCTCCCATCAGTTATAAAGCCAGTTTCATATCCAAAATAAATTTAGCTGTATCCTTGGAGGATTTAAGATAGTATAACTGTGAGTGGACATTAACATGTATTTTAAGCAGTCCAAACAACTACTGTAATATACCTCTCAATGCTGAATAAAATCTATTCCATAGTACCTTCAGTGATATCCGCAACTAAACCAACCAGCTCAGAGAACACTACTAATTGCATATCAGTCCTTTCTCAATAATACAAACAATGTTAACTTTTATGATGCCTGTTTATCTATGACGTTTAAAACACAAACCTGGTACAATATGGGTACGATTTAAAGCAAGTATACTTGTCAGGATCATTCATCACTTCATGTTACTGTTGGGATGGGATGAAAGGAAGAAACTGCAGCATGTTCACCAGTGATTGCGATTCTTGGCCATACTTGATATCGTTACGAGCCACCATATCAAACTATCGGACCCAAACTGGGTAGTCGCCGTGTACCTACGGATGCCAACCTAACACAAAGGGATCCTTCAACCCACAGGGCCACAGTATATACTGACCGCTGTTCTGCTTTTTCCATCCAGTCCCGAAGCCAGAAAACAGATATCGACCGGTATGGAAAATAACTTCACTATAGATCTGCACTAAAGACCCAAGTGAAGTATCTTGTTAACTGGGAAAACATCTCATATACGCTTATCCGAAGACACTGTGGTATTGACGAGTGGTCTGACTTGTGTCGATATCACAACATTCTGTTGTTGAATAAATTCACCTCTTGAATCTATCTATTAGAGTAGGATATTAATGAGAAGTGTATCAACAACATAAAAATCTTATTTGAACCATTTGTGGTAATGTTTGAACATATAACGACTGTTACAATTAAGCAGGATTGTGTAAATTCTCTGTGCCGATTTAAATTTAAGACATACATCTTGTAAACAGTTACTGTCTGTCTGTCTGTTTTCTACATAGAACTTTGCACAAATGTGCGACAGTTCAAGTCGCCACACCCCGTGTAGCACGCGAAGCAAGAGAAGAAAGTACAAGAAAAGCATAATAGAAACAGTGAGCAGAGGTGTGAGACAAAGGAGTAATGAAGAAAAACAAAACAGTTTCATTGGAGATCATAAGTCACAAGGAGTGGATGCATCTGCGCCACTGAGAACGATTTTGAGCCATGTCACCAATTGTTTCTAACCACAGATTTTTACCGTCCCGAGGACCCCAACGAGGAAGTCTACACCTTCCTACGTGGCTTAGACCAACTGTTGTGGATTTCATTGACTGGTGCCATGTTTTTGTTTGACCGCCGCTAGCTTTTTTCCAGCCTGACCCTATATCCGCTAACATAGCTCGTCGAGGGAGGCGATGGCTTGGCATACGTAACACATGTCCTAACCATCTCAGTCTTTGTAGCTTCACAACTTCGTCGATTGATTTCCTCTGTTTACCTAGAACTCTACGCCTAACCTCAATGTTGCTCACCTTATTATGCCACTTCACACGGGAAATAGAGCGCAGGCACCTATGATCAAAGACAGCTAGTCTTTTCATGTCTTCCACTCTCAGTGGCCAGGTCTCACAACCATAAAGGAGGACGGAGCGGACTGATGAGCAGTACACCCGCCCTTTGGTCGATAGTCGAACATCTCGTCTACAAAGGTAGATTCGACCCGGTCCTCCTGTGTTTCACCAAATTCACGCTTAGCGACCAATTTCCTTAGGTATGAAATCTCCCTTCTACAATCTACGTGTCTTCGCTTACACCCACCCTCAATAATCAACACCACTACAATTACTAGACAAGTTCGTGCATAGAAGATAAAATCGATGAAATTGCTAGTCGCATACAAAAATCAAAGTCAACATACGCCAATCGGGGCGAAAGTCTATGGGCACCAAAATGTTAATGCTTAGAACTCTTCAGTGTGTGCACTTCTCCCGTACATTTCGGAAGCCTAGCGTTTTTGAATTGCATACACTGAGATACTCTTCGCTGATAGTACGAATGGAATTCCAAGGCTCAATGGTACGTACGTATTCGGAAAAGACGAAGATAATCTTTCAATGAGTGATGTCAGTAGCTTAGATCGCCTGGAAATGCATTATGAATATCATCTCAGTAGCTCCCACACAGTTTTACCGCTTCAAAGCTCTCGTAATGGTTGGAAGAAATAAGTACTTGGTTAGCTCTAGACGTGGAGGTGAAGGAATCCATTAAGCATGGCTCACAATCCAAATCAAACTGCAGCTTGCTTATTCCTTTTACAATCCGAAGGAATGAAAAGTGACAAATGCTCTCCCCAATGAACGTAGTGGAAGTGTTTCCCTGTTTATTATGTTGCGCTTGCTACTCTTTCTTATGCTGGTGGTGTACTACTTCTGGATACATATACTATACCAAGTTTGTGCTAAGTTAGCCTTTACAGTAAACAAACTAAAGTAAAAGCGTAGATTATGTAAAATTGTGGTAAACTTTGTTTCCGTAATGCCCAAGTAATATTCTTCATATGGAGGTTACATATGACGATGATAGCTTAGGAAAGTTGCATTACATACACTAAGTAGTACTGACTACAAACATACGATGCATTATATAAGGAACATTTAGATTGATTAGAAACATATTCGATAACCTAACAGTAGTGAATTCTTCGACAAAAAAAAGGAGTTTCACCGGTTGTCTATTGCAAAAAAATATTTCCAAATCCAAAACCTGACTTGAAGAACTCCATTTATACGTCTAGCACAAGTGCCTGTCACCAACTCACACACAAAGCACATAAGCCCCTGGAACACAGACCCCTCCTAACCCCGGTTTTAACTTCACAAGAATACTGTTGCTCAAGAACAGTGGGCTTAATTTACTACAAAAATATCGTACATTATTAACTCATCATAAGTCTAGTTCGAAATTTGGAATGTCAACAAAATATTCGTGAATTTGTGAATACTATAGAAAAAAGAACATACCTTGATAACATTCAAACACATGGTTAACTCTTGGTGTTGAGATGTACAATAATCTCGGGAACGAGCAAAGCACTTGTTCGCATTGCTTAATTGACCTAACTGTAGATACAAATCCCCAAGATCATCTGACCCACGACTGTTGTGAATGAATAACAAAAACAAGCAAATATGAATATATGCAAGGGAGATTTCAAATGATCCAAGTGAAATAATTTTGAGACATAAAGTAAAATAAGTGATGGATTAGCCAATAAATCCTACTTGAAATCTAATCAATTTAAAATGTTACTTATACTGACTAACTGACTGGTTTCAACGTAGAATTTTGCACCGATGTGCAGCAGTTTGAGTTGCCACACTCCATGTAGCCAACAAAGCAAGAGAAGAGAGTAAAGGCAGGTTCAAAAAACAGATAATAAACAGAAGTTTGAGGCAAAGAGAATATCAATACGGAAGAACGATAGTGTTTTATTGCATATGACGAATCACAAACAGTGAATGCATCTGTGCCACTGAGAACAATTTTGAGCAATATCACTGACTGTCTCCAGCCAGTGGTTTTTACCGTACCAAGGACCCCAACCGAGAAGCCTACACATTCCTATGTGACTGGCTTAAACTGACTGTTGTGGATTTCACTGACCGATCAAGCCACTTTTTGGTTTAACCACCGCTAGCTCTTTTCCAGCCTGACCCTATGTCAGCTAACATTGCTCATCGAGGAAGGCGATAGCTAGGCATGCGTAACACATTTCCTAACCACCTCAATCGATGTAACTTCACAGCCTCATCGACTGATTTCACCTTCTTACTTAGCACTCGCCGCCTAACCTCAATATTACTCACCTTATTATACCACTTAACACGGGAGATAGAACGCAGACACCGATGATCAAAGACAGCTAGGCGACCTTTTCATGTCTTCCACTTTCAACGACCAGGTCTTACAGCCATAAAGGAAAACGGAAAAGACTGCTGAGCAGTACATCCAGCCTTTGGTCGGCAGTCGGATACCACGTCTGCGTCAGAGACGGAGTAAACTGGCATGTGCGACACGATCTTTCTGTATCCGTGCTAAGAATTCGTCAGAAATCAACCCGTTGGGGCTGATGCAACTTCCCAAATAAGCGAAATGGTCAACACGCTATACCATTTCACTCCTTATTTCTAAACTCAGGGTCAATGTAGTTCAATCCTGTAGCATCAAATTACATTTGGAGGGGCGAAACGCATGCCAAACATTCTTATATTGCGGCTCAAGGTGTTACTTATACAAATAACTCCATAACGCTTATCCAGATTTATGAATAAAACTTCCATCCAAATAATGATTCACATGAAATTATTCGCTAAATGGCCACGTACTAACTTCAGTAAAATCAGTTACAGTGGTTAGAAACAACTTAACATATAACAAATGACTCCCCTATACCAAATGTGAAATTCTACTGTCATTTTACGACGAAAGTCTTTATATCATAACTGGTTGTGAATTCAGTCAATACTAAGGCCGTAAGGCCAGTGTTTAGTGTCAAATCCTTTATTCGTATATGATTTAGAAACAAGTTAACTAAACTTGAATATAAGTGTAACTAAGCTGAATTATACCCAAAAAATTTCTATTCCTCACAACTCTAAGGTAGTAAAACAGACTATGAGTAGAGAAAAGATGAAAAATGGTGGCATTCTGTGCACAAAACGTTGCGCTAGAAAGACAGCATATCTTTGGACCCTTAGCAGAATAATCGCGAATGTGAAACATAGCCTTATATTTATGTTTGCATAAAGAAAAGTATAAACTGTCACAACCGATTTCCAGTTATCAAGAGCCTTCAGTCAGTATGTGGCATATCTCAATCTAACAATCCTACATTTTTAAGGAAATTCAATACGAAAGTCACTAAGTCTGTGAACAATTGCACTGTCACAAAAATTTCTAATAGAACTTCATACCAGTTAATTGTTCTAGAAATGAGAAATAATAAAACTGTGAAAGGATCCCTACCCTAGGTAATCATTTGTCCAGTATAGTAAGACATAGTGGGAAAACTGTTGTAACACATGGCAATTCAAGTTATGTATAAATGAGTATGATGGAATCTTTAGTACTGTGGTTAAAAAATAATAATAGAGAAAAGTGTGTAATAGTATATAACTGTGCGGGCAAAACTACTAAATACAATTAGTTAAAGTTGCTACCATCAAAATACCGTATGCTCTCTTTAATCGAATTCGCTTTATGATTTTTCAGCTCTGTATCTAGTTGTTCCAAAAGCATGACTCCTTTCCGTCGCGTTGATTCCTCCCACTTCGCATCATACACCAGATTAGCTTCATTCTGTAAGAAAAACATCAGATACCAAAGTAAGCTTTAGTGAGACGAAATTAAAACAGAAAACGATGGGACATATGAGAAATAATTATACACTCGGCGCTCTTCACCGGGTTGACTGTCCATTGGATGACAGTCTAGGGGAGATGGCTAAACTCTGATTCCAAACCTCCAACGACTGGCGTATGAAGCTCACCGGCAGACGTATGGACAAAGGGCTTATTGGATGCCCTGGATGTCTGGCCCCATTCAAAAAGGCGTATGAACCGGACTCCGGTCACCGGCTGCCAATGGATAGTGGACTCCCTACTCCACTCCACTCCTACTGCCTTGTAGGTCACACTTGGTTGTGTAAAGGCTAGAGCTGCACTCTCAAACAAAAGGCCGAGCGATGCTGGGGACATCACTCGTACCTAATTCCCATGAAACTTCATGAACTCTCTACAACATCAACCAAATTCCAGTACCGGTCCAACAACGTCGCCTTTGGTGGTTTGGCCATGTTCTGCGCCGACCAGATGACGATCTGGTCAAATCAGTTCTAAATCCCTCACCATTTCCATCTTGGCGATGTCGCAGGGGTGGACAGCTGAAAACGTGGCTTGGTACAGTCAAGGCTGATATGGAGTGCCTGGGGCTACAAACCGTCTACGGACTCCGTCTGTGAAACAAGAATTTGATAACCCTGTCGCAAAACCTTGCATCAGATCGCCGCGCCTGGTCAGCGATGATTCGAGATGTTCATGAAGCCGGCTCATCCTACCGTAGGAGATAGCCGAAGTAAAGTAAGTGAAGTTGACCAAAGAGGTTTGTAACTATGGTGGTAAGAAGTACAAATATACATACAATACATCCACCAATCTAGGACCATTCTACCGATAATTTTCAGACATATCCAGTGCCGACAAAATAACCAAATACTAATATGACTCACTTTCCCAGACATTACTTCAGTCAAAGCATTCCGGGCAGCTTCTGTTAGAGAGGATCCTAATGCTGCTGATTCGCCTGAACTAGACAAGCCATCTGCGATATGATTGTTTGTGACAGCTCGCATTGCAGGAACAGATTGTTGTCTAGATGTTTCACCGGATGCTGATGAATTAACAGTAAGATTTGTCTGGAAAATAATGTAAAGAAACATTCACATGACGGTGTGAACCCAAGCTCCACTAAACATTTCTGGTATGTTACTACTACGCAAAAATAGATACATTACACGCAAGTTTCAAAAAGAGTACATGATCAAGAGTCTTCCGAAAATATAATTAGGCATACAATAATGAGAAAACTTCTTTGTAGTGCTGTTAAATACTATATAACAATGACCTTAGAAACTGACGATAACTCAGTGTCCCTGACAAAACGAGTATGTATTGGTCGGGATGAAGAACAAAGTAAGATAGTAAAGCCTGTGAAAATGATAAACTGTGTATCACGTGGTTTCAAGCTGATCATGGCATAATACATTTGAGTGAGAACTCAAAGGGTCGTTGGATGTGAAAATGGTGCCATAGAAATTTGAATCCAGGAGAGTTTAAGAATAATATCTGGGGTCCTGGAAAACAGATCTCAGCAAGACGTATAAAATAGCTAATGGCTAACTGAAATCGACGTGATAGGCTGCTGTTCGAGACCTCATACTGAAGACTTGTCTTAAGTTGCCGGCATTCAGTAAATTAGATATCAGGCACTCCCAGCAGATTTTTCACATACCAAACTGTAAGCCACACATTGTGAGTGCAGATGATAATAACTGGCCGGTCAAAATGAAGTATGTACAGCAGAATTCACACGAAGGACACTAACAATGTGCTTCACAGATCAAAACACATAATTCCCAAATGACTTTTAAGTAGCTCATAACTTCAGGTGAATATAACTGCTTACAAAATGAACTGCTACTAGCAGAGATATAGTATGCTTTTTAAAAATTAGCAGCACGGATGAGCTTTGATCTAAAGTAAAAACTTTAAATACAGTAAAAAAACTATTAGTGATTAACACTAAGTTCCACCTATACATAGAGTAGTGCTCAGGCATTGATTGCTATCAGAGTAAATATGGTTGTTTGATAAAACTTTTCGAGCATGAGTGTCAACAATCTCAGTGGACTAGTCCATTAATCATGAACTGACCCAGTGGAAACACCTAAGAAAATTTTATTTTCACGTTTGAAAACGCTAAATTTCACTTAACAACATTGGTTGAGGTCATTCATTGATTGGGAATTAATAGTCGAAAACAAAATTACCATGACGCGATAGTCTGTGAAATCCACTTTTGTAAAAAAAAAAAAAGTGGTACTTTTAAGGCAGGACATCATAAAACTCGAATCTGACGTAAAACTGATATCATAATGAGTATGAAAGTCACTTATTGTAATGTATATTACTTTAAAAGAATATAATTCCATATGATGCATACAATCTGTGGGTAAAAGGAAACATTCGTTCTACCTCTTCAATGTGTATTGAGGTAGAAGATCATTCGCCAAACTAACCTAAAGAGGGCAAATACGGTGCCTACGAACGACCTAAGTCATGTAGCATATACCCAAAAAAATAGACTCCAAGGACATCATGCTGCTTTGGTCATACTATCTTAGTTTAGTCTGTTTAGTTATGCAGTAAAATATCAACAGACTGAGAGCCAACTACTCACCTGTTCAGCCAACATTAGGAAGACTCGATTATACGCCGACGTGTCTAGTGTTGACTTTTTAATATAGTCATGAGCCAGGCGCAGCGCTGTAACTCGAAGTGAAGGGCAGCGGTGAGCGATAAAAAATAGGCGCTGATAATATATATATCCCTGATAATTTGCAATGTAGGTGGCAAGATCCTAATAGATTTGCAGTTACGTATAATTCAAAGACTAACTATTGGTATTTCATCATCAACAGTTTCGTACTCCATTGAAGTATTCGAGGAAGACGGTACATCTTCAAAAAGAGCAGGGTCCAAGTGCAGCATGTCTGTACCAACTTATTCAGCGCCAAAGTACTGTAACGTCTCAAAACTACCGCACCAACGAGACTTTCTATGTTGGACAATCAGATTAGATATGACTTAGTCTAAAGGTTATTTTACCTCCCTAGGAACAATTTATCCCAAGAAAAACATTAGGCCAAAATAAACTTGGAGCACAGATGGAGTACAGCCTCGCCAAGGACCTTCGATGCCCAGCCAACAAGTTAGTAAGACCAAGCAAATAAAATTATAGTCGTGAATCAAATATGCTTTTTGAAGTGTTGTGATATTAAACGAAACATCTGGTAAGTTTCTTATTATGCCTGGGAAGGATTAAGCCCATGTCTAGGTTAGAGGCAGATTAAGGACAGGCTGACCCAGTTACTAGTGATTCCGCACGCACAGACGAAACTTCGGGGCAGACTTCAGGAGCACTGCAGAGACTTAGAGGCAGACTGCGGACAACTTTCCCACGTTTTGTGATGCGCCTGTAGGTTCTCGCTCCACAAATTCTGCAGTGCGCCCGAAGAAAATGCTAGCTGCGAACATAATATGGAAGACACTAATGTTGGTTCGAGTCTGCCCAAGATGTATTTAGGGATAATTCCACCTTAGAGTCAGGCCAAGAGGAGATTAGGATAAGGGTTGGGATATTCCTATGAGTGAGCTTCAATTACTCCATTGACCTTTCAATGCAAAACTCAGAGGTATTCGTGTCACGAGTTATGGGAAGGTCTCTTGTGTAACAGTCGCATGACTATGTATTCATGACGTTCATAAATATAAGTAGTTTATGTGAAGTAGCTTCCTTTTTTATATAACTGGCTCCGTAAAGGTCATCTGTGTGTCGCTGCACTTTGGTGCTGAAAGCTTAACTTCGCCGAAAACCTTTTATCACCTAGTGCCAGTTTAAATCTAAATACTATATTTTTCTGCAGAATAAAATGATAAAAAAAATGACATTTTTCTTCGTAGAGACTTATGCATTGTTGGATAATGGTTCAGACGTTACACTGATAGATGCTAAGCTGGCTGGCTGCTTGGGTATTAAGGCCCAAAGCAATCCTTGGTTCTAAATACTTTCAATTCTTCGAAAACCGTAGTATGTGAACCAGTGTCATTTCAGTTAGAATCCTTGACTACTAGGGAAACCGTTGAAGTAGATACTGCTTACACTACCTCCAGTATGGAACTCGGCGAAGCTATACTACCTAGTCGCGAAACAGTTGTCAGTAAGCCATACCTGTGTGACATACCGTTTCCAACACTACAAGATGTTAGAGTGGGAATACTCATTGGATGTAGTGTGCCAGAAGCTCACAAGGTATTAGAAGAGAGATTCGGAGGTAGATATGATCTGTTCGCGACGAAAACACCGCTGGGATGGACAGTGAGAGGACCTATACCCATAGTCCACATATCATCATTAGTTGCAAGCAATGGGGAAAAACTGGAAACTATGATTATAAATATGTATGACAAGGAGTTTTGTGACTGTGGTGTCCCAGAGAGGGGTCGTTCTGTAGAAGACTTAAAAGCAGTTACAATAGTTGAGGAGTCTTGTAAATACGTTTCAGCGTTGGCCAGCCATGGAGATTTAAAGATAGACAGTTGGTTTGTAATAGAGAAGTTGTTCTTAAGAGGCTAATGGGTCTGAAGAAGAAATTTCTGACGGATGCAGACCTCTGGACCAAATATAAAGATGTTGTCGACAAACATGTAATGAAGGGTTACGTTGAAAGACTAGTTGATCAGAGCGAGCCAGGGAAGTGGTATTTGCCTCATCATCCCGTCTTTAACCCGAGGAAACCAGGTAAACTCCGTGCGGTGTTCGATTGTTCTCAGAAACATGAAGGAGCCTTTATGAATGATAATCTGTATAGTGGCGCAGATTCCGTGAGCTCACTAGTTGGACTGCTGTTAAGATTCAGAAAGTTTACAGTTGCTGTCGCTGCGGATATAGAGGAAATGTTCCTAAAAGTGAAGGTGCCAGAGACCGACAGAGATCACTTAAGGTTATTGTGGCTTGATGATGGTTCTTGTGTTAAGGTGTCAGAATATAGGATGACAGTTCATCCATTTGGTGCCGCTTCCTCCCCGTTTTGTGCTAATTTTGCCATACGAAAGGCAGTGTCCACATCTGGTCCTAGTGATCTGCTGGACGTCATTGATTGTTGCCTCTATGTGGATGATTGTTTGACCCACTTCGATGATGATAAGTCTGCAGTTAAATTTGCAACAAGTATTACTGAGGTGTTAGCTAAGGCTGGCTTCTGTTTAACTAAGTGGGTCTCGAATAGCCTAGACGTTTTGAAGCATATAATTCCAGAAGACAGAGCACCTACTGTACGAGGTTTACCTGTTGATACTCTACCAGTTGAACACACATTAGGTATGCGATGGGATGTGAACTCTGATACCTTTGGATTTAGTGTTGGTGATATTGATAGGCCAGTTACTCATAGAGGTGTGCTCTCCGTGTTGTCGTCCGTGTTGGACTCACTTGGATTAGTAGCAACTTATCAACTTCCGGCGAGGAAATTATTCCAAGAGACGTGCAGGAAAGGGTTACAGTGGGGTGACCCATTAAATGAGAGACACAGTGAAGAGTGGAAAAGATGGGTCAACAGTTTAGGAACGCTGAATCTACATTCCGCCTCACGTCCACTTAAGCCATCGAGAAGTCATGATATAATTGACTTCCATGCTTTTTTCTGATGCCTCTGAGGTCTGATTTGGAGCAGCTGTCTACATCAGAACCACCTTCAGGGATGATATAGATGTTCGCCTAGTGATAGGCAAATCTAGAGTTTGACCTCTGAAGACGATTTCGATTCCAAGATTATAACTCACTGCAGCCTTGCTAGCGGCGCAGTATTCACAACGGTGCGTAAAGGGTTGGATTATCCCAAGTATCCTGTAACGTTTTGGACTGATTTCATGTCTGTGATATATTATATTCGCAACGAGTCAGCAGGATATGCATGTTTTGTAGCTAACAGAGTATCTCAAATTCGTGAACTAACAGTCGTCGAGCAGTGGAGGTACGTACCGTCTGGAAAAAATCCAGCTGATCCAGCATCGCGAGGATTTACTGATATGAATGTGGTTAAAAATAAGTGGTGGATAGGTCCAGAGTTCTTGCTACGGGCTGATAGTATGTGGCCTAGTAGAGAAGATGAACCACCGATAAGCGAGAGTGTCTTGGAGTTGAAGACAAGTGTCAGTTTAACATCTACTCAAGGAAGACATTCAGGTTTACATCCACTTTTTAAATATTATTCTTCTTGGTACAAATTACTGAAAGCTGTTGCGTGGTTGACACGATATGTTACATATTTAAAGGTCACGCATCTTGCGGGATACGAAAATATGAATGTGGGACCTATGAGAGTCGAAGATATCAGAAATGCAGAGTTAGCGATTTTGAGGGCTGCTCAGTGGGAAGCGTCGGGTGAGATTGCCAAGAAGGATAGTCATGATTTCGCATATTTCAAGGCACGGTTAGATCGATTATCTCCGATAGTTTCTGAAGGGATCGCTAGAGTTGGTGGACGTCTGTCAATGGAGTTGAAGATTGAACGATCAATTCTTGGTTGTTTGCTCAAAATCAACTTCCCCAATTTTCGTGGAGGCATCAATACGACAGTCATCGTCTCATCGGTAGCTGTTCAGAAAGAAGAGTAAAACATCGTCAGAAGTAATATTATGATTTATTATTGTAATATTTGTTCACAGACCTTAGTCATACTTGATTTATATGTTGGTGTAACAATACAGAGTACTCAAGTCAAAAATTGGTGTTTTGGTTTTTTCGCCCGTTATTACTAAGCGTTTCTGAGAAAATTCAAGCGACAGCGTGAGCCCGAGCGTAGCAAGAGCTGGGCATTAATGGTTTATGAGACGTGACTGACAGTTTCTGACGATAGAAACAGATCTGGCGGATTCAAACAGTTGGTGAAAGTTTGGATAGTCGCCGTTCCTTTTCCCTGGTGCCGGTCAAGTCCTCTTTGAACAAGCAATATCTGGAACGTTTTTGGAATTGGGTCAATTTCAACAATGCCTGGGTCAAAGAAGGGACAGAGTGTCTTGGATGCAAACAGGAAAGTAAGTCATGGTGACTTGTCTGTTAATTGTAGCGATGTGTCTGATGTTAAGCATGGCATGGTTGATGTTACTGTTTCGCCGTTCAGGGATAATAGGAACATCAAACTCCTTAAGTTTGAACCACGATGTTTTGATGGAAACCCAGCTGATTATTTACAATTTGTAAAGGAGTTTGAGATCATGTTGAGTAGTTTTCTATTAAGTGATGAATTGAAGTTAATGTATTTGATGAGATATTGCACTGGAGATGCTGCAAGAGCTATACAGTGCTGTAAGTTTATGAAGCCAAAAGAGGGCTACTACGAGGCTATGAGCATATTACGTCAAAGGTTTGGAAGACCTTCAATGATTGTAAGGAATGTATATGAAGCTGTCAAAGGTAACGGCAGTCAACTTCAAGATGACTCCAAGGCACTTACTGAGTTTTTAGATAATCTTATGACTTATAAGAATACCTTGATTTCGATGAATTGCATGAGTGACCTCAACTCGAGTTTTATACTAGAAGTAATAGCAAGACGCCTACCTACTCGACTGCAGAGGAAGTGGGTGAAGATAAGCTCCCGTATGGAGGATGAGGGTATCGAGCCAAAATTTGATGATATCCTGAAACTAGTAAAAGATAGTGTCAATCAATCTTTGAGCAAGTTTGCCAGTATATTGAATCTCACCCCTAGAATAGAGCAATCTGAGGGTAAAACGAGATCATTGATGACGAAAGGGCCTCAGAGAGGTGGATATCGAGAAGGCTCCATGATGTCTAGTAATGCATATAGACCTAGTGAGTGTAACAGCTTTCGTAGTACATCGTCAACAGATAAGTTGCAAGATGCAAGACAAACACGGTTGTGTTGTACACGTTTGCAAGAGGTGCATACAGAGGGGAACTGTGAACCAGTGAGCAAGTTCAGTGATAAGCTAAATGTGAAATCAAGGTCTGACTCCGAATTGTGTGATGATAACGGTGTGGTCAAGAAGTCTGTAGTAGCAACTGGTAAGCCATTGTTGAATAGAGTGTCACAGAATAGAGTTACTGCTTCAGAGTGCAGTTCTGACTCCATAAGTTTACAAGGTATTACTAGTCAGAGTGAAGTTATAAAACCTTTTAGGATTTGCGAGGAGGAACCAAAATTGTCTACTGCTGTTATTAAAGAGTTTGAAAATGATGAACTTGACGGTAAATTGAATATTTGTGGTAATGATCATGATAGTGCAGATTTGTCTTTGGTTGATCATTATGAGATGCGGGATATGCCTACTACTGCTAAGTTGAACAAAGTTTCTGTACAACTTGAACGTGAAGTAGAAATAAATGCAGATGCAGTTGCAGAAGTTATGGATATTTGTGAGACCGTCAGTGTGATTGATCAGCATGTAGCCCACCTATCATCAGATGCTAGTGCTAAGCCTGAGCTGATAGTAAAGGACAGCAGTGGTGGTGGTCTTGCAGGTAGACAACTTTCTGAAAGTCGAGCAACAACAGCTATTGATCCACCGCTAACTTCATCAACTGATATCAATCAGTCGTCGTTGGTGCTGTCATCCACAATGAAACAGTCGCCCATCAACTCAAGTATCTTGTGCAATGACTATGATAGTAACAGTTCGTTTGAAAGGACGAATATCAATGGTCAGTTTAGTAAGAATAAGCAAAGTGTGTACGAGAGAGTAATTGTTAAATTGACTTGCATGAATAAAGGCATTTCTAGTTTCAAGTTACTATTTGAATGCTATTACCTTTGGTGTAAATTACTCTGTGCCTACGCTTGGTTGACCAGATGCGTCGTATGTTTGTTCGTCATCTATATTCTACGATACAATGACATGGGCGTGTTGCCGTTCAGATTTGAGGATATAGCTGATAGAAGGAAGTTAGCGAATGAACTCTGCAACGATTTTCTAACCTAGAGCGTCAACCTGAGAAGGGTTGTAGGCGTTCTGCTGTAAGTCCTACAATTCTTCAAAGGGTAGCGCATCAATGAGCAGTCCAATGTGCTTGGTGTGTGATTTTGTACATATGTTCATATTGTACATACTGAATTGATATCATCTGTCTGTTGGTAATTCTGTTTGTGTCCGGACGACTTCCGCTTGTGTCATCAACCTGAGAAGGAATGTAAGCGTACTGCTGTAAGTCCTGCGATTCTTCAAAGGAATTCCATCAAGATATGATCCGCGAGTTTGTGTGTACTGTTTGTATATACGTGTGGTGTGTCATATCAATTGGTGTTTTCGGATTCACTTTGTTTACTTGTTGTTTTCGTACCTTGTTGTTATTGCATAATTTTGATAAAGTTTTCGTCGTGCTTACTTCTGAAGTTGTTTCTAGTCTTCTACATCCATGAATGAATTGACTGATGTTAAAGACAGCAGATGGGTTGTATACGCCGGGGGGGCTAGTGCTGAGAATGAAATGCATACGGAGAAAATTGTTAGCTGCGATCCCACACGCGGAGAAGCGAGAGTGTAGACGACTGAGGCTCGCATACGTCATCGTTACTAGAATTGAGGTAGCATGAGTGACAAGCGATCCCAGTGGTGAATGATAAGAGGATTCGCGAAGAGTATAATGAGGTGCTGCTATGGTCACGTTGCATTCTGCAAGAGTCATTCTAGCAAATGGCGATTGTGTTGCAAGTTGTCAAGAGGATGCCTTTAATTCGAAGGTGTAGGTCGTCATTGATGAGTGAGATTGTGCTGTGGGTATGTCTGTGGTGTGTTGGCCTTGCAGTTCGTTTTCTATTTTAGCTTTGCCCTTGTGACCCAAGTTCTCGCACTCGCATCCAAGTCAACATGCATTGGGGGTGATGGAAAAAAGGGATTTATCCGTTTTTTTTAGGGGAGCGTCAATGAAGTTGAAGATTGAATGATCAATTCATGGCTGTTTCCTTAAACCCATCTCCATATTTTGGCGGGAGTCATCAATCCAGCAGTCATCGTCTCATCGTTCGCTTTCCGTCGGAAGAAAGAAAACTATCAGAAACTTTGTGTACAGTAACCTAATTGTTGGCGCTGTATTATTGCAATAACAAACGGTTCTCGAGTCACCAATTTGCATTCCAGTTTTCCGCGTTAGTTATTATGCGTAGTTTCTGAAAGTCTTCCAAGGACAGCGTGAGGTCCAGTGTAGTAAGATCTCTACATTGACATCACCCTTAATCTATGTAGAATTGTATTTGTTGTTAATGTACTAGTTGGATGCAATACCGTAGTAAATTGCTGAGAATTCTATTCTGTATCACAAGTACTGTTTTGGTATAAAGCAAATTATCGTTGTTGTTAATTGATAAAACTGCGGTATGCACTGCTACGAGGATAACACAAATGTCATACAGCGCCTATATGTTAGTCCAACATGCCAAGTGATTCACAACAGAAAGCTCACCAGAGCTTGTGAACTGAATACAGGTGTGAAACGAAGATATCTACCATTGCCAATTGTATTTCTGATCGTGGTGGCCCCAGTCGTGCGGTAGACCTTTGGGAGTGAGAAGTGGAGCTTATGTTAATGTGACAGAATACTCAGAGAGACTTCTATCTTGATTTATGCATAATGTCACAAAATTTTTGATACCCAAGATAGAATCAAAAAGATTACTGAAGAGACAACGAGGACAGGAATTCTAATGAACGTAGAGAAGACCTAAAAAACACCACTAACCAACAGCGAGGAAATCCAAATGGTGTTATGTCCTTCACTTAACTCAACATCAACGATTAAACCACGGTTAATACGGATGAGGATGACAAAATCAGATGAAGTTGGGAAGGCGAGACACGAATTCATTACCTTGAAACCAGTGTACAGGTCCACAGCCCTCAAAACAGAGAACAAGATATGATCTCTTGACATCATGTCGGTGCGTCTGTATGGTTGAAATCTTAGAGCGTAGGTCACCAAAATTGTCTCCAACAGGCCACTGCAAACATTCGATCTTTCAGTAACTGTCTTCACTCGATTTTCGGCCAGACATGATAAGTAACAAAAAGCTCTGGGGATAAATAGGCCAAGAACGTAGTGTCCAGATAGTAGAAATAAGGAGTGGAGATTGTTAGACATAGCCTTAAAGAGCACTTATGAGATATTACACCCAGGCCCTTGAGTAAAGTCCCCATTTTGCCGTTAGAAGGTGATGTGGACAAGATAATGTAAGGACATGGAAGTTTAGGGACATTCCTGTAATCATCTGAAGATGACGGAAGAAAATCTAGTGCAATGAAAGTCTGCTGTTTAAGAAATGAAAAAATGAAAGGTTGAATGATGTCAGAAATAATATTTTTGGCTGTGGTTTCGGCTATGGCTTCTATGGCTGGTTTTGACCTTCCGCTAAAGTTGATACATTTTGCGTGAATGTCACATTGGCAACATCTTGCGATTAATCCACAAACTGCTTTCGATTCAATTTTGCAGAATCAGTTTTCCTCGTTCTCCTGGATTATTGGAGTCGTTCCATTCACACAAACACCCAATTTTGAAAGTGGTTGTGTTGGACCTGTTCATTATGCGCAGTTGGATATATCTGATGTGGAGTTTTTCACTGTCTCAACGACGTTATTACTGGCTCTGCAAGGGGGCCATCTACATAATGTATATCAGAGTTTGGTTGATCTTCACCTAAAAGGTACGGCTTTTTTGGTCATAAAGTTTCAATAATGCATTTAGTATCACTAACACTTCCCTTATCATGTGCTTCTCCATGCTACAAAAGTACTTGCAGTCAGTTTGCAAAGGGTTTACATCGCAAGCGTCAAATTAATGTTCTCCTTGTGGGATCATTGGTAGTAATCGTCATACTGTTTACTGTTATCTGTAAAAATGGTGTATTTCCCATTAACTTGGGTTAACCTTGGCGGAGGAGCGCCCAGGTTTGCAGTTTCCCTGCTTACTATATGTACACGAATTACTACTAAAATAGAAGTCCTGTCACTGATATTCATTGATGACATTGGCTCTTCCTAGTAATCAGCTTGTTGTGGTAGGCGATTTAGATTTATCAGTTGGATGGTTCAGAAAGTGATTCCTGGAAATCATTCGAAGGTTGAAGAAATGTACTTCTTCTGCAATAATACGGTCAGTTTCCCAGAAAACGATATCAGTCTGATTGCGGATACTGAGCCTAAGGATTCTGATTAGTATGTAAGCTACTACATGAAAAGTAGGGGAAAGTGTGGAGCAGTGAAGGATCATGGGATAGCCCCTAACACAAAGATATATGGGACCAAGTAGACTTACTCTAGATATCTTATTTATATCCGAAGGGTGGGCTCATTTTTGAATTTCCGAACATCCAATTCCTTCAGTGTAAATTTATTGCAAGCATTTGTTCCGCCTAGATCCTAAAGCTCGTGAGTATACCGACCTGAGATCCGAAAACTACAATCAATCCATTCACATCTGGAATTTCTTTTCTTTGCAATAAGTTGTTGAGAGGTAGGATTCTTTCCTTAATCACATACCTGTAGCATTCTCTGGTGATATATTTAAATAAGGACTGATAGTGCGATGTACGGCCAATAAACGGGGGTTAAAATGAATATTTAGGCATTAGAAGTGATAGCTTAGTTATGCCTATTCCATCTCGTAACTCAGTCTTACCTTACGCAGACCAGAAAGCAATCAAATCCAGAAAAAAAGTCTAGTTAGTCAGAGTATGAATTGTATTCCAGAAATGAAATTAAATCTGGATATGTCTCCTGCAGAATATAGGCCAATCATGCTCAATCGAACTTGGAATTAACGTGTTTAGTGGCGAGGCTAATTTATTACATACCTTCACAGTTGCCAATTCACTTGAATGGTGGTCAGCATTCACCTCTGAATTCTGACAAATCTTTAGTTATTTGAAATTGTGGATTCCAACATGCTACAAGACTAAATTCTGAATTCAAGATGTAATTTTGGCGCGCTCCTTGAATACGACGTGCTTTTTCCTCGAGTGAGGATATAGGCCGACACCAGGTGTTATCGCGCAATGCCATCGGTTACCGCGCTCACGTCAACAGACGTTATAATCACCTATTTTTTTGGAAACAGATTATATTTGACTAGTTTTAGACTTCTGTAGCCGGATGGCAGTATTTTGCTGTATTTTGTTCTTAGTAGAGCGTAAAATTGTATATTATAGCTCGGACGAATTATCAATGAAGAAGTCATCCTTTTTAAGAAAGTTCGCATAGAAAGACTATTATTTGCATTATAGTGCGTTGAGGGTTTGTTTTTTTTCGAGTTGTTTCAGATCTTAAGGTTGTAAATATACTGCAGTCAATGGCTGTTGTCATTCCAGTGAATCTATTAGAATCTGGCCTATGAAAGATAAATAGCATGCAGGCATAGGTTAGATGTGTGCTTTGAACATGTTAAACTTTTCTGTTATCATCCGTGATGACAATTGTCATGTTATGAGTTATCCATTAATGGATAACTCATAACACATCGGCGACATTATGCGATGAATGAGATAGGCTGCTGAATTTCCTGGTGATTATATCTATTTTGATGAAGTTCCTAGTTAAAAGTGCTTGGGCGAAGATGTAAAAATAGTTTAATTGACATTTACACATAAAATTTCACAAGGCCTTCATTGCTCAGTGCATGAAATGGCATCAGAGTATATTGACATCAGTGTTCATTGTGTCTGGAAGAATAGTATAAATAGTCCTTCTCAAATGTCAGAGTACTTAAAATTAGTACCAGATTTCTGTCGATTAGTAGCTAGCGGCTGTGTCGTACAACTACTACACCTGTTACATAGGTTATATCAATCTTAAAAATTATTTTGCTTCACATCACTAAGATAATCTGAGATCCTTAATGACTTATTTGTGGCTATGAAATATGTAGAAGATGCACTTATGGCTGATATATTTAGAGCAGTTATTATTAAACAAGTTATCTGTAAGCAACTTGTGATGTTCTGAATACTGCAAACTGTTGATAAGAAACTACATCAAAGGAAAAAATGCTGAACAGCTAGAAAATACTACTGCAATTTCGTTGGTTGTTACCTTTTGCATTTGTAAGTCATCCTTTCAAAGCTGCGATTGACGCCAAACCATCCATGGCACCCCACAGGCTCTATAGAAATTTGTGAGAGATCTTACATGTCAGGTTGTCTTCCAAATTGTAAGGTTGCAGATAGTTCAATTTACCTCTCACTGTAATATCACTTATCTACTTCACTATGGTCTTTTCATTTGTGCACTATTACACTTCATTTTATGTTAACTGGATATGCCTTTATTAAAGCTGAGACTTACTCTTTGTGCCTATTAGTTGCTTGCTTACAGTCTATTTGCTTTTATTAGAAACACAACAACACCAATGTTGGAACAAAGCTGTATTTTCATGGAAAACGTCATATTTTCTATGTTTACACCAATATGATTGGCATTAAACATTGCAAATGTATACTCACATTCCAAGGACATAGTACTTAACCAAATGTACGGTGGCAGTGAAAACCCCAGAAGAATGATGTCATTACCAAAGAATGAGAAAGGAGAATGAACCATTTTCAGCAAAGGTAGGCAGATATAAATCGTTTTCCTTTAATATTACTTCTTCCTTACTTCAGCTATTTAAAAATACTTTGTTTACTTATTTGTAGATATCTGGTAACGTCAATCACCCCAGTCACAGAGATTCGACATTGCACAAATTATTCCGACAATCGACTGCGTAAAGACATTTGCTTGTTATTATTTTTTCATTAAATACATTTAATATCCTGCTTACCAGACCTTTCTTATTATATCTGAGTGTAGATATATTTGTCATGATGACTAGGTGCAGACATGACTTGTTAATAAGAACTGACGAAGTAATTGGTGGCATATTTTAGTGTACGCTAAATCTAAATACGATTGTTAAAGCTCAACGAATTCAATAATTTGTCTGGTGTAGACTTTAATTTACGCTACATGTCAACAGCCTTAGTCATATGGATTGACATCACGCTTTAAGTGAAACATTAGTAATGCAATACTTTCGAATACACGTAACCGTATAAGAACTGGGACTCGAATGCAGTGCCTAAGTTATGCCTACTATTGTCCCTAAAGACTTGTATATGACTATGATACGTATGCACGTTAGCTAACTGAAATACTTATAATTTAACACGTATGCTGACCGACATCGTTCCTACACAATTACACTTACGTATTGTTAGTAGTGAAAGTCCTAGAGAGCACCGGTCTAGCATGCCGTGCTCACAAAGTGAACACATGAATTGAAAGACAACAAAATTTACATGAAAATTTTATTTTCATCATGATACAAATTTAGTTTATTTACATATTAAGAACACGATTGATTCCTGCGATTACTCCGTCTGCATAAGCATTGGCAAACACTTCTCCAAATTTGTCATTAATTCTGTTCATACCCGCAATGATAATCTTCTTTGTGGTATCGTATATGTCACTTCGATTTCGAGGGATAACTGCTGACGTACTTTGAGATGCGAACATGTTGCGTGACCACGTCCATTGTTTACAATTATGCATCACATGGTTAACTACAAAAGGTGGAACAAAAAACGTTAAGATAACTATGAACTGATTATTACATTACATTATACATTAAAAACGTAGTCATAAAAACGCAAATATACCTGTGAAATACGGCTTTCTGAAATGGACCAAAAGCAAATCATTTAAACACCTTCAGCATACTTTTATGCAAACTATCTGATCTTTGTAAGTACCGTTTCATTTGCTTGTGGGAACTCTCGACGCGATTATTTGTATCATTCCCAAAAGTCAGCACGTTGTCTCTGAAACATGCTGCCCACAAATCTCGTCGATGCATCCAACGACGTTGTAGATATTGACTGACATTAGCATCCAATCTGCTAATAACTCTGAAGTAGAAATTAAATCTGCAAAATGAGAACAATAGAGGCATTACTCTGATCTCCTTTTACACTGCACTAGACGGCATAAGTAGTTCTTCACAATGGGATTTCTTGTCTACGAATAAAATGTAAAGTATGCTTCGAAAAACTTACTTTCCGACAGAAAGCTCGGCAAACATGGAAAGAACACAAAACAATGTGCGCTTGTCTGTGCGTTAACTTGACGGCTGCTATTTCAGCTTGCGCACAATCCATAATGAAGGATTCTGTTTTGGAGGCGTCTTCCATTATTTGCCGGAAACAGTCTAATATCCAAACTACATCACGTTTGAATTCTTTTCTAGTCCACGCAAATAAAACTGGTCGTCCACGACCAAAATTATCCGTCACAAGTAACTGGAACAAAGAATACCTGCACGCTGACTAATGAATTGGTAAACTTACTTCCCCTTATTCGTATTATACGTCGAGTCGATACCAACAACTTCAGGGAACTGTTTATACAATTCCATTTGCTCATAAGTTGCAAAACAAATTCTTGTTAGTGAATTCCTGATCGGTTCATCGGAATAATACTCCATTAACTTCCCACGAGATTTTAGGAATTCAAAAATGTCACGACGGCTTGAAATACCTTAAGTATATAACAAGTACGTCAACGTTACCTTTATTCACTGCGGCTTTCATATTTTTAACGTCAATGCGAGTTATATCCTTCTGGTACTTCTCCTTAACATGCATTATTATTTCATCGGATGAGTGGGATTGCTGAAGAAGTGGTTCAATATTTTCTTTCTCTTCAACTGTTAGTCGTATATACCATGGGTCATTCTGCATGTACACCCTGCTGCATGGATGGTTATGCACCATATTGTGGGAAGCAATTATGTATTCACTATAATGCAAAACCACGCGAAATGAAGACGAGCAATTGCAACATTTAGACCTGAATTATTCATGAAATCATATTACACTTCTTCTTACGACTTGTTTTTCAATTTCAATCCAGGTCTTGTACGATTCACTCCAAAAGTGCATTTAAAACCAACATAAGCGTACTTAAACCTGTCATCCGGTATCGTTTTGCTGCAATTATGAACATAGTGAGTGTAGAATAACTACACTGTTAGCATTAAATGACTTCCTCACTTTTTGAAATTCTGCTAATGACTTCTCAAATTCATCCCAGCTGAGGAAACGCTTTCCAAGTGTGTATTCAGCAAAAATTCAACTTAAATCTGTGCTCCTGTCACTCGAATTGACTACCTGCAACGGACTAAAATAAAATTATCAATTAGGATCCATCTATGTCACAACTATTCCAAGATAAATCGCAAAAAAACAACATTGAAATACAGGGATGATCGATAGCCATCAAGAAAATACCGCACGTATAACCTAAATTAAAGAAAAACACAAGAACCCACCGGTTCGTTGACATCGCAAGCAACCAATAGACCAAACAACGAATTGTACGACAAATAAAGCCTAGTACATGCACAAACAAAGAAAAACAAAGCGTTACAATAGTCTAATACACGTTTATAGTAATCACATATGCTGGCAAACGACGCAAACACAACCACGCCAAGACAGCACCCGACAGCACCCACCCAAGGACAATTCAAACTGCAATTGACCGCCACCATTCTAGCCAATGAAAGACGAAAAAAAATTAGTCGCGGAAAATATAACACGAGACAACGTATATACTCACCCTTTTCCTCTCCAACCGGAAAATACCAATTCTGTGAATTATCCGTTTGGGAAACCTGATCTTCCTAGCCGGTGAATTTAATTCAACCATTACTTACATAGTAAATCTCTGTGTGGTAAGTCCAGCTGTCTCGAACTACTGCCAAAGCTTCAGGTGCTACTTTTGTAGCAGCATCTTCCTCACTCGTTCAGAGAAACAAGACTTGTTGGTCTACCACGTGATTGCCGTGAAGCCGATCATTCAGAAAGTACTAGGTAAAGTCGAAAACCTTTTCTTTTCCTTGCCTTACACTTTTTCAGTCTTATTCTTGCTCTTTTGGTTAGAAACTGTTGCTCTCTTAGACGTACATAGCATAATTTATAGTGATTGTTAATATGGTTGTTGAAAGCAGCCTTAAAAAAGCCACTAGAATACCGTACTCTGTAG
Source organism: Trichobilharzia regenti (assembly GCA_944472135.2). Classification (NCBI taxonomy): domain Eukaryota; kingdom Metazoa; phylum Platyhelminthes; class Trematoda; order Strigeidida; family Schistosomatidae; genus Trichobilharzia; species Trichobilharzia regenti. The sequence goes on from OX235267.1 coordinate 23,634,563, forward strand.
TCACAAGGGCTTCAGCCAGGGAAGGAAAAAATCCAGGGATTTCAACCCCTTCCCGCATACCGATCCTAAAGACTCGTGTAGCTTTAGTCTGCCCTGATACAACGCCTGCATTGCCACAGTCTAGTACTGAAACGGCACAGGCAATACCAGAAGGACAGAATTCTACACCTGCATCAACTGTAGGCCAGTGTGTGAAACACATCAAGCCTAAAAGGAAACGTTCAAGACGTCATAAGACCTCGAAGGCGTCATCAAGGAAAGGGGATGAATGCCAGGCGTGCAGCATCACAGTTTCTAAAACTGATTCAGCGTTTGAATGTAATTTTTGCAAACGATGGGTGCACTGCCGTTGTGACAAAGAAGTACCGAAAGCATACTATGAGTTTATGAGAAATAACCCATGCCCATGGTTTTGGTACGTGTGTCCACTTTGTCGCCCTGGCATAGTCCCACAAAGCGTGTCTGCGGATAGCAGAAATAACATGCTCTTGTGCCCCAACACAGTATCATGCAGCTCCCCCCTGCTAAACTCGCACTGCCGAAACTGGTCAAAGACTTAAAGAAGGACACACCAGCCCTACTGACTGGAAATGCCAATTCTCACAAGGTGAAGATTAGCAAGGTTCCATCCACATCAGGGGAGGGCAAAATTACAAAGGCACCACTTGCATCCACTAGCAAGCCTGGCAACACAAAAAAGGCTGTCCAGGTACCGACGAAGCCTAATGTTGCTAATGATGCAAAGGACTGCAAGAAGCCGAAGGCAAAACCTAAGTCTGAGGGTAGTCGGTCTAACTCTCTCATCCTCTTTAACGTACCTGTGAGCACGGATAGCTTGCTCGAACAACGGGCCCTGTTTGATCAGGAACAGTGGTCCAACCTGTGTGGCAAACTAGGTCTGAACATTAGTTCAGCAAAACTGTGCAGACTGTACAGGGGTGTCCACACGCCTCAGGGTAAGCCACCCCCATTACGGGTTACACTGGACTCTGCCGAAGAGGCCGAAAAAGTACTGTTAATGGCTCAGGTACTAGCCCTGGACAGAAGTTCTAACATAAGAGCGCGGCAAGATAGACCATGGGCCGTCAGAAATATGGCGAGGGAGTCACCGGAACTGATGCCTTCCACCTCTATGGTGGTACACGGTGTTCCGGAGCTGGAAACCGGCACTGCTTGTGAAAAACACATGCACGACGTACAACAATGGAGATGGCTGTCATCTCAGATGGCCCCTGGCGCTTCTGGAGCCATCTCCATTTTCCGACTACCTCGTCCCGCTCATCTAACATTGATTAACTCTCCAAAGCTGCTGTGTGTCACATTCAACTCCCCGGAGCAGTTGTCCATATCACTTCAACGGTGGTATGAGACCAAGGGAAAAATTGGAGGACACATCCGATGCTGTGAAAGCAGACCCAGAAATATAAGGAGGCAGCAAACTGAGGCTTTAATACGACCCCAAGCTTCGGTGACACTAGAGCGATGCAGCTCTGAGAATAATAGTCTGTGTCTCCCAAGTGTCCTGCCTAAATCCATTGAAAAAAACTACAACGGGCCGGTTCTATCGGAATCGGCCAACTAGTTCCAACATCAAGTCCCCCACCAGCAGACGGTTTCACGTCAACTACCCCACAACACTCTGAGGTTGTTAGACTCACTGTCAGTTGCCTATATAGCAATGTGAGGGGGCTGAGAGGGAAAGTAGGTGAACTCCGAAATCTCCAAGCACACCTTCAACTGAAAATAATCATTCTTACTGAAACGTGGCTAAACCCCACTATCGCCGACAATGAAATCAGTATAGGTGATATGGTACTGGTCAGGAGAGACAGGGATAATAAGGAAGGAGGGGGAGTTGCTATATACTTTGATAGGCAACTTAAATGTGTGCGCGCAACGGACCCACCACTTATCGAACTCCCAGACTCCATATGGTGTCATTTCACCGTAGGCCACACCAAGCACTTACTGGGTGGCATCTACCGATCTCCCACCTGTGGGGCAGAGCACAATCAGCTACTGCTCAGCACTATCACAGGAATACGAGATTTGGGCTACGACCAAATCACCATAGCTGGAGATTTCAATGCTCCATCACTGAACCTTGGCTCCGGGTGTGCTAAGGGAAAATTTGGCCGAAACCTACTGCAAACTATTCGAAACACGGGACTGACTGAGAATGTTGGAGACGACACTAGGTGGGGCCCTAGTGGAAAGTCATCAAAACTAGATTATATTCTAACTAGTGACCAGCTACTCGTCGAAAAGGTCCAGATCATGACTCCTCTGGGAAGCAGTGACCATGCAGTCATAGGTTTCGATCTTGTCCTCCGTGAGCGTTTGCAATGGGATGTTACGCGACCATGTCTGTGCTACAGCAAGGCTGACTATGCTGAAATGCGGAGGCTCTTGTCCGACGCAGACTGGCCCTTAGCATGGGACGACCTATCTGTGGATGAACACTGGGAAGTGGTAAAAAAGATTATCCATGCAGCAATCTCGGATACCGTCCCTTTAGTCACAACACAGCCTAAGAGAAAGACGTCATGGTTGAAGAGAGGCACGCAACGTATTCTGCAAGCAAAGCGGAGGGCTTGGTTTACGTGGCGTGTATCTAAGAGTCAGACCGACCATGATGCATACCTCGAACTCAGGAACCGGTGTAATGCAAGAGTTAGGAGGGACAGAAGGTCATTCCAGGCTAACCTTGCTAAAAAACTCCTATCAAACCCTAAAAACTTGTACCGATTCATGTCGGAAAGAAAACCGACAAACCAAGGGGCATGCGCCTTAGTAGGCCCAAACGGTCAATATCTCACTAGTCTGGAGATGGCTGAAACATTCAGTTCAGCCTTCGCTAAACAGCTAAACAGCAATGTGGATATTACAGTTACGGACCAAAATGGTGGCACCACTATTTCAGAGGAGGAAGACCTAGCGACTACTCCCCAAATAAACCCCGCAATAGTACTAAGGAAGCTACAGCGACTCATACCTGGGAAGTCCCCAGGTTGTGATGACATCAGGCCATCTGTTCTGAAACAGTGCGCCGAGGCTCTCTGTAGACCCCTGTGCGACTTGTTCCAACACTCAATGGATTCGGGGACCCTGCCAAGGGAGTGGAAAAGAGCCATCCTTTCTCCAATCTTCAAGGGTGGGGACAGGCAAAACGCTGCTAGCTATAGACCAGTAGCTCTACTCCCAGTGGTATCAAAAGTACTGGAAAGTATTATTGACGACCACATCAGGGAATATTTCGATAGGACTAATATACTGCATGAAGCCCAACATGGTTTCAGAAAAGGCAGATCCTGCGTCACTAACCTACTGTCAGCTTGGGACGACTGGACATCATGCTGGGACTTGAACGTACCAGTCCATGTGGTCTTCCTAGACTTTGAGAAGGCATTTGACACTGTTCACCATGACCTTCTCCTACATAAAATAAGACAGGCAGGCATAGGTGAGCCACTTCTGTCATGGTTGAAGGACTACCTAGCCGACAGGCAATTTTGCACTAAGGTTAACCGAGTCCGATCATCTTGGCACAGATCGTCATCAGGAGTGTCGCAGGGTTCTATCCTAGGACCACTGATGTTTTTGATTTTCATCAATGATCTACCACGCCGTCTGAGCTGCCCGACTCTCCTGTACGCTGACGACGTAAAAATATGGAGGGCGATAAAGTGTCCGGAGGACTCAGATAGGCTACAGGAAGACCTAAACCTTCTGGAAGACTGGGCGGTGGCCAGTGGCATGACTTTCAACTTGAAAAAGTGCAAAGTAGTGAAGTTGCGCACCTGTAGACTGCAGAATGCAAGTTACACCCTGTGCAATGAAAGCTTGTCCTGCACAACGTCGGAACGCGACTTAGGTCTAGTTCTAACGGAAAAAATGGACACAAGCGTAAATTACACAGGGGATGTAGCGAGGGCATATGCGGTCATACACTTTACGCATAGACAGTTAGGTGCACTCACTCCTGAGCTCTTTCTAATGTTGTACAAAACATACGTCAGGCCACACCTTGAGGTGCATAATATTATTGCACCCCCAATGCTGAGAAGAGATGCCAACCTCTTGGAAAGAGTCCAACGACGGGCAACAAAAGGAGTGGTTGGTCTCCGAAACAAACCATATGATGAAAGGCTGAAGAAATTAGGCCTGTTCACACTTAGTTACCGTCGGCTTAGGGGGGATTTGATTACTGCCTACAAAATAACAAATGACCAGAATCACCCAAACAAAGGTGTTCTGCCATTGAGTAGGTATAGGCTTCCACGTGGAAATCCCAGAAGGATAGCTCACCAGAGGGCAAGGACCCGGGTGCGCTCCCACTTCTTTTCACTGCGGGTTTGTCGTCCCTGGAATTCCTTACCGGCAGATGTAGCTATGGCACCGTCTTTGGACGCCTTTAAGCGAAGGCTGGACAACCATGCAGCGATACAAGGACTGCATCCAAATGGCCTATCTCCTTAAAATCGCATTTACCAATCAGGGTAGATAATTAAACTCGTCATTTTACTTCTTTACATTCTCTCCCGTCTTACTCTCCTGACAACTTATTAATATTATAATTACTATTATTATTATTACTATTACCGATATATATATTATTCTTCAAACTTCATGAGCTGACTGTTGTTACGTTTCCTATTTTCGTTTCTGTCTCTTAGTCTGAATAGCTTCACTAATTATATCTATTATTATTACTATTATTATTATTATTATTACTATCTCTTTTCTCTTGTCGACAATACCGAAGGACTAACTGGCGAAAGGATCAACTCCAATCACAGTAGTAACAGTCTTAACATACCTCATACTACAAACCACATATAATTAATCCCAGCACTACTCCCTTTGGAGTCAACCAAAGCTACGACAGTCGAGTGGCGGGACAAGCTACGCAGAAGTTTACCGAAGATCAAGAACCTATACCTCACAATCAAGAGGCGAGCACAAAGAAATCAAATTGGTTTATACTAGCTCGTAAAAACGATATTGGATATTGGACTGTAATTACCGGGGCTTTTGACATTGTCGCTACTAATTCTCATGTGATCGTTCGATGACTAGTCTTGTGAAAATTCCCTATTCCTATTTGAGAGGGAAAATCACATCACTCTCCACAAAGTTCCAAGTCAAACCTACTATACTCAATGTACTTAAAAAACCCAAGGCAGTCGAATCTCTAGGTTCAATTCGCATACCTCCTTCGGTATCACAGTTTTCTTTGAAGTACTTTATCATTACCTTTAAATAATCGAATTTTTTAGAAATGCATACATACCACTCTCTCGAAGAACGCTTGTACGCGAACTCTTGCAGGATAGTAGTATATTGCTGCAGTCTGAAAGGAAAGCTTTCGAAAAGCTAGCTGTTTTTCTCGATAAAAAGCTTGAAAGTCAGTTTCAGATTCTTCAAAGTGAATTTTCGGTATGTCCTGTTTTTCATTAGCATGGCTGCTATCATAAAAGTTGTAGTGGTATTGTTAGTAATTGCATCTGTGTAATGTGATGTTGGTTTCGATATTGCAATCTAATTTTAATTTACTTCATATCTTCCTTCTGTAGGTTTGCAGTAAATCATAGTATATCTCATGTGTCCGAGCTTCTTATAAAATAAATCGAGAATAACGCAAGTTCAGTATGAATTAGAAACAATTCACAAAATACTTGTGTCTACAAAATATGACTTACATTTGTATAAAACTGAACAGTCGTTTAGAAATAGTGTTCTTATAAGAAAAAATATTGGTTTATATTATAGGCAGGACCAGTATTCTTTAGAGCAGAGTTAGCTGTTCCTGATGAGTTATGAGGGCCTACTTGGAATTCTGCGAACTCAATTTCCCAGTAGTTCAAATTATCAGGTCTAGTGATTGTGATTAGTTTTTTGTTCTTATATCCTTCCTTTCGACGGACCATGAAGTTGTACTAAATCTGATCGGTGTTTCTATGAACAGTCCAGGACTCGCTATTGAAACACCGGAGGTACTGTGTTACACGTACCAAGGCGTGTTGAAAATCGTAGATGGTGTACGTTGTACGAATTTAAAAAAAGGTTAACTAAGTGTTCTGTGATTTGACTTACCGCTATCCAACCCCATGCAGGTTGATGTTTCCCTTAATACTTAGTTATGATTTACAGCATTGATCGTCGTTCATTTGGAGATAGTAATTTACATACCAGTCATAAGAAGCTTTTGGTGGTACCACTCCTGGAGTCTCAGCTAGACAGTTGGAGACTATGTTGAGATTGTTCAAACTATCAGAGATCACACAAGAAGTCTTTAGGAGGGATTTTAAAAGAGACTCGATGTCTGCAACATGGCCTTTCTGTACACTTCCAAACACGGGCCATGTGACGTTACATGTGCTAATCATTCAGCCGTCCCACTATATTGGGACAGCAGTTTCATCAATAGGCCTGCAAATCTATCATTGAAAATGTCTACATATAATATTTTGCATCATGTATATCAATTACCTCATCTCCGGCTTTGCCACATAAACTGCTGTCCACCCCTTCTTCGAGATTTTGTGGCTGCTATTGATAACAAAATCATAAACATATATTCTCAAGAAGTTGCATTAACCCTAGTAAAATGTATCACCGCCAAAATATTCATCTCAATGAAAGACATGGAGCATAGCGTTTGTATTGAAAAATCCACCGCACAAAATAGTCTTATGTAAACATTTATCTATGATTGAAACAAGCAACAACTGTGAAATGTCAAATTTATCTGTCTTTTACAAATTTTCCTTGCATTTCAATATGAGTAAATCTAGACATTCATAAATGTAATAATTCTGCTACAATACCTCCAGTTTATTTGCTAATATATGCTTCGATGAATATTATTCACTTAATAATAGCATTAACTGATTATCACTCACCAGTCATAGGTCATGTATCTGCTGAAATTAATCCTTATTTGTTGTAACAAAGTTCATGTATGTATTTAACCTTAAAAGGAAAATGTGTGAGTAACAGTGTGTATGATTACCGCTACAACAGTAGTTTTCTTACTAATTGATCAATGCTCTAGACATACTGTAGATTGTCGTAATTAGCATCTCTTATTACCCCTATCTACGTTTGAGATACAGTTGATTACACTTAAGTACTTGTTTAGTGGAACTCCACTGCAGTCTATTAGACATGATTTTGAAAGAGAATCTACATTAGAGATTCACTTTATTTATTCCATCATAATTTTTATCACCTTTGATTAACTTTTATTTTCTTTTTTGTCTTCTCAAAAAGATCCTCTCCCAACCCACTGATATTGTGAGTTACTTTGAAGAAACTACTTCATTATCCCTTGATGAACCTAACAATCCCAACGAACTTGATCGGGAATTCTGGTTCCTCCGGCGTCTGTCAGATATTGCCCCAGTAGCTGGTTTCATTGAAGTACCACAAGAGCAATTACAACAGGCTTGTAATTCACTCAAATCAAAAAATCATGGCCTAATAGTAAGTTTGTGTGTATCAGACTTTTTGATATATCAAATTTATTCCCAGTATTTGAATAGGTTTAATATACTTGTTTTCTTATTGTTTATAAACTGCTGGCGCTCTAAAAATTATTACTAGTTGTTATCCAAAATAAGGACTATCGGAGTAAATAATTGTCTTCTGTAGGTTTTTCCTGAAGCCATATAGTTACGAGTTCATGGGCATTATCATAGTAGTAGTTTGAGAAAAGAGTTATTTAAAGGAAGTGTTTGTTTGTCAGCATTTTCATAATAAGTGTTTTTTTTTCAGACTTCTTCAAGTTATACAATTAAGCATAGTTTAAAAAAAATAGTTGTAAGCTGTGTGTAATACGCAGTCATAGGTCTTCTGTAAAAAATAAGCATCAATGAAGAAACTGATAGAAATCAGGGAGGATCGGGCTACAATTTTCGTCAACTTTTGATATTCCAACAGTAGAAACCAATGAATTCAGACTGTTTCTAGTTAACAACAATCCTGGTGCTGATCCACTCATTTGACTGGAATAAAGCCGTTCACATTTCCTGTGATAGTGTACAATCTTCCCTCTGCTCTATTGTTCAATTTCCCTCTTTATTACCTTTATTCAATCCCTCTTATATCACACCCTCTTATTATAGCTTTTAGAATCTCTACCTTAGAGTAAGCTACAGGTGAGCTTTAAGTTTTTATTCTAGTAAGTTATCTATAGTATGGGTCTGTCGTCATGATAACCACTCCCCCAGTGTGCTCGTGATTGTCGTCTACGTAGCCGAAGTAGATTACTGCCTCTCTAGTTGATAATTTCCATAGTCCATACTCATTCCATCTGCTCTCGCAGATTCCCAGCAGTTCAATACCATATCTTCTCAACCAGCCTCGTACATTGCATGAATATTCCACGTCTGAATTCTTATTCTTGCTTCCATCTAGAGAAGACACACCGGCTGGCTGACTGGCTTCCCGAAGGCTTTCACCAGCCCACTGTGTCATTTCGCCTCTCGCATTCTAGCGAAAAGTAAGTTTATTTTTCATACTTTTTGTATTTGTAATATTTTCCTTGTGCGTTGAAGTTTCCGTAGCAGTTAAATTGATTTTCTAGGGGTTAGGTCGCTAGCCCCATGCCCAACCTTCCCTCTTTCCCCAGGCTTACAATCGGCTAGAGAAGCAGCGTGTTATTAAACTAGGCGAGGTTGCAGACGTTTATCAAAAGCTGCCTTCGCTAACTCCATACTGAAGATCAAATGGCCAGCCATAAAGAATTGGCAACGAACTAACCAAGAACCCTATCGTTGAACAAATATGCAGGAGAAAGTGGAGATGAATTGGTCACACGCTGAGGAGGCTGTGGAATGACATCGCGCGCAACGCAGGTCATTGCTCCATTGGAACCCGAATAGGAAATTACAAGTGGATCGTCTTAGGATAACATAGAGGAGATCGTGTGGCGAGTAGGAGATGAGAGACTATGGACAATGGTAGGCTCAGCTAAAGAGGACAACAGGAAATAGAACGAAGTAGAGATGTGTTGTTGAAGCCTTATGTTTCACTTGGAATCCAATAGATCTGTCAAATAAAAATCGATGATGCTTGGTTGCATCGTTGTATTTTTAAAATAGTTACTGTACACCTGGTGAGAATGAAATCGTTGAGAAGATATCTATGCCGAGCCCTTTTTTACTTTGAAACGTAGTCAAGTTTTTAATACATATTCAGATAATGGAATACTTCTTTTTGTCGATTCTTTTGCTCTATTTTTAATTATGTCTTGAAGTTATGCTGAAAATCAGATAAAAAAACATAACTCTTTTAAAGTAGCTAGTAAATTTCATTAGAAACTTGCAAATAAACCAGGTAAGGTCTCATCATTAAGTTAATCGTTTGAGAGTTTTTCACTTGAAGTGCAGTAACACAAACAGGACTATTGAACATTGTGTACTCTTCAATTATCCCTATCAGTATCTCAGGCTACATATTGTTGTAAATTTTCATTATTAGTCTCACAAAGCCTCTTTATTACTTCTTGTATTTTACGCCTACTTCAATGGTTAACAGTCTATGACACAAAAGCTCACATTCAAGTCAATCATCAAATGTTCCTAAAACTATCATTTTAAAATAAGCACATTAACATTTTCTGTTGTTTCATGTAATACTAGGCTTATGTAGATCCAAATGATTACGATGTACTTCGTTTCTGGATTCGTGGATTCCATCCAGATTTCAATGCCAGTCCTGCATGTTCTACTGTCTTTAACTCAAAAATACCTATTTCGAATAGGGAGAACAAGTTTAACGCAATTAATAAGCTGTCCACGTATACATCTCGATTTGTCAGTATGCTTAAAAGATCAATAAAGCGTAGTTATTCTCCAAATGTATACGGATATGAATCTGTTGACACATTGACTACTGATTCAGATGGATTTTATTTTGGTCGAGTATTGATGTGTGTACGCAGAAAGAACAGTAATAATTTGGATTTGAAACTTTTTGAGGTAAGTAAAAGTTAAAAATACTTGAATCTTTTTTCTGTGTGTGTGTGTGTGTGTGTTACTTATCTTTTATGGTCGATGACTAAATTTCACTTTGAAGATGATCATCGTTAGGTGTAAGAAGTGTAATCCAATCACCAAATGACCTTGAATAACCAATCAGAATAGTCAAATGATGAAAAGACGGACAGTATATCATATCCGTTTCGGGGTATCTTTTCCTGTTATAACCGTATCTCTTTTCACGAGTTGATCACGGATTGATGTCAGTTAGAGAACCCTTGAAAACCAGGGAGTACTGGACAGCTGCTGTTTCATCCTAGTTTGGGAATCATCGGCAGTACGCACCCACTGGGATTCGAACCCGGGACCTTCCGGTTACAAGGCAAGTTCGTATACTATTCAGCCACTGGGACCCGATTCAATGGCCAACGCATGAATTCTAACTTCTACCGATTCGTGATTTAGTGGTATACGAACTTGCCTTGTGACCGAAAGGTCCTAGGTTCGAACCCCAGTGGGTGCGTACTGCCGATGATTCTCAAACTAGGATGAAACAGCTGCCCAGTACTCCCTGGTTTTCAATGGTTCTTTAACTGATATCAATCCGTGATCAACTCGTAAAGACAAAACTAATCCTTACAGACCAACTATAGAAAGGACTTAACTCTTTTACTTAATACTAACTAACCTAGCCCTAAAGTCAATCATAACTGAAAAGAATCCCAACGTAAATAAGAGTGTAGAGTTCATCAACAATTTCCATATTGTGACAGAACAACGATGTCATTGGTTGTTTACGCTTGTTTAAATAGTCGTTTGTTTTCGTTGGTATTCATTATGGTTACCTCGTTACTTTTATCATCCTCATTTTTACATATTGACTGAACCGATTTGTTTCCATTTGTCCTATTGTTGGGTTAGTAACCCAATTTCAAGATAATATTTTTACACGAAAGTGATGTAGTAGTAGTAGTAGTAGTAGCAGTAGTGACTACGAAACAATTCATGTGGGAATATCAGTTTTCATGGATAATCCCCATCCAGGCATTAATGAAAACAAAACACGTAGATCAGCGAAGAGTCTCTTTTCGCCAGCGAATTCATTTTCTTAGCTGTACAATCGCAAATATATGTGTTATTTTGTAGGTATATGTGTACATTAAGTTTGTCAAACAAAATTACCATTGGTTATGGTTGTTTTAACTAAACAGGTGAAGATTAGTAATTGGAGTTACGTCATACAAAATGAGTCAGGAAAATTAGGTGTTAAAAAAAGTTACGTAATAATATGAATAGTGTGATGAGTGAGTTTTACTCGGGATGCACATAGAAACAAAGTAGATAATACGAAATTACGTAAGAGTTCTAAATGAATACAAGAATTATAAGCAATTAAAGAACAGGCAAACAAACAAAATTAAGTCATCAAAATAAAAAAAGTCAAATCATAAAAGTTGTTACTATGACAATAGAAGTGGTTGAGCGATTCTCTTTTGTTTGCACAGCTCTGGTTTTACCATGTGAATGGCCAGAGCTTCAGCGATACAAAGGAGACGAAACCGTATTGCCTTTGATAGGTTATTCTTGACTATTTAGATTACTTTGAAGCAGGAGGCGTTTGTTGAGATGGAATGATCAGTGTTAACCAGGTGTTCAATTATCGCACTCCTTATTGCACCATTATTGCCTTTTCGCAACCATGCTGGCTGGATAGTGTTCTCAAATCCACCCTGTCCAAGAGGATTCAGGAACACTATTCAGCCAGCATGGTTGCGAAAAGGCAATAATGGTAATAATAGACACATCGAGATAGACTAAATTTATCAACCAATAAGAATGGAACTTCACACACAAAGGGTCAAAGTTCAAATCAAAGAAACAGTCAGTTCCAATACAAGTAACCTAGAAGATGTGAAAACACACATAAACAACCAATCACGTCCAAGGTCACCAGGAGAGATGATTAATAAACTCGTGGAGAAATCTAAAAGCTCACTTCAAATTGGAGTATGCGCTGAAGATGTCACCCAGTAGGGTGGTGAAAGCTTCGCAAATTAACCATCCAGCTCAGAGAACAAAACCACATCAAAAACTATAACCATCCGATCAACGACACTGAGACAGGCACAAAAGCCAGACTGGGGAAAACGGCAGCCTGTATTAGTAGACAAAATACACGGTATATTAAACCCTCAGATATCTAAGCCATAAATAGACGAATCAAAACTGTCTTGAATCAGATTATCATGTCAGTACGCATGCATAAATCATAAATCAATCACGGTTAACAAAGAATCTTGTTCCTCCTGAAACCTCCTTTTTATTGGTTCTCAGTTAAGGGACCACTGCAAGATAGTTTGTAGGTCTGTGTATCCTCCGTCTGTTATACTTAATACTAACTTTTTTATCCATCAGGCCCGTGTATGGGAAAATGTTCGAACCTTTAGTAATCCTGTATTTCACAACTTCTAGGTACAAAATATATAGATGCATAATTCCACACAAACAGGATAATTCAGTTAATAAGATTTTAACTTCACATCGATTAAATTAACCTCGGAATATGTTGTTTACAACAAACCAGTGTCTACTGAAGCTTGATAATTTTGATTGATGAGGGATTTATTCGATGAAAAAAAAACTAGATCAAAACATAGCCCTAGTGAATCTGAAAGATGACACAAGTCACTGAGATTTTAAGTTAGTAGTGTAGTTCAAAACAGATCGTACTGACTAAGACATATTCAAATCTCTCAAGATGTCACTAATCTTTACTTATTTATGCCTTCCGCCTTCGGGTATGCAATGCTTTGGTGCGGGCTGCCCTGCTCTACGCCTGTGAAACCTGGCCTCTCCGAGCTGAGGATGTGCGGCGACTCTGCGTGTTCGATCACCACTGTCTCCACAGGATTTTCTTGCGTTCGATGGTATCATCGCGTGAGTAATTCTGAGGTTCGGTGGCGTGTGTTTGAACACAATGGAGATCACCATTCATTGAGTGTCGTCATCTGGGAACACCGGCTCCGGTGGCTTTGGACATGTGCTCCGAATGTCACCCCAAAGGCTTCCGTACAGGTCTCTGTTCGCTAGCCCTGGGACGGGATGGAAAAGGCGGAGAGGTGGTCAGTCCATGACGTGGCGTCGTGGGATGAAGGATTTTTGTGCTAGATTAGCATCGGTTGGTGTGTCACGACTCCCTGGTTGGGGTCCGAGAGATAGCTGAAATCGATGGCTCGAAACGTTATCGGATATGGCTAAGGATCGTAATCAATGGCGAACGTGTTGCAATTTCCTTCTTTCTTCCCTTCCCGATGATAGTTAACGAACACTGAACTAGTTGTGCATGGCTGTCTTCCTTCCAGATGAAGTTCTTTATCCGTTCTCTACTTATATATATTTTTTCTTTTCCTTCTTTCTTTTCTTTTGATCTATGTTGTTTTATTATTATTGTGTGGCGCATCCTTCTTGGTGCCATATTGTACCAAGTTTTTTATGCGTTTAAATAAATAAATAAAATAAATACTTCCGCCTTCGTTATCTTTAACTACAAACATTTTCATAACCTTCAGGTTGTCTAAACAAACTTCCCTCCCTTTCCCGAGTCCCTTCAACATTACCAACAATCAGACTTTATGATACCTCTGTCAAGTTGAACCACCCGTAATATTTGAAAGACAATATTGATAGGAATAGCCATAAACACTGTTATCCTGCTTGTTTGTCTGGAATTTTGTTCTGAAAAATCACGTACAACAGGTGGATCAACTTTGATCAGTTAGTTTAACTTGCTTCAATAAGACATCAACTATTCATAAAGCAGTAAATAGTTGAATTATCTGGTGTTGTTATAGTTTTAATGAGCACAAATTATTGACAGGCATTAATTCTAACTGAAAAAGCTGAATTTCACTTCACGTATTAAATGTCACCACTGTACAGGCATATAAGTAAGAAAACTATTTAAACACATTGTAATTGATTGATGAAAATTTAAGAAGTACTACTGTTGTACAAAGAAGGATAGCTCAGGTATTAAAACCGCCTTATTTAAGTCAAGAATCTATTTGATGATTAGGCTGTTGATGTGTTGTTACATCTGAGTATTTTAAAAGTCAAATGTAAAAAAAAGAAATAAGGTAGACCTTTTTTAAAGCATTGAACCAAAAGGTCAGTTAAGGTCAAGTAAGCAAGAGGTCTAGAAATAACGCGAGAAACTTGAGCGTTGTATTGATTACAATTTGTACATCCCTGTGTGTAGCCTACAAACTTTTGTTAAATGATTCGTGAAATAATTGTTGGGTAACGATATCAAAGGAATTATTAGATGTAAACAAGATGTCCTGGACACAATTTTCACCCTTACAAGTACTTTTGAGTAGGATATCCCCTCAAATATAAGGAGTTTCATGTTCTCCTTGAGCTAATACCGAATTAATAAGACCCGCCTTGTTTCGCGGGCTATCTGAAAGTAGAAAATTTCATACAAAAATATATGTTTGGTGATAGAACGCAGGAGACTTGGTAGGGGAACGATTATTTGGAACTTGATATACAAAGCACTCACCACACTATAATTTATTTATATATAATTTCAGTTGCTATTCTATTTTGAAAATTTATCATTTTTTTCGCTTCCCTTATTGCTTCTATTTTCTCCTTTAGAACGTTCCCGTGACAGGTATTATACGCAATTCAAATTTCGCCAATAATCTATTATATCTTCTACCGAATTTACGTACAATTCCATTGAGTAAAAGTGCACGTTTTGTAATTCTAATGAGTACAGCTACTGCCGCTGGTTGTTTAGGCGTTATTAGTCCAATTGCTTGGTTGTTTGATTTAAATCCTGATCTAGTATTAGCATGGTCTATGGCTGTAACCGCTAGCGCTGGAGCTACTCTATGTCTGGTATGGGCGCGTTATTGGCGTGCACAAACTAATTTAGCCAATAATCTGAAGTATATGGTAAATCTCATAGTCATCTAACTGGTTTATGCTTATTCTTTATTTGTTTTTCACTACTGATTTTCCTCTATTTATTTATTTATTTGAGGAACTCTGAAGAAGTTTGTTCTACAATGTATTGTTATTTTAACTTGTAGGTAAAGTAGCATAGTAGTATTATCCGCGGTGCACATTTAAGTCAAATGTTACCCCTAACTATTGCACCGATGGTTAGGGGATAGAACATTCACCAATCATCCACGCGGCCGACGTACTCCTAAGCCTCGCCTAGTCTAATAGCTGGTAGTAAACTTGGAAAAGAGGCTAGCTGTTCCACACCGTATAAAAACAACAGTTCCGCTGCCACTAAGTATTTAAGACTTTTGAAGCCTTATTTTTCACTCCTAGGCGCAAAAGAATTGAATTAATTAGAGTTATCTTTGACCTATTATCGTCATTATTACTTTTATTATTGGCACACTACTAAATAAATAAAGATCATCTAAGCATTATCCGAAGGAAATGGAGACGGATGTGATACACGCTGAAGTGACTGTCAAGTGACCAACATCACGTGCCAGGCCCTAAAGTGGAACCTGAGTGGGAAACAACTAGTTGGTCGTCCGAGGATGGCTTGGAGCAGATCATGTGAGGTAGGGGTGAAAGCTTATGATTAATCGTGGAGTCAGAGAACATGATGAAATGGAGATGTGTTGTTAAAGCCATTTGTTCCGCTGTGCAAACCCATGGGAATAATAATAATAATACAGTTAAACATCTTACATTTTACAAAAGGCATACAATATAGGAAAGCATATAAGATGTACCATATTTTCTGATTATTTAGAAGAAACCGATAGTGTTTGAATTTATATGAAAAAGTATTCATAAGATGAAGTTTATTATTGGCTATATATTTTTCTGCTCCACTATTAGTGCACTTTTGAAAGAAACGGAGAAATCAGTTAATCCCTAAATATATTTGGTTATGTCACCATGTTCATCTTGTAGTAAGGAGGTCAGTAATATACCTGTTGCATACATTTCAGCCCTGGAGATTGGCTAGCTTCATCAGCCCTTCGCAATAATCATGGCTCACAGCGGCCCAATGACTGAGTCTTCATCATATATATATATATACATGTACCGCCATTCCACACACTCCACCTGTGTATCACTTTTCTGTTCACCGCCTAAACTTATTTGATCATAGGAAGAATATATTTGGCAAAAGCACATAGTGGTGGTACAGTATTATTTATTGATGACGTTTCGAGCGCATTGTATTGCTCATAATTATATCAAAGCACTCACACAACTTTCGAACTTCTTAATTCTTATCGTTTGATTTTATTGGTAGTAATATTTTCTATATCTTCGGTATCGGCGTTGAGTC
Organism: Trichobilharzia regenti; assembly: GCA_944472135.2. Lineage (NCBI taxonomy): Eukaryota > Metazoa > Platyhelminthes > Trematoda > Strigeidida > Schistosomatidae > Trichobilharzia > Trichobilharzia regenti. The sequence continues at coordinate 23,650,889 of OX235267.1, forward strand.
ATTTCTACTGCACGTGTCAGGTATACATTCGATGACCACCCCCCCCCGCCAATAAGCTGTGTGTCACTTCTTAGAACTGCAGCTACGCCCCACCCACCCTATTGTGTGATTGTGTGCTAATGCATGCATTGTGACTGCTGAGTTTTTCTCTGAACTATTCACATTTTTGTGATGTGAATCATTCTACACTTAGCTAAATTCTTATTTTCCATTAATCCGACTACCCTCGATCTACTAGTCTGTAATCTTTGTAGTTGAACTCACAAACAATAGAGTGGGACAGAACTACATTTCTAAAAAGTAGTGTAGATAGGTGGAAGGAGAGGTTTGGCCAACAAACTGTGCTCAAAACGTCATCAATAAGTAATGTTATATCACTGTGTCCCCTTTATCAAATAAATTTAGTCTTCGGTGGAATTATATTCTACCACAGTGCCCGAGTTCTGTTCTTATTTAGATTTATGTGTTTTGTTGGAATTTGGATTAATTTTATCACAGAGATCATTGAAAACTAGAGAGCACTAGACATGTGCTGCTTCGTGCTATTTCGTGACTTGTGACGAAAATTTAACGGCTGGAAGTAATCCGAATCCCCATAAATTCCATAATCTAAATACCAGGCACCAGTTCCATTGATGGGCACTACATGGATGTCCTGAAACTATATTGAGATATTATGACCAGTGGGGTCAACGACCAACATGTCAAAGTGAAATGGATTCTCATTGTTAAGGAAGGCATGGGTGAGGGAAGTGCTGTGTCAAGAATTGAGAAAGTTAGAATTCACGGGCCCAAGTGGCTGAGATAGTCAACCTGCCAGATCTCGTAACCTGATAGTCCGAGGCTCGATCCCTGATGGAGTCGTGGGTGGGGTGAACGCTGATGAAGCGTCCCGAAATAGAACGAAACAGATGTCCAGTCCTCCCTGGCTTTCAATGGTCTTTCTAACTGATGTTGTTTCTTGACGAAAATCTAATAATTCTGTTTTTTTGGTTACATGATTTCATCATGAGCTGACATTAGTTAGAGAACCATTGGAAAACCTGGGAGTACTGGACAACTGTTTCGTCCCAGTTTGGTACTCTTCAGCAGTATGCACCCACTGGGATCCGAACCCAGGACCTTCGGGCTACAAGGCGAGCTCGTATACCATTAAGCCACTGGGACCCGGTTCAATAGAGCATGAATTCTAACTTCTGCCAATTCACAACGTAGCGTTACCCCTAGCTAATGTCTTTGGCAAGTATTTGTCCTCACACTCGATGTGCTGCACACTACTGATCACGACTTCTCACTAGAACCCCAGGTAACTACCTACCTGAATAGGGTCAGTCGCCAGTGAGCATCTCATTGATATACAAGTATTGGTTTGTATTGATTTGGTTGATTGGTTACATGATTTCATCATGAGCTGACATTAGTTAGAGAACCATTGGAAAACCTGGGAGTACTGGACAGCTGTTTCGCCCTAGTTTGGGACTCTTCATCAGTACAAACCAATACTTGAATTCTGTTTTTTTTTAAATCAATAAACGTATTTTATTGAATCTCTCTAAATGCAACTTATTTCTATTTGCATTTAATTCATAAAAAAGGATTTGAAAAGAAAATGAGGTGACATCAGTCATTTACTCAAAGTATTTCTTTTCTATTCTTTTCTAAAATGTTTTATGTAGCAATATCTGTGCTGTCAAAGCTCCGGCTTACAATCGATTAATATTTTATTGAAATTGGCACATGAACAAGAATTCAAAGCAGCTTTACTCACATATGCCTTACTGCTTAGACCTACTGAAAGTAAGTAGAACTGAGAATATATATGTATATAAGTTGTCTTATTCAAATATCATTCCTATTGTAAGTCTAGATTATTTAAAGAACATGATGCACTACGCAACATTTAAGTAGAAAAAGCATGGATGTTTTTTTGGTGTGGTTGCCTCCACTGAGCTGGATGGTTTGACAGTAAAGCCTTCTTCTTCTAGACAACACTTTCAGCGTTCACTTTAATGTGAAATCAGTTTTTGGAGTTCTCCGTGACCGATATAGCTGTGTTTCCCGACAACCTTGATTTTGGGTTGGTTATCTTTAAAAGATTTCCTTATTTCATACATTTATTCCCCTTAATGAATTTGAACAAAGCAAGAACTACAGTTTTAGCAGAATAAAAGATGGTACCATTTTATTCTGCTAAAACTGTAGTTCTTGCTTTGTTCGATTTCCTTATTCTTGTGTTAGTTGGCGTCAGTATCGATTGTTACGTTTACCTGGTGTTTGGCGTTTCAGTCACCTGACTTGTTCTTTATTGACTGGCGAGTTTGATTAACAAGAGATGGTTTCCAGTAATTTGATTGATTTTAATTTCGAGCGCGAACTGACTTCAATTGGAAAAGTGATAAAATTCACGAAGTGATGGACAGCGGTTTTCACCCTGTTTAGAACTCCTCATAAACATGAAATTTCAGCGCTACCTTGACTCGCTTTTCTATTGTGACGCTACATTCACTCAGTTATATAAAGCTCTTATTTCTGTGGAGTTTTTTGCCAAAAAGTTGTGGAACTTATTGTAATTATTTGCCTTTCGAACGTTGAATCTGTGGATGTAATCTTGTTGACCGATAATATCTATAACTATCTGTTTGCCATTTTGTGACCGTCTAACACTAATTAATACCTATAACTGTACATATTGATGGATTTACATGTCTAAGTCGGCTCAAGTCAGTGAGTCTGTGATTCTGGTATCGTTTTTGTCAACTGTATCTGACTGTGATGCAGACTGGCGCAGATGTTTCGACTCCCTGTGACTTATGATTTCCAATGAAACTATATTGCTCTTCGTTATTACTATTCTTTTGTCTCACACCTCTGTTTACTGTCTCTATTATGCATTTCTTCTACTTTCTTCTCTTTTTTTGTGTTACATGGAGTGTGGCGACTTGCACTGCCGCACATATGTGCAAAGTTCTATGTCGAAAACAGACAGACAGACAGTGATAATACTGCTAAGGTTATTTTTTATTGTTGTTGTCGCTGCCATTCCTGTTGTGAATTATTTTCCGTTTGCTGGTGTTTTTTCTGATTGCTTTATTCCTTGTCGTCCTGATTGTAAGGGGAGCAATCCAAAAGGTCACTCCTCTCTAAACTATATTTAAATGTAACAACCCCCTTCTCAGGCGTGATGAGGCTGGCAACCCCACCCTGTACACAAAGTTGCTACAGAAACTTCAACACGATGAATCTCCTTGCGCCAAAAGAAAAAGTCTTTGTGGGGACATGGAACGTCCGCACCATGTACAAGATTGGCAAAGCTGCCCAGATTGCAAACGAGGTGAAAAGATACGGAATTCAAGTGCTGGGAATATGTGACAGCTGATGGAATGGGAATGGATTCACCAAATTTTCGACGGGAGAGTCAGTGATCTACTCCGGTTACCCAGAAGACAACCACATGCACACTGAGGGTGTGGCTATCATGATGTCACCAACGGCGATGTAGGCCCTAATGCAATGGGAGGCGATCCCGCCCAGGATAATAATGACGGCCGGATTCATCTCCGAGGAAACCAGCAAGTGACATCACTAGAAAGCCCTCGAGTGTAAACCGAAAGGGAAGTGGCGAGTTGGTCACCCACGGGTGACTTGGAAGAGGTCTTGTGAAGAGTAGATAAAAGCATGTGGGGCAGACGTGGAGGCAGGTGAAAACTTATAAGAGAACCGCACGCAATGGGGACGTGCAGCTGAAGCCCTATGTTTCTCTAGGAATCAGAGAAAGCACTAACACGAGAGAGCCAGGCAGGCTTTAGACCAGGAAGAGGGTGTATTGATCATATCTTCACCCTCCGACAGATTCTAGAACATAGGCATTCCTACCGGCGTCCAACAGTCATTATATTTCTTGACCTAAAGGCAGCATTCGACTCTGTCGATCGGGAAGTTCTCTGGAGATGCTTGGCTGTAAAGGGAATTCCAAGAAAATATATTGCACTGATTAAGGCACTCTACTCGTACTCATACAGCCAGGTGAGGGCTTACGGCGAGCTGTCATCTGAACTGATGACGACCAGTGGTGTCCGTCAAGGATGCCCATTATCTCCTTTTCTATTCAACTTCATCATAGATGTGTTAATGGACTTAACCCTAGGTGAATTCAGCGACTTAGGGATTGACTTGCTACCGGGGAATAATCTCGTAGACTTGGAATATGCAGACGATATAGTCCTTCTAGGCGAAGACGCTGACGAAATGCAGAGTCTTCTAAACACCTTGAGCTGCAATCTACGAATGTTTGGCATGCGATTCGCTCCCGCCAAATGCAAGATGATGTTACAGGACTGGACTACATCGACGCCTAGTTTAAAAATAGGAAGTGAAGTGGTAGAGCACGTTGACCGCTTCACTTATTTGGGAAGTACCATCAGCCCCAACGGGCTGATCTCTGACGAAATCTCAGCACGAATACAAGGGGCTCGTTTCGCATTTGTTAGTTTACGCCGACTCTGGCGTAGACGAGATGTTCGACTATCGACCAAAGGGCGGGTGTACTGCTCATCAGTCCGCTCCGTCCTCCTTTATGGTTGTGAGACCTGGCCACTGAGAGTGGAAGACATGAAAAGACTAGCTGTCTTTGATCATATGTGCCTGCGTTCTATCTCCCGTGTGAAGTGGTATAATGAGGTGAGCAATATTGAGGTTAGGCGTCGAGTTCTAGGTAAACAGAGGAAATCAATCGACGGAGTTGTGAAGCTACAAAGACTGAGATGGTTAGGACATGTGTTACGTATGCCAAGCCATCGCCTCCCTCGACGAGCTATGTTAGCGGATATAGGGTCAGGCTGGAAAAAAGCTAGCGGCGGTCAAACAAAAACATGGCACCAGTCAATGAAATCCACAACAGTTGGTCTAAGCCACGTAGGAAGGTGTAGACTTCCAGGCTGGGGTCCTCGGGACGGTAAAAATCTGTGGTTGGAAACAATTGGTGACATGGCTCAAAACCGTTCTCAGTGGCGCAGATGCATCCACTCCCTGTGACTTATGATCTTCAATGAAACTGTTTTGTATTTCTTTATTACTCCTTTGTCTCACACCTCTGCTCACTGTTTCTATTATGCTTTTCTTGTACTTTCTTCTCTTGCTTCGCGTGCTACACGGAATGTGGCGACTTGAACTTCCGCACATTTGTGCAAAGTTCTATGTCGAAAACAGACAGGAATCAGAGGAAATAATAATAATAAAATTCTTCTTCCCCCTGATCCCACTAGGGGACGAATTAACAACCTTCAGGTTTCTAGACGAGCTCATTGACAATTCAACCACTGAGACACAACCCAATGGCCCATCAACTCTAACTTCTATTAATATGCAGTATTTCTAGCCCTACCGCCAGCTCACTAGTGACTAACTACATGATAAAGTTGCCTGAATTTCCAGTAAGCAATCATGACCAGTGTGACGATGAACACTCGCCAATCATATTGGTTGGCGGTAGCGTTAGATATTGTGAATTAGCAGAAGTCAGTATTAATCCGCCATTGCATTCCGCTCCAGCGGCTTACCTTGTAACCTGAAAATCCTCGGTTCTATCCGTGAAGAGGTATTAATGAGGAGTTGCAATCAAATATGAAACAACTCTCCAGTATGAAGATTTCTTTCAGGAAGTTTAGTTCTTCTTCCATGGTGTCGGAGCTGCAGTACTCTTTGACCTGCACCAACTGTGTAACTAAAGTCATTTCGTGATCAAATCCGCATAATTTCTAAACGAAGTTGATGTCTCAAGTCAATAATATACCATCAGCTCATGGAAAATGAAACAGTGAAACACGTCAAGTTCCTTAGGGTATACTCTATGGCTAAACTATAGCGAGATGTTTTCTGACTGCCTTCATCATCTGACTTAGTGTGATACTAATCGCTTGAGTACATGTCTTCCTAAAACCTACAATACGAAGTGAGTATCAAATCGTTGAGCATTGTATGCAGCCTAAAAAGTTCATACTGTAACGATAGATAGAGGAAAAACCTAGTTAAGAAATTTTTCATTCTCAATTTATTATTATTATTATTATTATTATTATTATTATTGTATCCTTTAGTTCCTAGAGGAACATAGGGCTTCAGCTGCGCACCTCCATTGCCTTCTGTTTTCTGACAACTTTTTCACCCCGCTCCAGGTCTGTCCACATGCTTTCATCTCCTCCTCGCATGACCTCCTCCAAGTCACTCTTGGACGACCAACTCGCCGCCTCCCTTTCGGGTTCCAAATTATGTACACCTAATCTCCAACCCACCATTTACACAGATCTTCCGTTTTATGCTACTTCCAGTCTTCATATTGTGTCTCTTTCACGTCTCCCATGTATCTCCACAACGCTGTATCATTAACTCTCTCTCTCTCTCTGACATCAAATCTATCTCCCTGCCATTTGATGTTTTACGCCGACGAACGTCTATTTATCTATTTATATGGAAATTATTTGTCTAAATATATACTACTACTAATTTGACAGTAGCAAAACTCACTTTGAGAACTAGCATAAAATATTTGTGAGTTTAAAAAGCAAAAGAGTTCAGAGGAGAAATATTCAATTTACAACAAGATCCTCATCTCAGGCTCCACCCCAATACTTCCATATAGCATTTTTTTCGATAAAATACACAACATTTTATCAGTCTAGTGGCGATCTGTTTGTTAACAAAAATTAGTCACCATCAACATGTCAACGGGATGGGAATTAACGAGGAAAATTATAACACACAAATGGTTACAACAAGGGGATTGATTCCATAATGCATAGTTTGGGAAACATGGAGAGTGATTTAGGAATAAGCGAGTGCTCAAGTTGATTGCGTAACAGATAATCAAAAAAGAATAAGACGTTTGAACAATGATAACTTGTAGTCGAAGATGAAGTAGTATTGAGTGTAATGTTCTCTTGACATACCATGGTGAGGGGAAACAAAAAATAACAATTGTTGTAGAGCTTAAATGATGTTTACACTTATGAGAAAATAAACACAAAAAGATAAGAGGACTTTAAATATAAGAAGAGGAATAACAGTAAATCCTGATATTATAAGGGTGGAGAAAATTGTTTATTTACCAGTGGTAGGATGGTTAGTTAGTTAGCTCATGCCTGACACTATTTTCATCACATAAAATACGTGCCAAATATGCTATCGTGGAATTTTTATACTTAGACGTACGTGCATAGAGTCTTTTCGAATGACTTTTTGTTTTACCTGAGGAGACAAGGTGGAAGCTGCGGGTAGTGTTGATGCTCATGGTCTGAAAAAATCCCTTTAGCAGATTTTTTGCATAAAATCAAGTGCCTATCAACGACGATGTCATCGATATAAACCAGTGGTTTCGCCACTCACCCTATTGACAGCTCTCAGTCCTACGAAGTATGACGTGGTCTTTTTAAAGAACCCAGGAAAGAATAAGAGTGAACAGTAAAGAAGAATAGGTAAGTTGCAAGAGTTGACAAACTGTAAGAGGAGAAGGGGTTGAGTTATGCCCGAGTGCCTTAACATCTTAATGTAAAAAGCCAAACGGATTATATTTTTTAGTATTCGCTAAGACTTGGGAAGACTAGTATGGATCAGAAGGAAGAATTAGTCCAAGATGCTTAACGTCAAACTTGATTTCGATATCAATTTTGCAACGGTCATAGGAAGGAACAGCCTTATTTAACTTTCTTTTACATCGAAAACTGAAATTAACAGTGTGACATTTGGAAGGATTCAGTTTAAGACCATTTCCGACTCCTGATAGAAAGCTGTTCATCTTAGTATAATCTAGCTGGGGGTTAACAGGTATTGAAACAGTTAGACCGTCCACATGCTTAACAAAGTTCATTTCATCATCAGAGTGAGGCAAGTTATGCAAGAGGAAAGGAAACAGAAAAGGAGAGAGAACAGAACCTTGAGCTACGCCAGCCTCAGTAAGCAATAAAGCGGACGACTTCCCCTTACAAACAGTTTACTGCTTTCTTCCTGAGAAATAAGAATGCAGCCATTTGACAACCCAACACTCAGTTTGAATTTCAGCAAGCTTATTTGACAAAATATCCCTAGGTACTGAGCCGAAAGCAGATGTGTAATCTAGGGAAGGCGCAACGAACAAATTTAGCCCCTTCGTCTAAACTAGAGATGATTTTACATTTCAAGACTGCAGCTGCATCCAAAGTACTTCTACTATGTTTGTAGGCAAATTGTTTTGAATCGTTGAAGGGTTTAAGGGAAGTTTCAAGATTAAGTAAAGGCAACTTTCCCATATTGTTCAAGAAAGGAGAGGTTATAGCAACAGGTCTAAGTTTGACACATGTTCCAGTAGACGACTTTGTTATAGGTACAATTTTAATGACTTTCTAAACTGCTGGCACAACATTTATGGAAAAGATTCATTGAATACATCAGTGAGAGGAAAACATAGGATATCTGCACACTTTCTGAGAATAACGCTAGGCACACTATCTGGACCTAGGTTTTGAGAAGGGTTCAGCGACTGGAGGCATTTCAGAACGTCATTTGTGTTGAGAGCAGAAAAGCAGCTTTAATTAATACTTGTGACACTAGAAGGCCTCGCATTTGTGAGAGAATGTATGAAAGACTTGTACAAGGTACGCACGTCAAATGAACAAGGAATACTGTTTGTCCGCTTACCACCAGTAATTTCTTTGGAAAGTTTCCATATATTAGAGGCGATTTTACAGGATATGGACTTCTGGTTATATATTGGATTCAACCTCTGCATTTCAGAGTTGATTAAAATGTTAATTCTTTTCCCACCAATGTTGTCCTTCATTTTGTATAACTTTTCCTTTCCCCCGAGAAGCTTTTTAAGTTGGGAGGAGGAGAAACGATCAAATCTGATGAAAAGCGTTTCTCTGGGTCCAACAGATGTTGAGACAGAATTTGAGGTAGTGTCATCAGGAGAGTTTTCATTGAACAAATCCCACCTTGTTTCTTAGAGCATCCTTCTAAGATTCTGAGCATTGTCCTTAGAGTAACATTTGTACACAATTTTCTTGTACAGGTATGAGAATGCTTTCTTGTGTAATTCTCCACGGATTTTGGGTAAAACCCTTACAATACAATGATCGGAGTTAAAGAACGGGGCTCTTTTACGAGTTTCGTATATTCCGGAGTCATTTATAAGTGGTTAGGACTCTCGCCGACCATGCACATGGTCCGGGGTTCGAGCCCGCACCGACGCACACCTGATATCCATGGTCGGCCTGCGAAATTTGGGCTACCGATATCCATGCTGAAAATTCCATACTTGTACCGAAAATACAGTGTGGAATCAAGCTGTAAATCAAAAAAATCAAAAGTACAAGATCAAGCGAATTATCCAGTCGAGTAGGAAAGTTAACGACATTTTCATGACTTAGCAGTGTAAGAAAACTGCAGTCAGAAGAGGTGGCAGCAAAAACACTGAATTAATCAGCAAACATGGATAGTTCTAGGGGACTACAACAAGGTGTGGCATAAATGTTCGTGATAAAAATAAAATTGTATTTAGACAGATGTTTAGGTTCACATTTAACAGTCATACAGTCAATATTATCATTTGAGAATTTAAAGCAGACATTGTTGGCAACAGGACACTGAGAATCAATAAAAGTGGTGACATCACAACCTCGATTTTTCCTTGAACTGCACTGGTTTTGTCTGTACATAGTGAAACCATTTAGAGAGACTAAATTGTCATCATATGAATCGTGGAGTCAGAAGCGTCATTACACTTGTAAAGGGAGTTTCGCTACTGTCAAATTAGTAGTAGTATATATTTAGACAAATAATTTCCATATAGACCAAACTATTAACTCAATTTTTCTTCCCCTAAACGGAAAACTATGTTCCTGGGTCGAGATAAATCACCTGTATATGGTAGTATTGTTTCCCAACTACAAAAGCGGATCCACTACCTGTATGCTTACATTTTTCATTCAACAATTCTCTTCCAGTATAAATGGAGTAGTTGGTATTGTGGCGTGTGTTGCTGATAAGATTTATCTGTATTGTATAAATAGACGTCCATCGGAATAAAACATCGTATGGCAGGGAGATAGATTTGATGTCAGAGAGAGAGAGAGTGCTAATGATACATCGTTGTGGAGATATATGGGAGACATGAAAGGAACACAAGGAGACACAATATGAAGATCGGAAGTAACATAACAGGGAAGATCTGTGTAAATGGTGGGTTGGAGATAAGGTGTACATAATTTAGCTATATAGAGATACCTCATTGCAAATAAAGATTTCTTTACTAGGTTTTTCGTCTTCCATTGTTACAGTATGAACGTTTTAGGCTGTTAACATCGTCCGTTCCACCTGTGGTTGAAACAATGCTTCCTAGATAAGTGGAGGCAGTAAGTAACCTCTATCAAATCTCTCTCGTTAGTGGTGATCAGTGCTGGTTGTTGCTGCAGTTGGTTGGTTATCTTCATCACTTCCGTCTTCTCGATGTTCATCTGGAGTCCTGTCTCCTCTGCCCGCCTCTTCAGCCAGTTTGTCGGTTTTCGCCCGTAACTCTTCGAGTTTGTGTGACATTAAACACAAACCATCCACACGCGAAATCCTGATCATCTAGAGTCTTCTTGTTGGTCCAACGTATTCCTCTCTTTTCACCCACCCCACACAGTCTTCTGCATAATCATTTCCACTACAATAAAAAATGTTATCGGTGATAATAGGCGGCCTTGTCTTACTCCTGTATTGACTTCGAATGCCTCACTGAGCTTTCCATTGTGGACCAGCTGGCACGTAGCATTGTTTAATGAGGTTGATCATGATTTCGGGGCACCGTGTACAGTTGAAGCAGTTTCCGAATTACTTCTCTATCAACGCTGTAGAAGTCCATCTCTTAGTCGATGAAGCTAAAGTAGATGTTTGACTGTCACTTATGCTTTGTTCGATGACTATGCTTAGAGTTCCAATTTGATCAGCACATGATTTGCCTTTCCTGAAACCAACTTGTTCCGGGCAGGCGGAGTTCCTTTATTCTCTTCAGTATGATGTGACTTAGCATGATTCCACGCCAGTTGGTGCAGAGTGAGGCGTTGGTCGCCCTTCTTTGGCAGCTTGAAAAGGTAGCCAGGCTTTCTTCCAACCGGTAGGCACCTTTCATTCCTTCCAAACCCTTTGCATGAGCACATCTGCTGGGGTTTCTATGTCCGTTTTCAGTGTTTCAGGAGGAATTCCGTCTGGCCCTGCTGCCTTCCCGATTGGACTTCAGTAGCTTGATCTCATTTAGTATCTCTACTTCCTAGAACATTTGTACACATTTTCATGAACGTCACCCTCAGAAAGTTCCAATTCTCTTCTTGGTGATGACACGTATTGTCTCGGACTTTCCTCTGATCTGATATGTAGTGAAGGTATCACTTGTATTTTTGTCCTTCAGTTTTTGTATGTCAAACATGAGTTGTGGCTTGTCACCAGTTGTTCTGAAGGATTTCAGCTTCACTTTGAAGATTCCTGGAACTAGATGATGGTGTGAGCCCACATTTGCGCCCTTCTCGACTTTGTGTCAAGCAGGCCGGCTGCGCCTCCACTCCCTTAAGATTGAGATGAAATCATTCTGGTTTGTGGTGTGTGTGTCAGGCGAAATCCATGTTGTTTGTGTATATCCTTGTGCTCGTACACGTTGCCTCCGATCACCAAATCATTGAAGGCGCGGAAGTCTGCGAAGAGTTCTCCATTGTCATTTCGCCCAGACCCTCTAGACCCATGATGTTATGTCCATTACAGTTTGTAGTTGTCTGTAAAAATCTTCCTTCTCTCATTCCGTCTTGTTTGTAGCCTAGTGCGTATCATTGGATAATTTTAACCTTCCTTCCTTTTGAGTTGAATCTTACTGACATGATCCTGTGGGATGAAATTGGTCCCCATTGCATTAATGGTCTTTGTCCACCACTGATGACTTCACGATAGCCACTCAGTACCTCTCTGTGCCCGTGGTTGTCATCTGAGTAACCGAAGTAGATTACTGACTCTCCATTTGACAATTCGACAGTCCACATCCATTCCATCTGCTTTCTCAGATACCCAGCACTTCTGTGCCATATCTTCGCATTTCGTTGGCTACGTAAACAGTCTCGTATATTGTATGTACCTTCCACGTCCCCATCCTTATTTTTGCTTACATCGAAAGAAAACACTTCGGCTGACTGGCTTCACGAAGGCTTTCACCAGCCCGCATCATTTCGTCTCTCAGATTCCAGTGAAGAGTAAGTGGAAGTTTCTGTAGGAGTTTAATTGGTTGTCTAGGGTAGGGACGCTAGCCACACGCACCAACCTCCCTCTTTAACCGGATTTGGGGGCTGGCTAGAATACTAGAGAGCTAATAAACTAAGCGAGGTTGTTGATACTAACCATATATTGTTAACAAACATATCGCCACTTGATTGCTAAATTGTTGTATATTGTAATAAAAATGTTATACATAGTAGAGTAGAGCCAGAGGTCAGGATCTAATTGAAAAGTAAATATTTCTTCACTCAATCCTTCTGCTTTTTAAATGGGGATTTCTTCGAATTTTCAAACACGTAAGGAATTAAAACTTTTAAGTATTAAACAAAATATTGCATTATCAGTTTTATCAATGACTGCATGCATTGTAAATCTTTCTGTTTCACTTTCCAAGGTAATACTCCTCTGAATCCCATGCAATTGGGTTTAAGTGCTGAATCTTGGATCGCAAAGAGGCTTTCACCTCAATCTCATGTTTCATTACCACCATCTATTGGTTTGCCAATTGTCAACGATGCACAAGACTCACGTTTCAGTGGTGGTTCTGGACCTTTATTTGATTTGTCATTTAATGAAGATAGATCTTTACAGATTCTGAGACGTTTAGATCTGGTTCGTGGTCCTAAATCATCGCCTAGTGCAGTGCATCCAGCAACAGCGTCTTTAGAAATTCCAAGTGATATTTCCAATTCCATTGGATTAAACCGATTATGGGTGATTGATCCACTAGGCAAAGAATCAGACTTGAATTCAGTCAAACCGAATTGATGCTGTCTTTCATGCTTCATTTTTTTTCTATTATCGACACCTATTACTTCTCCAATACATCTAGGGTCCCTTGCATAAAATGTTTCAAAGCATTTGTACTCTTTCAGTGTACGGAGTATCTTCTCATATCTTCATATTGTCCCCTTACAAAATTGTTTATTAGGGATCTTGACGAACAAATTTTATTTACTCTCCAGACTTCGAAGAAGCAAACACATAGATTTCTTGAAATTCTAATAGCACAAATATTACTGCTTAATGTAGCATTGAATTTTCTGTACTAGTATTAAGAATTTAAAATTTCTATTTCCACTTAACTAAAATATATAATTTAATTTGCAGTGACTATACTTTTCTTCTACATTCTCATCAACATCACAAAGACAACGAAATCTGCACCAAAATCCAGACCAACCACACACTAAGAGGATAGGGCCACCTCATTCTAATTGTGAAGCTAAAAACTATAAAACAAAACCATCACACAAATTACAGCAAAACATATGATATTTCATCTACTACAGATATAATACCTGAATTGAAAACAAATAACACACATACTGACAAAAATCATCCCACCCTCAACCACAATATTACAGACATCTCAAAACATTTCCTCGGTACTCACATAGAAATAATGTCTTTAAACACCATATATACCCCCATTCAAAATTCCACAAAAACATACTGCACAAATCACCTGCGTTCGATTCACCAATCCAGTCAATAATAATCAACACTGTATATATATCTGAACGTATTCGCATATATTTTCTCTTCCTAGACATCATTCCCCACACTTCCTTCGTGACCACGTGTGTCTGTGAGTCTGAGTCAGTCTGTGTCTTGTGGTTTGAGTTTTCGAGCGTGAGTATGGTGGCTGTCGTGGGTTCGTAGGGTGCACAGAGTAAGCCGTTTACTTGATCAACTGGTCACATGACTGAATCAGTGCCATCAGTGTCGTCCGATTTACGAGTGCACCACTGCTGCATTTGTCACCCATCAGGGTAGAGTTCATTGACAGCAGGTGGCCTGAACACTAGAAAATTCCACCTCCATTTCCTTGTATTCGTCCCCTTACACCTCACATCTCATTCATCCAATACTCCTCAGCCTCCTCTTCACCAACACACCACCCACACCACAAACACCAACATCATCATCATCATCATCATGCAACGTCATTTCAGTCATCTTCAAGCCTTCCACTCCTCCCATTCTCCATCCTTCTCCTAATCGTCGTCTTCCTATTCTCCTATCCACTCCCACTCTCCATGTCACATAAGCTCACTGGACAATGCACACGGTGATACTCATACTGCATTACTGACTGAACGATATTCCGAGCACAAGCTATCGTTGCCAATCAATCACCACGTGAATCTCCTACATATCGGTGTCAGTCAAAATTGCATGTGAGTCAGTGTCAGT